>JAPKLY010000635.1:80823-131898 GCA_026898435.1 Prunella vulgaris | reverse complement strand
GACTTTTAAAAGCTTATGCAAATGCTCAGTTTATAATGATGACAATTGTGATCCAGAACAAGTAAGTAAATCAGCACACAAGGGGCTTTTTAACGTGGTTTGGAGATAACTCACTCCTACGTCCATGGCCTGATTTAACAGGAAGTGATCCTCTTCCACTGAGGATCAGAACTTATTTTTAACGTGCCAAGGTGCACGAGTAGCTTCCTTCCTCTCTTAGGAACTTAGCCCCTGGGTGGTTTTACAAGTCCCAGTCCTTCCTAACCAACATTCCTCACAACCTGAGGGTTTGGTATTCTGATTCCAACTAGGGATAGCTCTAGCAATACAAAACAATGCTAAAGATAAGAGCTATCAAGTCTAAGCAAATATAGATTGAATCCTACTACAACACTAGAGAAATTTAAAAGTGTTGTTCAAAGTATGCTTTGAGTGCTTGGATTCTTTGAGAATGCATTCGCTTGGAAATTTCCCGTAACCTTGAATGGGTGTAAGGTCCTCTGTATTTATAGGCAGATTTGAAATAGATCCGTTGGAGGAGATCCACACAAATCTTCCTATTTTAGGGTTGTTGCAGGCTAGATGTACTAGTTGACCTTTTTCCAATGCTTAATCTAGAAAATTCTGTCCCGCCGCCTGCAACTCTGAAACGCATTGAATGCCGCATTAATTGTTGTGCAGACTCCGTACATATGTGTCGCCAGTCGATTGGCTCTCCGTACAAATGACTAGTTATTCGACATGACTATATCCTTCCTCATACATTTAAACTCTGAGTCTCTTGTCTTTTACTCATATTAAATGTTGTCTTCAATGGAGTCTACTGACATTCTCTTTATCTCAGGTGTTAACATAAATGTCAACCGCCCATAGCACAAGTAACCTTTTTACTTCGGACTTACATGTACCAGTAAATGATACAATGCCCAAGTCAGGTCTTATGAGCATTAAGCTCAGCCTGATAGGTTACTTTTCCCTTCACTGACTAAGTCCTGACCTAAGCATGCTTAGTTTACTCAGTAGGAGCATAAGTTAGTGGGATCTCCGGATTGTCTTCAGGACGGATGTTCAGGTCTTCGGACTTCAGCTTCGGTTCAGGCAATCTTCAAGACTGACTCTAACCTCTTCAGGATGGAATGCACATTTGACTTTAGGCAATTGGATCGACACCAATATTCTTCAGTCTTCAACACGTTCCCCCTGAACTGAATCCCTAACCTGACTAATCCTGATCTAGAAATTCCTGACTACTCTACTTAGGCAAAACATCAGGGGTTTTGGGATCTAATCAAAATACTCAGATTGTCCCAACATATACACTCACTTTCAGATCATTGGGAACACCTCAAGGTGAATTTGACTCAAAATGAAAGTATCAAAACTTTCAGTAATGCAATGCGTCATGTAGAGCTGTAGGATGAGAGACTTGGAACTTCTAATCTACCTTTTGGAGCTTTTTTTCAAGTTCAAACGAAGTTCCGGGCTTCAAATGGAAAAGAAACTGAAACAATGTGTAGAAAGGAAAATGGCCTGAGAGTGGGAAACTTGCGAACAATGTATTAGACAAACCTGAAGAAAATAAGGAAAAGAAGAAGCATAACAGAAAAAAATAAGAAAGCTAAAAATAAAATGACTTGCTATAATTGTCAGAAGCTTGGTAATTTTTTACAAGAATGCTCTGAGCCCAAAAGGGTATAGGTAAATCTATCTAATGTTGTTTTGAGTATGATTAATATCTCTAGTACGGTTTTATTAACTGATTCTTATCTGTTGTAGATTATAGACTTAGGGGCAACTGGCCATGCGACCTGAGATAGAAAAGCTTATGTAGATTGTTGTTGTGTTCCACAAGGGATGAGATTGATATATGTGGGAAATAATGCTCGAGTTAAAGTCAAAGAAATTGGGAGGTTGCAAGCTTGAGCTTGACAACAGTCATTATTTTATCATACATGATGTCTTGTTTGCTCCAGAGACCACGCATAATCTTATTTCTATTTCAGTTCTTCCTAATCTCATATATGATGTGTTATTTTCAAATGACATGGTTGTTATAATTTTGAATAATACTTGTTATGGTACTGGACATATTGTGAATGGTTTTATGATATTGGATTGTAATAGAGCAAGTTCTAGGTGTTGGGACAATCTGATGATTTTGATTAGATCCGAAAACCCCTTGGTGAATTTGTCTAAGTATAGTTGGTCAGGATGATAGTTTGAGGATTGTCAGATTAGAATAGAGTTTTCTATTTACAGGTATTCATTTCAGGGGGAACGTACTGAAGACTGAAGGTTGATGGTGACGTCCCAAAGATCTGAAGTCAGAAGTGTATTTCAATCCTGAAGGTCCAAGCTCGCCCTGAAGATGATCGACTTGAAGCTGAACCTGAGAAATCTGGAAAGCATCCTGAAGCTGCGTAGAAGCCATCCTGAAATCATCTACTGATGATGTTCGTACTGAGCAGTCTAAGAATGCTCAGGACATGACTCATTCAGTAAAGGGCAAGTGTAACCTTGATCAGGCTGAGTGTCACTTCTGATACTCATAAGTCCTGACTTGGGCTTAGTATCATTCAAACTAATACTTGTAAGTCCTGACAAGGAAAGGTTATACAGGTGCGAGAGTTAGCATTTATGCTAACTTTTGAGGACAAAAGGAATGTCAGCATCTTCGTAATAAAGACAAACATTTATTCTGAGTAAAGAAAGAGAAACACAGAGTTATAAATGTACGAGAATTCACGAAGTCAAAGCCGACAAACTAGCCGTTGGACAAACAGCCAGTGAGAAGGTGACACGTAAGTACGGAGACTGCGCAACATTTAATGCGCCTCAGAGTCGCAGGCGGCGGATCAGAGGAGTTTCCATACTTAGTATGGAAAGGTCAAATCAAGTACAACTGCTATCTACACCTACCTAATATAGGTTGATTTGTAAAGATCTCCTCTAACGGATCTTTTTCAAATCACCCTATAAATACAGATGACCTTGCACCCATTCAAGGTTACGGGAAATTTCCAAGCACAAAATATCCAAGATTCCAAGCTTTCAAAGCAAACTTGAAACAACGCTCTGAAGTTTTAAATTTCCCTAGTGTTGTACGTAGTAGGAATCTTCATCAGTATATTGCTTAGAGTGTTAATCCTATCCTTAGAACTGATTTGTTAGAAAGATTAACACACTCTAGTTGGAAACCAGAATACCAAACCCCTCAAGTTGTGAGAAGGTTGGTTAGAAGCACTGGGACTTGTAAAACACACAGGGGCTAAGTTCCTAAGTGAGGAAAGAGGCTACTCGTGCACCTTAGCACGTTAAAAACAAGTTCCTATCCTCAGTGGAGAGGATAGCTTCCTGTTCAATCAGGTCGTGGACATAGGAGCTGGTTATCTCCGAACCACGTTAAAAACGCCCTTGTGTGCTGATTTACATTCTGTTTAGGATCATACTATCATCATTATAAAGTGAACATATTCGCATCAATATTAAAACATCAGGAGGAACCAATTCTCCTGAAGCTTAACTTTGTGAACCAGCCTTAACAACAGTTTCCTAAGCAATACTGATAAACGTTTTTAGGAACTAAAAACGAGTAGAAAAACTTAAGGGCTCACTTTCTGCACGTACTCTAGCTTACTGAGATAGCTATCCAACTGACTAGCTTGTCAAAGCAGTCAGTAGGTGGGTTATCTCTACTGAGCTTCTGAGAGCACATTACTCAGTCTTAGCCTATTTGGTTCCTGACTAATCAGTCCCTGAGGACCATCATTTTAGTGAACACATTAGGATCTTCCGGACTACCTGAAAGAGCATTTTCTTGAGAATATTCGGGAAAATCTGACATCAGTGTATTCCCCCCATACACTTATTTACTCATTTCGGGACCAACACTATGTATTATGAAGATAATTTGTATTTACTAAATGCTTGTTCATCTAGTGATGTTTGTGTAGATAATAACATTTGCATGTTAGATTAGGTTATATAGGGCAAGGCCGGATGAACTTACCTGTTAAAGAAGGATTATTAATTTTATCTTCAAAAGTTGAGTTATCCAAATGTGAATATTGTCTTGCTAGTAAAATGACTAGAAAACCATTTGAAAAAGCTATCAAAGCTGAATTACCATTGCAAATAATTCCTTCAGGTATACGTGGTCCTGTAAATGTAAGAGCACGACATAGAGCTTACTATTTTATTATATTTATTGATGATTACTCGCATTTCAGATATATCTATTTGATTTCTCACAAGTCTGAGTCATTAGATTATTTTAAATATTTTTAAACAAAGTTGATAATAAAAAAGATAAGACTGTCAAAGTTCTAAGAATTGATAGAGGACGTGAGTATCTTTCTGAATAATTTAAAGAATTGTGTTGTGAAAATGGTATTTTCTAACAATTAACTATTCTTTACACACTTCAACAAAATGGTGTTGTTGAAAGAAGAAATATAAAATTTTTAGAAATAAGAAGATCCATGATAACACAAACTAATTTACCTATCTCTTTTGGAAAATTCATTGCTTACTGTAGTCCATGTGCTTAATCGAGTGCCTTCTAAGTAAATTTCTTCAAATCCATTTGACTTTGGACAGGTAGAAAATCTGATCTATGTAACCTTAGACAACGGGGATCAACAGCCTACGTACATGATTCTTCAAGTCAGTATGGATAATTGGGTCCTAGAGGTAAAAATTGTATCTTCATAAGATACTGTGAAATTTCTAAAGGGATATGCATTCATAGGAGAGCAAGATGAGAGCTTGACTGAAATAGAATCACGCGATGCATATTTTCTGAAAAATGATTTTCCTAATAAGTGGGCATTAGGAATGCTGAACCATTTTTTGAGATTGAGGAAAGTCAAAACCTATCTAATCCAAGTGGGAATGATTTACCTAATAATTTGGATCTTGATAAATATTTGTCAGTTGAGGATAAAGTAATTCTTAACGAGAGTATTTCATCTACATAAGGTCCTTTTGAACAATTATCTAGGAGAAGTCCTAGGAAACGTGTCCAAAAGGCATTGTGATATTGACGGGAATACCTTCTTTATTTCTCCAAAAAATGAGGACATATCCCCTGTTGATGAGGAAGAGCCTAAAAATGTTAAAGAAACTTTATCTTGTCCTGCAAAAGAAAAATGGAGTCTATGAAGTCCAATTAAGTTTTGGGAACTTGTACATCTTCCAAAGGGACGGAAAGTAATTGAGAATAAATGGATTCTCAAAGATAAAGGAAAGGTTATGGCTCAACAAAAAGGTTTAAAGCTCGCTTGGTGGCAAAAGGATATATTCAACAATAAGGTATAGATTATGAAGAAACTTTTTCACTTGTTGGGAGATTTGCCCAATTTGTCAACTTCTAGCTACAGTGACTAGCATGGACTTAGAATTACATTAAATTTACATGCAACAACATATAGGATTCATTCTTTAAGGTCAAAAGGATAAAGCTTGCCAATTGAAAAACTCAATTCATGGACTCAAACATTCCTCGAGAAAGGGTATTTGAGATTTCCTATCTCATACAACTTTTTTATGATAAACGAAGACCACTGTATATATATTAAATGTTCAAGAACTATTTTGTAATGCTATCTCTGTATGTGGATGACATAATACTGACCGAAAACAATAAAGAGTATCTTTAGATCACCAAAATATGGTTGTCTTCAAATTTTAAAATGAAAGACATGGGTGAGATGGAGTACAAACTTGGTGTTAAGATCCATATTGTTAGAAGAAATTAATGGGTTTGTCTCAAGAGACTTACATTAAAAAAACTCCTATAATGATTCAAGATGGACACATGCAAGCCAGTGGATACTTTTGTTGCAAAAGGTAAATCTTTGAGTCAAACAAGACTCGAGAAGATAAGGATAAAATGTCCAAAATACTGTATGCCAATGAAATTGGTAATCTAACGTTTGCAATATTGTGTACACGAACAAACATTTATTTTGCTATTGGTCTAGTCAGCATGTATCAATCTAATTCGGGAAAAAGACACTAGATGACAGTGAAAAAGAGAACTACATATTATTATCTTTGTTATCAAGAAATTAATATGACACTGAAAGGGAATACAGACGCAAACTGGTGTAGTATTTAGATGAAAAAAAATTAACTTCTAGTTATGTCTTCTTGTTTAATAATGGAGCATCTCATGGTGTAGTATGATACAAACTTGCATAGCACTATCCACTATGGAAGCTGAGTTTGTGGCATGAGCTTTTGCAGTACAAGAAGCAATTTGGTTGAAAATATTCCTGAAATACTTGGAGGTTACAAATAACCGAGTGGGAGTTGTATCAATCCATTGTGATAATCGAATAGTCAGTTCTTACATAAAGGACCCTAAATATCATAGAAAAACTAAACATATTGACAAAGTTTACTATAGGCCTTGCTGGTTGTTGGTCCTGCTGTGGTGCTTGGTCTATCTCCATATCTTCAAGTTGTTGGTCCACTTCCATCATCTCTGCCGCTGTTGGGATGATGTTCAAGATGTTGGGCTCTTCTACATACACCAACAACTGGGTGACAGGCTTTTTAATCATTAACAGGCATTCTCGTGCCTTTTTCTGATCTCCTTTTACTGTTCCTGCACCTTTTGGAGTTGGAAATTTTAGGCAATAATAGTAAGTTGAACATGCTGCTTTAAATTCAGAAATGAAAGGACGGCCGAGGAACCCGTTATAGGAAGACTGCTAATCTACAACTAAAAAATTTGTCAACCTAGTCAGCCACCTTTCGGGATCCTCAAGCGCTACAAGTTCAACTGATAAACGGATCATTCCTAGAGGGATGGTTAAAGCTTCCCGAAACCCTACAATCCTATGATTACAATCTTCAATATATGACTCATAGTCCCCTAACTGCTCTAGCGTCTTCTTGAACAAGATGTTCGTGTATGCTCCAGTGTCCACTAGCAGTCGGTGCACCATGGTGTTCATGATATTGGCGCTGATGACTAGTGAGTCATTATGGGGTGCGAGAATCCCTTCTAGGTCTGCTTGTGAGAAGGTTAACTCCGCTGTCGGTTTGGCTGGCACTTTTGTTCCTGACCCTGGTTCCTGCATCTGGTTGATCGCACGAATTTCAACTTTTTTCTATCTTTTTTATGGCAAGGGGCGCCCATCAATTACTCCTCCAGCAGGACCCATTTCTTCAAGCATCAATATTTCTCGGTTTGGCTCTTGGTGGGGTGATGGTGCCGGTGGTCCCCTTCTAACTTGCCTGTTTGGTCCCCTTTCTGCCTCGTCACTATCCTCATCTTCGTCTGAACCCCCTTGGTGTGGTTGTCGCTGTCTTTTCCCTGGTGCCTTCTTAACAAATTCTGTGAGTTTACCATCTTCGTAAAATTTCCACAATTACTTCAGGAGATCTCGGCACTCACTAGTGAAGTGACCGATACTCTGATGGTAGGCACAATATTTGTTCGGGTTCAGTTTGCTCCTATCCTGTCGGATCCTTCGGGGAGCTGAATGCATGTCTCGATCCTTCACAGCTGTGAATACATGGTCAATAGTAGTGGTTAACACCTGGTTCAGTTTTTCTTTGTATTCAGATGTATCCCAGAATGCCTTGAGATTCTTAGGGCCCTTATAACTACTCCCACCTGACTTCTTGCAGTTCTTCTTTCCATCTGTCTCGGTGCCCAACTCTTTCTGCAGTGCTTCTTGCATTGCCACATACACACCGGCCTTATGTCGGAACTCTGCATATGTGCTAGGACATGACAAGTGCATTTCCTTCCAAAGATTTGTTCCCTTCCTTAGTCCGGCCATGACAACAACGATTTTGGTGTCCTCACTGACAGATTCTCCTTCAAGGAGGATTTTGTCAAATCTCTCAAGATATTGTTGGTCCGTTTTTTCCGCTCCTTGTGTGATATTAGCCAGCCGGTGTTTTTGTGTCAAATAAGTTCCAAATCTTGAGATGTGAGATAGGAATTCTCGGGTGAGTTGTCCGAACGATTGGATCGATCCAGGTGCCAAAGCTAAAAACCATATGTGGGCCCGATCTGCCAAGGTTAAGAGGAAGTTCCTGCATTGTGTCGCATCGAAGGCCCCCATTAAGATCATATAGTCTGCATATTTTGATATGTGGACCTTGGAGTCGGATTCACCTTCGTATAGTACCACAGACAGAAATTGTATCTTTTTCTGTATTGGGGTTGTGAGAATGGCTGTGGATAGTGGCGAGGTTGGCAGAGATGTGAATGACTCTATCTTTTCCTTGTTGGCCATTTGATCTCGCAAGTCTTCAACTACCTTTTTTAATTTTTCAATCTCCACAAGTGATGACCCTCGGGATGATCCCCCTCCTCAAGGCTGTTCTGGGTGCTCCGCATACTGGCGTGCTACCCCCAGCAGTCCCTCACTTCGGGCGACCTCCCTTTGTGGTTGTTACAAGTTGCTTGCCCCATTCGGTCCCAACCTCTCTGATGCCCGCCTCCTTAGCGGATCCTATACTGGTCTCCTGGGGTGCCTTGTTTCTGACTCATAGAGTTCATGGGGGCGTGAGTATTCGGACCTTCCCCCCGCCGACTAGTGGCCTAGCCTATCTTGCATGCTTCCACGAGACCCCTCTTGATGGTGTTCACGATGATCACCTGGTCGCCTATCTGGTCACCTAGGTTGTGGGCCTAGACGATCACTCATTTTATGTTTCCCTTTTGAGTTATCTTGGGGTGCCCGTCCGCTGCTCGCCTCTTCCTCATGCGCATGAAAACTCATTTTGGTGTCGCGTCTTGTCTCTGTTGGTGCTGCTTGAATCATTGGGGGGTGAGCAACCATAGCTTGTTGCCTCTGTATTTGCTTCAGGGCCGCCATTGCTCTCTCGATATCCTTGGGAGTTTTCACCATTGATTCCAAGGTAGCCTCGATTTGAGGTTCGACCGGTGCTACTAGTAAGGCCGGGATTTGGGCTAGTCCAGTTTGTTAGCGTCCACTCGCCTTCTTTCCTTTCCACCTCCTACTAGTTGAGGTGGTGCGCGATTCGTCATGGGAGCTCTCATACGTGTGTCTCATCATCGAGGTATGGATTGTGTGCTGGAGATTTGTTCTGGAAAATTTCTTTTCTAGCCTTGTGTGTTAGAAACATTATAATCTTTTAACACACATGCAATTGAAGATTTTTCGACTCCTTTTCACAAATTCTACACACAACCTGCTGATTTCTGGGTTTGTCTTCTTGAAGGTTTGATGACATGGGTGAGCGTCCATATGCGGACATCACTGGTGGGCGCCCATGGGTGGGCCCCATGGGCAAGCATGAGGGTGAGCACCATGGGTGAGCGCCCATATGGGGACATCAGAGATGAGCCCCCATGGGTGGGCCCCATGGGCGAGCATGTGGGCGAGCACCGTGGGTGAGCACCCTGTTGGGACAATCTGAGTGTTTTGATTAGATCCCAAAACCCCTTGATGAATTTGCCTAAGTATAGTTCATCAGGATGATAGGCTCAGGATTAGATAGGTTAGAATAGATTTTTCTATTCACAGGTATTCAGTTCAGGGGGAACGTGTTGAGGAGTGAAGACTGATGGAGACGTCCCTGAAGTCTAAAGTCTGAAGCATTTCCAACCCTGAAGGTGTTGATTGTCCTGAAGATGGTAATCCTGAAGCTGCAACCTGAAAAACCTAGAAAGAGTCCTGAAGTCGCCTAGAAGCAATCCTGAAAAAGTCCACTGACCCTGACAGAACAGAGTAGACTAAGCATGCTCAGGGAAGTCCTTGTCAGTGAAGGCATAAGTGTAACCTTGATCAAGCTGAACGTCCTTCTGATGTTCATAAGTCTTGACTTGGGCCTAGTATCAGTTAACCTGATACTCGTAAGTCCTGAGACCCAAAGGTTACACGTGTGAATGGAAGTCTGAGGAAGCAAAAGGAATGTCAGAGTCTCCAACAAAAGACAAACATTTATTCTGAGTAAAGAACGAGAGACTCAGAGTTATAAATGTACGAGGATCAGTAAAGTCAAAGCCGACAAACTAGCCGTTGAACAAGCGACCAGTAAGAAGGCGACACGTATGTACGGAGAGTGAGAGCATTTAATGCTTCCAAGAGGTGCAGGCGGCGGATCAGAAATTTTGCATACTAGGTATGGGTTTTGTCAGACAAGGACAACCAAACCTGCACCTACCCAAAATAGGAAGGTTTGAAACAGATCTTTTTCCAACGGATCTATTTCAAACCTCCTAATAAATACAGAAGACCTTGCCCCCATTCAAGGTTACGGGAAATTTCCAAGTGAAGAATTCTCAAGATTCCAAGCACTCAAAGCACACTTTGAACAACACTCTGAAACTTAAATTTCCCTAGTGTTGTAGTAGGAATCAATTCTGTATTTTGCTTAGAGTATTGATCCCATCCTTAGCACTGATTTGTTAGAGGGATCAATACACAATAGTTGGAAAACGTGAATACCAAACCCCTCAGGTTGTGAGTTGGTTGGTAGGAAGGACTGGGACTTGTAAAATGCCCAGGCGTCAGTTCCTTCGAGAGGAAGTTGACTATTCGTGTCCCTTGGCACGTAAAACCCTTCTACCTATCCTCAGGGTTTTGAGGATAGCTTCCTGTTCAATCAAGTCATGGACGTAGGAGTTGGTTATCTCCGAACCACGTTAAAAAGACCCTTGTGTGCTGATTTACTATTTGCTCATGATCATAAACTGTCATTCATATTAAACTGAAGCATACTTGCATTATTTTTGAAAACCATCAGGACTAACTTGTCATCCTGATTAGTAAACTATGCACCAGCCCTAACCACGTTTTCACTAAGAAAACTGATAAGTTTTCAGAACTAAAACGAGTAAAACCTTAAGGGCTCACATTCTGCACTGAACTGAGCTTACTGAGATAGTAGACTAACTGACTAGCTTCTGAGCGGTCAGTAGGATTGTTATCTCTACTGAGCTTCTGAGAGAACAACTCTGACTTAGCTTATTTGGTTCATTACTGATCCGTCCCTGCTGCCCCTGAGGACCATCAGTAGACTGAACATTTTTAGGAGCTTCCTGACTAAGTCTGAAAGAGCATTTTCCTGAGATTTCGGGAAAATCTGACATCAGTGTATTCCCCCATACACTGATTATACTCATTTTGGGACTAACACGCCCATATAGGGACATCATAGGTGAGCGCCCATGGGTGGGCCCCATGGGCGAGTAGCTGGGCGAGCGTGTGGACGAGCAACATGTAACCTCATACTCATGCTCCTTTTATCTTAGCTAAGGATGTGGTGGGCAACAGGGCAAGTAAGGTGGTGAGCAGGTTTGACTTTGACCATGTAGGCTTGCTGACTCAGTCTTCACTTGCTCATCCCTTCCCTCATAATGGTGAGCCCTCTATTAGTCTCTTAATTAAGGATTATTGATTGTACCTTGATTGCTGGAGCGAATTCTTTTGTCAACAAAGACGAAGTTATAAAATCAACCAGAATGCACGATTTTGAAATTCCTTTATTCTCATTCATTCTGGCATTACGAATTAATCTCGACCTTATAATTTAAGTGTTTTATTCTTGACCGTATATTTTGATATTTTATAAATATATATATCTTATATAAATCTTATAAATATATTAATAATATCAAATCATATATCTAATTTTTTAATCTCAAATGTTCATCTTAATTTCTGTACTTCTATAAATTTCAACTCCATAAATATTATTATTCTCATCTTTTAACCTTATTTTTCTTACGTCTCCTTACTTCTTCTTATTTTTCTTTTGATGTTCTTATTTATCGTATTCTGATATTGGAATTATTTATTTATCTTTTTATGTTTAAATTTTTTTTGCAGGTTCATATTTTACATCTAATAATTTATTGAAATAATTTTTTTTTCTATTGCTACACAATTTATGTGATTTTCTTTTGGAGGTAATGTTTAATTGCTAAAATTGCAGATCTATTTAATTTAAAATTTTATGTTTGAATTGTTTTCTTTTCTATTGTTACACAATTTCATGGTTTTTTTAGGTAATGTTTGATTGCTACAATTGCAGATCTATTTGATTTAAAAATTTTATGTTTGAATTGTTTATTTTTCTTTTTAATATTTTTTTCATGATCTTAATATTCTAATATTATTTTTTTATATTCTATTTTAATTGCAGGTTCATGTTAAAAAAATTGTGTCTGCGCCATACATACCATAAGTTATTTATAATTCTAGAACCAAAGATGTTATAGAACATAATATTGTATATGTGTTGTGCATGTGCGCATATTTTTTAAATACTTAATTTATTTACCGCAATATTGTATATACGTTTTGCATGTGTAAATCATTGATATACGTATATGTTAGATTCAAGAAATCATACACACACACACATATATAATATTATAACTCACTTGGGTAGAAATTTCTACCGTAGAAATTACTAAATATAGAATGAAAAATGGCAGAAGCCCACGCGCACACATTTGCTCCCCAAACTCACACAAAACTCATGTATTGCAAATTCCCGTACATGCTTTTCATAGCCCAGTTTCATAAAGAAGGCTCCAAACCCAACACTTCAGTTATCCATCTCTCCCCCCCCCCCAAAAAAAAAAACCCAACACTCATGAAATATTCATTTAACCCCCCACCCCCAATCCCACTCAAATTTATTTTAATTTTCAGTATATAGTTTTACTAATACATAACCCGCGTACTACGTCGGGAGCTGAATTAAATTTTAAATTTTTTTTAATAGTAATTTGTACCTTTAATAAAAAAGTTATATTTGATTCTTCTTACCCCCAATAAAATATTAAATTTGCAGGAAAATATTTAATTCTTCGTTATTTTTAGTTTTAATATATTGAACTTATGTTGCGAAAGTTCATCCAATATTTTTTTTAGTTTATGTGGAGACTCCGTAACCCACAACTTAAGCAACAGTAAGTAATTTTAGTTTTAAAAAATTATAATTTTTACATACTATTAAAATCATATTTTATCCAGATATTTTTTTTGTTTATTTGTCAAATAGATTATGTCAAGACATTTTAATTTTAATTTAATTAATTGAATAATTTTTTGTATGTTAATACCATATTTTAGGATAATTAAAAACATAATCCTAAAAAACAATTTTAGGTAAATTCGTAAATAAATTTTGAACGTTATTGCTATTTTTTTAGATAAATTTGAAAATAATTTTAGTTTTAAAAAAATTATAATGTGACATATTTTTAAAATTATACTTTTATAATTTTGACATATTCAGAATTTTTTTGTTTTTAATTTAATATCAACAGTCATAAAATTAAAACTATACAATGGATACGATTTTAAAATTTCAAAAAAAGAATTGTTAGGATAATTAAAAATATAACCGTAAATATTTTTAGGTAAATTCTTAAATAATTTTTTAAGGTAAATTCGGTAAAAAACAAAATTAATTGATGTATTTAAGGTAAATTCTTAAATATTTTTGGTTTAAAAAATTATAATTTTGACATATTTTAAAATTTTTAATTTTAACATATTTAAATGTTTAATTTTGGTTAAATATGAACTGTTTTATCTTTTTTTAAAAAAAACTTAATAATGGATAGAATTTTAAAATTTTAAAATACTTGAGTTATGAAGTTAGCCAGTAGGATGAGTTGAACTCATAAATATAAGAGATTAATTTTAATTTTTCAGATTTAGATAAGGTTCTCGATTTATAATAATTTTGATATATTTTTATAATTTTTTTATTTTTATAATTTTGACATATTTAATTAGTAGGGGTATGTAATTAGTATTTTAATTTTAATATTTTTAATTTATAACATCATTTGGAATTTTATAATGTTAACATGATTTTATAATTGTTTGATTTTTATAAGTTTGACATATTCAACTGATGTTTACGGTATAAATTATAAAAATACATCAAAATTATAAAAAACCGTAAACTTATAAAATATATCAAACTTATAAAATATATCAAAATTATAAAAATATATCAAAACTTATAAAAATATATTAAAACTTATAAAAATTATAAAATTATAAAACCGTAAAATATATAAAAATTATAAAAACCCTAAACTTTATAAAATATATCAAAATTATAAAAAAAGGGTAAATTGTAAAAAACCGTAATCATCAGTATAGAGATTATAAATTTATAAAATTAATGTAGAAGAAATTATAAAATTACAAATAATAAAATTACAAATTAATGTAGAGGAAGAATATAGAGATTTGGAAGGATCAAATGATATTTGAAATTTGGGTTGAGAGAGATGTGAAAGAAGCGGCGCAGGGAGAAAACTCGTAAATATAAGTGATTAAGATAATAAAAACCGGTAAACATTATAAAATATATCAAAATTATATAAAACCATAAACATCAGTATAGAAATTACAAAATTAATGTAGAAGAAATTATAAAATTACAAATTAATGTAGAAGAAGAATATAGAGATTTGTGTTACCTTTAACAGAAGGATGAAATGATACTTGAAATTTGGATTGAGAGATGTGAAGGAAGTGGGCGCAGTGAGAAACAATAATTAGTTATGGTGATAGAACATGTGTGTATGTGTGGATAATGTATTTGTATATATGGCTATGGAGAACGGTTTCGAACATAACTGCATAATTAATAGGATTCCATTATTTCAAAATGAAGAACAGTAGAGATAGCCACGTAGTATTAAAAGAACTCGTAAATATAAGAGATTAAGATTATAAAAAACCGTAAACATTATAAAATATATCAAAATTATAAAAAAATGGTAAATTGTAAAAAAGCCATAAACACCATTATAAAGATTATAAAATTAATGTAGAAGAAATTATAAAACTAAAAAATATAAAATTACAAATTAATGTAAAGGAAGAATATAGAGATTTGGTAGGATCAAATTGATCGAGTCAAAAAATACTCGTCCAGCGAATTAAACAAATGATTATCAAAGCTATTAAATCAATACATGTCATCCTCTGCAATTGTTGAACAATAACCCGTCCTCTGCCTTCTACAATATCCTTCTAACCTCCTGCGTTTCTCTCCTTGAAGATCTACACAAAATCGAGCCGGAAAGGATTCCGGCGTCGATCCTCCTACGCTCAAGTTAGCTCCCGGAATACTCTTAAGAACAATCGGAATGAAAGTATGTAGTGTAATGTGTAATATGTGTCATGAAAAATGAAAAGAGAGAGAGAAAGCTATTTATACCCTATCCTTTGGCAAGGAGGGTATGATGGTCCTTTCCTCTGCTTAGGGACCACTTCTAACGGCTCTTAGTTAGTGGAGCAACGCAGCATAAAGATGATATCAATAGTACCATACGTGGCACTCTTCCATTGGGGGAAAGTACACTTTTATTCCCTCATCCTGATTCGGATGGATTCACGTACCTAGGTCATAGGTTTTAATGATAGTGACAGGGATTTCTTTTCTTCTCTGTACTCTGCACATAGATAGGTCAACTTACCAGAGGTCAGACCTAAGAAGTGAGAGGGCAAAATCCTCCCTTAACTAGATGCCTCCTGTTAACATGTCTAATCCTCTGTGCTCTGCCAGAGGAATGAGTCCACAGGGCAACGCTTAACAATCTTCCACTCTTTGAGATGATCATCATTTCTAACCAATGCTTTACTAAACACATTGGTACCTCGGGGTCCATATTAATTCCTGAGGCTTTATCATTAGGATGCTCCTCCTTTTCAGAAGGGTTTGTATCTGGCCGGTGACCTCTGAGATCACATATCCACGCCCTATCAACTAGTCCCCCCTATTCCATATAAAAAATGCCTGTAGGCAATTTTATTGGAATAAGTAATCTCTGCCTTCTGGGCTCTGATTATTATTGAAAGTAAATTTTTCAATTGCTTTCTGAATTCTCGCCTTCTCTTTTAAGAACGAATCCCATCGTATCGGGACCGTTCAAAGGATGCAACCTTTCGCCTGGACGATTTTCACCCCTACACGTGTTCCTACTGAAGGGTTGCAACTGTTTCATACCTTTTCCTTTTATCGATAAAAGGGGTATTATTTTCACCTTTCTCGAGAAAGTACAGTCCTTTCCCTTCCTTTTTCTACATCTTTTCTTCTTACTTTCACTCTTCTCTTTCCCAACTCTTCGCAGGGGTTTTACTCTAATTGGGAATACTCTTCATCCTTCATTGCCCTTTTCGACAGGCGCCTTTTTCTCACAGGTATTACTTCTTCTTTCTCTTTATTTTTTCAGGCTATGACTTTCTGCATGTCTGGGTTTTGATGTCTTTACTTTTCCTTTCTTCTTTGTTGGGCTTTGCTTAGTCGTATCTGTTTTTTAAATTATGTCAAGGGCTTCTATTTTATCCGGTGACTCCAGACCAGAGAATTCTTCTGGGGACTTATCGCGTTCGTACTCTTCCCGACACTCTTCTTCTACTATGTTAGGGCCTTCAGATCCGTCCCTTCTTTTTTCCCGTCCTCTTAAACCTGTCTCAGAGGGTCATAGGTTTCGTTGGGATGACATATCTCATCAAACCCTCCTTAATTAGAAAGATCTAGAAGACATTAGGGCCATCCTAGCCCCACATCCTGATTTCTTGGTGGATTTACCTACTGCGGACGAGCGCCCTAATCACCTGCCACCTCCTTCTTTAGCCTTCTGGGCTTCTCAACTTTATGTGGGCCTTAGGTTTCTTGTCCAACCATTCCTTTCTGGTGTTTGTAATCTATACTGAATTCCTCTGAACCAAGTGATTCCTTCGTCTATTCGCCTTCTTTTGGCTTTCTTCTTCATTTTAAGGGCCAATGGTGGGAACCATACTCCGAGATCTTCTGTGTCAACCATGATCTAAAAAAGAGAGATGAATTTTATTATTTTAGCTCCAGGCATCAGGGTATTTCTCATTTTGTGGGCAAGCCTCCTAGTATTGACGGTAACTGGAGGGAATATTATTTCGTAGTGACTCCTCGATCTGGCTCTTGGCCTTTTATCTGTGATCGGTGGCAATATAAGGCACCAAAATCTTCTCAGTCTATCAAATCTGTTGATGAGGTGTTTCCTCAGGCTGATCAGGAGGTGATGCTTCGCCTGAATCGGGTCGCTTCTAGGAATGGATATCCTAGAATGTTTGTGCTTTTGCTCGAGAATTATGCTTTGTTCCATTTCGGATTTACCCATCAGGTATCCTTTCCTATTGATCCTCATGGTATATATATATATGCTCCTCTTCTTTGTGCTTTTGTTTTCTTATCTAAAGGCTAATTTCTAGCTTATTTTGCAGATATGGACTGGAAGAATGCTCTTTTATTGGAAGATGATGACGAGGTGCTGGATGTAACCCCATTGGCGCATTTAGAAGGCCCACCAGAGGCTGATCCCAAGGGTGCTGAAGAAGGTGGTACCTCCCTTGCTCCTTCTACTGTCTCCATCCCTCCTCTTCCTGTTGTGAAGCTGGAGGGAGAGGGAGAAGTTGCTCCTAAACCCAAAGGTAAGGGCAAGAGAGCTTCTTCTTCCTCAACACAGGTTAGAGGTTCTTTGAAGTGTACAAGGCAATCTACCCGCCAAGCCTCCAGCATTGAGGTTCCTGAGGAGATCTCTTCTGAGATTCCAGCTGTTGACTCATCCATGTCATCTGAAGAAGGGGTTATCCTAAACTTCTTTAAGGGGGTCAAGTTCCCTGCCTTCCCTGCTGATGCTTCTGATACGTCCTTTGAGCAACTTCGATCTGCTATGTTTAGGAAACTTGCTAAGGTACCTCCTCAATCTTCTTTTCTGCTTTTTTTTCTCGCCAATTTCTCTGTTTTTCATGTATTCTTGTCTATTTTAAGTTTTTGGTTGCCCAAGTCCGCTTTCTAAATTGCGAGGAGTCTTCTAGTCTCGACTCTCTACGCAAAGAGCTGGAGTATAAAGATTAGGAGCTTCAGAAGACTGCTCAATCTCTTACTGAGGCTATTGGCTATAATTCTGATAAGATTGCTCAGATCAAGATTTAGAGGAGAAACTGGCAAGTGCAGAAACTCAACTGGCCGCATTGAAGACTCAACTTGAGGAGGTGAGTACCTAGCGCTTCAATGAGGGTGTAGACTTTTGCCGTTATAATCTTTTGCACTCTCCCGCTGGTCAGAGGTTTCTTAAGGAGATGTTGGAAGGTTTACTGGATGCCTATCATCGTAGTACTTTGTTCTTAGAGCACATGGCTCCTCATACTAGTCACTTCATCTGCCTCGACTTCAAGTCTGCCGTAAAGCAGGTGCAAGAGAGGGGTTTCACTGAGAAGCTTGATATTGCTCGTACTCGAGAGGAGGTTGTTCCTTCTCCTCATTTCAAAGGCGATCCAACAGCTCCCATCGATGCTCCTTGGTTCCTCCCCGTGATGCAGAAGGCCTCTCTCTTGCTAACTGACCCAAGCTCTTCTGATCTTGCTCTATCCGCTGCTCAGCATTTGCTTTATGATCTCAGTTCTTCCTCTGATCCTGCTCCCAGCCTTGCCTCCGACATTCCTTCCTCTGGGCCCGAAGTGGGCGATGTCGAAGAGGCTTAATTCTCCGGTTGACTTTTTATCATTTTTTGTTTCGAACAATGCTTTCTGCTTATAGGCCTGCGTGCCTTTTAATTTGCTATAGAGCGTATGTGCTCTCTTGACTGTTATTGCTCTACTTTTTGCTATCCTTATATCTTAGTATGCTTGTTTTCTCTGCTCATTCTTATGCTTTTTCTGTATTTATGTATAAACATATACCTCCTCCCTCTGAAAAGAATTTTTTACTATGAAAGGAGTAAAAATTTCCTTTTTCTTAACTCTCGCAGAGGTCAGAGAGCAGAAACTTGCGCTCCTCCCTTTGGAAAGAATTTTTACTATGAAAGAAGTAAAAATTTCGTTTTTCTCAACTCTCGCAGAGGTCAGAGAGCATAAACTTGCGCTCCTCCCTCTGGAAAGAATTTTTTACTATGAAAGAAGTAAAAATTTTGTTTTTTCAACTCTCGCAGAGGGCAGAGAGCAGAAACTTGCGCTCCTCCCTCTGGAAAGAAATTTTTACTATGAAAGAAGTAAAAATTTCATTTTTCTCAACTCTCGCAGAGGTCAGAGAGCAGAAACTTGTGCTCCTCCCTCTGGAAAGAATATTTTACTATGAAAGAAGTAAAAATTTCATTTTTCTCAACTCTCGCAGAGGTCAGAGAGCAGAAACTTGCGCTCCTCCCTCTGGAAAGAATTTTTTACTATGAAAGGAGTAAAAATTTCATTTTTCTAACTTCTGAACAGTCTTCTTTTAAAGTCTCCATTGGGAGTTTTTCATTGAAATTCATAAACTTCAGCCATGCTTACATAATATGCATGGTCTTTTGATTGAAAGAATTCATAATCCAATCCTTCCTCAAACGTAATATTTCTTCAAATTCACTATGTTCCAGGGCCTTGGTAGTTTGTTTCCCTCTTCATCTTGCAACTCATAAGCTCCTCCTTTCAATGCTTTGGCTATCACATAGGGGCCTTCCCAGTTAGGCTCCAACTTCTTTGTAGGCTTGAGTATATCTGCCCTCCTTAGCACCAAATCTCTTTTTTCCAGTTTGCATTTTCTCACCTTCTTACTATACGCCGCTTTCACTTGCAATTTGTACCTTTCTGCTCTAATCCGAGCCATTTCCCTTTCTTCTGCCACTAAATCCAAATTCTCTCTTCTCAGCTGTGTGTTCTGATCTTCTTCATACATCTGAATCCTTTGGCTTTCTATCCCTACTTCTGCTGGGATAACTGCTGAGGCTCCATATACCAAATGAAACGGGGTCTCTCCCGTAGTTGTCTTGAATCCAGTTCGATAAGCCCAGAGGACAGAATCCAGATACTCTGCCTAATTTCCTCTGCCTCCTTCCTACTTTGCCTTGATCCCGTTCACTATGGTTCTATTGGTTACTTCCACCTAACCATTGGCTTGTGGATTTGCCACTGATGCCCATCTTTGCTGTATTCTCATCTCTTCACACCATCCTCTCACTCTTGCTCCTGTAAACTGACATTATCTGACACCAGAATTCTAGGCACACCAAATCTGCAGCAAATGTTTTTCCACAGGAATCTGATCACAGCTCCTTCATCTATCTTCTGCACGGCTTCCGCTTCAGCCTACTTGCTGAAGTAATCCACTGCAACTATCAAGAACACCTTTCCTCCATTCGCTTTTGGGAATTTTCCCACTATATCTATCCCCCATTTGTCAAATGGGCATGGTGAATACATGACTCCTAACCCTCCAGCAGGTACATGTATCAACGGACCATATCTCTGACATTTGTCACATCTCTGTATCAGGTCTTTGGCATCCCTTAGGATAGTAGGCCAAAAGTAACCAGCTCGTAATACTCTTCGGGCAACATCACGAGCTCCTGTGTGACCTCCCCCACAACCTTCATGAATTTCTCTCAACAAATAATTTCCTTCTTGAGTGGAAACACACCTTAAGTAAGGTTGAGTAAATGACATTTTGTATAAGAATTCTCCAATCATGCAGAATCGTGCATATGCAGTTATGCTTACCCTCTCATATCCCTCTAGCTTCTGTCCTGTTTGTAGGAAATGAATAATGTGAGAACTCCAGTCTACCTCTATCTCTACAGCTCCTACCTCCAAGTGAACTATTCGATCTTTCACAGTAATTAAAGTGATCTTACCTCTCACTTTTTCAGAGGCGCTCGCCATCTTGGCCAAGTAATCTGCCTTCTGGTTCCTTCCTCTTGGAATTTGCTCCACCCTTAATTCTTCAAACTTCTCTTTTAGTTGGGTTGCTACCTCTGCATACTTGGCCATCTTTTCATTTTTCTTCTGATAAGTTCCCTACATCTGTTGAGTGACTAATTGGGAATCCGAATATACCACTGACCTCTGTGCTCCCATCTCATGGAGCATCTTCATTCCTCTAATCAAGGCCTCATACTCAGCTTCATTGTTTGATATCTTGAATTCAAACTTGACAGCAAACAGCAATTCTTCTCCTTCAGGTGTGATTATCCAGATACCAACACCATATCCGGTTTGAGTAACTGACCCATCTACATATGCTTCCCACACTTTAACCTCTTTGCCCTGTGCAGTTTCTTGTATGAAATCAGCCAACGCCTATGCCTTGATAGCTTTCCTTACTTTGAATTCGACCTCGTATTCTCCTAACTTCACTGCACATTTGACCATTCGCCCAAACAAATCTGGCCTTCTAATGATCTTTTGTAAAGGCATGTGAGTTCTACCTACTATCTTGTGAGCCAAGAAGTATGGTCTCAACCTTCTGGCTGTTGTTATCACAGCAAGGCCTGATTTTTCTATCTCCAAGTATCTTGTTTCTGCGTCGTGCATGACTTTGCTTACATAATAAACGGGAAATTGCTTGCTTCCTTCCTCTCGCAAGAGGACAAAACTCAGAGCACTTTCTCCTACTGAGAAATACATATACAGGGTCTCACCCTTCAAAGGTTTTGTCAACCTTGGTAGCTTCATTAACTACTCCTTCAGTTCCTCAAAGGCCTTCTGGCATTCCTCATCCCACTTAAAACGTGATCCCTTTCTTAAGATCTTGAAGAAAGGTAAACTTCTCTCCGCCGATCTTGAGATAAACCTACTTAGCGCGGTTATACGCCCATTTAATCGTTGGGCTTCCTTTAAGTTTCTGGGCGTTTGCATCTCGAGGATAACCTTCACCTTCTCTTGATTAACTTCTATTCCCTCAGGGGTCACAACATATCCCAGAAATTTGCATGTTCTTACTCCAAAGGCACACTTCGCTGGGTTGAGACGTATCTGATATGTTCTCAATACCCCAAATACTTCTGCCAAGTCAGAGGCATGATCTCCTTCCTTGATGCTTTTCACCAACATATCGTCTACGTATACTTCCATATTATTCCCAATCTATTTCTTGAAAACTATGTCCACCATCCTCTGGTATGTCGCCCCTACGTTCTTTAACCCGAATGGCAGTTTTACGTAGCCGTAAGTCCCACAAGATACCACAAAGCAAGCTTTGGGCACATCTACTCTATCCATCCATATTTGATGGTATCCTTGATAAGCATCCATCATGGACAACAGTTCACATCCAGAAGTAGAATCTACTAACTGGTCAATTCTGGGTAGATGGTAATGATCTTTAGGGCATGCCTTGTTAAGATCACGAAAATTGATACACATTCTCCAAGCTCCGGCCCCCTTTGCCACTAATACCGCATTAGATAACCATTCTGGGAACTGAACCTCCACTATGTGTTTCGCCCTTAATAGCTTCTGCACTTCTTCTTTTATCACTTCATCCTTCTCAAGCCCGAATCTTCTCAACTTCTGCATCACTGGTCCGACTTCTGGATTTACATTCAGGCTATGCAAAGCCACTTTTGGATCAATTCCTATCAGATCCTTTGGCTGGAAAGCGAAGAGATCTGTATTCTTCCTCAAGCAACTGATAATAGATTATGCGACCCTATGTTCCATATGCATGCCAATCCGAGTGGTGAATCCTATTTGGTTAGGAAACAATTCCACGGGCATGAGTTCCTCTTTAGGGAGTACCTTTAGCTCTGGCTTCTCTTCTCTCATTTCTTCTAATTTTATCCTCTTTCCATGAGGATCATCCCCTCTGTTCTCTTGACTCACTTTCCTGGCCACCTCCCTCACAGTATCAATATAACATTTTCTGGAACACATTTGATCGCCAGTGATTTCCACTACCTCTTTCCCCACAGGAAATTTCATTTTCAAATGGTAGATAGATACTACTGCTCGAAACAAATTCAAGGATGGTCTTCCCATTATCACATTGTATGCGGAGGGTGCATCTACCACCAAAAAGTTAACCATTTTCACACTGAACAAAGGTGGCTCTCCCAGCCTGACCTGCAATGCTACCTGCCCTCTGGGATGTATTGCCCCTCCAGTGAATCCAAAGAGTGCAGTATCCACAGGCTTGAGTTGCACATTCAAGTTCATCTTTTCAAAACATTCTCGAAAAATAATATCAGCTGAGCTTCAAGTATCAACGAACACTCTTGCCACTTCTGTTGTTATTACGAGGGCGTCATTATGTGGCCTCTGGCCTGTGACTTCATTCTCTGCTCCAAATTTGATTATAGGCATATCCTCTTCCATTCTTACTTGATGAACGACTCCAGTTTCCCAAGGCCTACCTCCTCTGAGCGATGCCTTCCTGGCTCTATTCGAGTCACCATCGGTGGGTCCCCCTGCTATCATCTGAATGAATCCCCTTCTCTGGACTGAACCATCTCTTCTAGGAGCTTCCACCAGCTCTTTTCCCTTTTCTCCGGGCTCCATTCTCTTTCCTCCAAGTCTATCTCTGTCTCTTTTCACAAAATCAGATAGGTGACCTTCTCTAATTAACCTTTCGATGGCATCCTTCAGATGCCGGCATTCATTGGTCTCATGACCAAAATCATTGTGATATCTGCAGTAATGCTCAGATCTGGGATTTTTGGGAGGCCTCTTCGCAGAGGAAGGGAATTTGAACCCAGGTATATTGGCTGCCACCTCTAACATCTCAGTAGGCTGTAGAACTAAGGGGGTGTAAGTGTCGAATCTCTCATGTGGTAGTTTTTCTTTCTCATTCTTGCTCATTTCTACCCCTACTTTTTTCTTCTCAGGCTCTTTCCTTTTTTCTGATCCCGTTTTTTCTTTCTTCATACCTCTGGACTCTTCCAAGTTGATGTATTTATCCGCCCTAACTTGTAGTTCATCAAAAGATCTGGGTTGTCTTTTAGCCAGAGACCTGAAGAAATCTCCATCCAACAGTCCATGTGCTAACGCATTAGTTCTGACTTCATCAGAGGCAGAGGGCACCTCCAAAGCCGCTTCATTAAAGCGGGTGATGAATATCTTGAGACTTTCCTGGGGTTTTTGCTTCAGACTAAGCCAGTATAGAGAAGTTTTAGCTATTTTTCTGGCACTTGCGAACTGATGCAGAAACAAGCTACTGAGTTTGGTGAATGAATGCACAGAGCCAGCTGGTAGTTGGCTAAACCACTTCTGAGCAGATTTAGTGAGAGTGGTGAGAAATACATGACACTTCACTCCTTCCGAATACTGATGCAACAATGTACCATTTTCAAATCCTAACAGATGATCCTGTGGATCTGTGGTCCCATCATACTCATAAATTAGAGCTTTGAACCCATGGGGCAGAGGGTCCCGAAGGATTTCATTAGTGAGAGGAGATCCTCCCATCCTCACCTCAGTTTTCGTTACTTTCTCACATTGCTTCTTAATCGCTTCCATCTCTCGCTTTAAAGAGGCGATGGCTCGATTTGTGGTTGTTGCAGCGGTAGATTCAACCACCTCCTCAGAATCATCTTCATAATCTACCAGATGGAAATCTTTATTCCCTCCCATACAGTAGTTCCCCCAACAACGGTTCTGCCAATTCTGGTTCGCACATTCCCATCCTCCGGGATGTCTCCCATTGAATGAGGTAATGTGTTGGGCACATTCCAGGCCCTAGTTTCGGGTACACTTTTGGTCTTAGCCGGGGGCTCGATCGGCAGCCCGGCCTCAGACACGCCCGTGGCCCGATTTTCTCTCCTCCCATGATCTAGAGGAGTTTTAGTATTCAAAACAGGGGCTTCTCTCTGCCCTGTGACCTCTGCTACTCGGTTTTCCATGGCCTGATCCACAGCTGACTAGATCAAGGCTTTAAGGCTACCTGCTGTCAGAGTAATCGTATTCATACTGCCCGGTTGCTTATTCACTATCACAGCCGGAGTGCACTGAGCTGTGACTGTTGGCACTGGCTGGAGTGTCAGCCACAGCTTCAAATTCTGCCCCTAAATCTCGGGGATCAGGATCGACCAACTCTGTCATCCTCGATCCCATTAGTTAACCATACGCAGATAAAAGCAATGAAACAACATATTCATGTATATGAACATAAGCAACAATAGATCTGCCTTCGAGAAAATTGTTTTCACTTTCCAAAAGTAATAAAAAAGGGATTTAACGTTTACTCCAAAGGAATTTTCATGATGTCCTTTCGAAATTCAAATTTCTACCAACCATTACACTCAAAAATTAAAAAGAGCACTGTTGCGTCCTACCACCCTTCTCTAGTGCAGATCACCATGAAATGGGCATCAAGAGGTGAGGTCGTCTTTATTCCAAGAAATATCACCTCATTCATAGACATATACAAAATGTAAAACTCACACCTCAGCTCATAAACATTTTCCCACAGACTGCGCCAGCTAATCGAGTTAAAAAATACTCATCCAGTAAATTAAATAAATGATTATCAAAGCTATTAAATCAATACCTGTCATCCTCCGCAATTGTTGAACAATAACCCGTCCTCTGCCTTCTGCAATATCCTTCTAACCTCCTGCGTTTCTCTCCTTGAATATCTGCAAAAAATCAAGCCGGAAAGGATTCCGGCGTCGATCCTCCTACGCTCAAGTTAGCTCCCAGAATACTCTTAAGAACAATCGGAATGAAAGTATGTAGTGTAATGTGTAATATGTGTCATGAAAAATGAAAAGAGAGAGAGAAAGCTATTTATACCCTCTCCTTTGGCAAGGAAGGTATGATGGTCCTTTCCTCTGCTTAGGGACCACTTCTAACGGCTCTTAGTTAGTGGAGCAATGCAGCATAAAGATGATATCAATAGTACCATACGTGGCACTCTTCCATTGGGGGAAAGTACACTTTTATTCCCTCATCCTGATTCGGATGGATTCACGTACCTAGGTCATAGGTTTTAATGATAGTGACAGGGATTTCTTTTCTTCTCTGTACTATGCGCATAGATAGGTCAACTTACCAGAGGTCAGACCTCGGAAGTGAGAGGATAAAATCCGCCCTCAACTAGATGCCTCCTGTTAACATGTCTAATCCTCTGCGCTCTGCCAGAGGAATGAGTCCACAGGGCAACGCTTAACAATCTTCAACTCTTTGAGATGATCATCATTTCTAACCAATGCTTTACTAAACACATTGGTACCTCGGGGTCCATATTAATTCCTGAGGCTTTATCATTAGGATGCTCCTCCTTTTTAGAAGGGTTTGTATCTGGCCGGTGACCTCTGAGATCACACATCCACGCCCTATCACAAATGATATTTGAAATTTGGATTGCGAGAGATGTGAAAGAAGCGGCGCAGGGAGAAAACTCGTAAATATAAGTGATTAAGATTATAAAAAACTGTAAATATTATAAAATATATCAAAATTATAAAAAACCGTAAACATCAGTATAGAAATTATAAAATTAACCTATAAGAAATTAACTTACAAATTAATGTAGAAGAAGAACATAGAAATTTATGTTACCTGTAACAGAAGGATGAAATGATATTTGAAATTTTGATTGAGAGATGTGAATGAAGCGGGCGCAGTGAGAAACGATAATTAGTTATGGTGATAGAACATGTGTGTATGTGTGGATAATGTATTTGTATATATAGCTATGGAGAACGGTATCGGACGGTTTTGAACGTAACTGCATAATTAATAGGATTCCATTATTTCAAAATGAAAAACAGTAAAGATAGCCACGTAAGATAAAAAGAACTCATAAATATAAGAGATTAAGATTATTTTTAAGTTTATTTTAATTTTTTTAATTTATGTATAGATTAAAATATATGTAATATTATATTATAAATAAATATTTATACATATTTAATTTTACAATAACACACATTTACTCTTATAGTAACATATATTTGTCTCACAATTTGTGTTACCATATGGGTAAATGTGTGTTACTATAATGACAAAATATATTTTTATGAGAATGAATATGTTTTTTTTAATTTATTCATCATTCATTTAAATCTAGGTATATTGTTTCATGTAATACATATGTTATTATATGAAAAAAATAATTACTTCTATAAAAATAAACAAATATTTGTAAATAGTCAATATTTGTTCTTATAGTAACACACATTTTGCTCCTGCATTATGTGAAAAATTATTGATTCTATAAAAACAAATGAATATGTGTACAATAACAACATTTTATAAGATAGTAACTCACATTTATCTCTCTATTTGTGTTACTATATGGACAAATGTGTATTACTATATGGGCAAAATATATTTTTATGAGAATAAATATGTGTTTCTTAATTTATTCGTCATCCCTTTAAATCTAGGTATATTGTTTCATGTAATAAATATGTTATTATATAAAAAGTATAATTATTTCTATAAAAATAAATAAATATTTGTTCTTATAGTAACACACATTTTGGTCTTGCATTATGTGAAAAATTATGTATTCTATAAAAATAAATAAATATATGTAAAATAACAATATTTTATAAGATAGTAACACATATTTGCTCTAATAGTAACACACATCTGTCTCCCAATTTGTGTTACCATATGAGCAAATGTGTGTTACTATATGATCAAAATATATTTTTATGATAATAAATGTGTTTCTTAATTTATTCATAATCCCTTAAAATCTAGGTATATTGTTTCATGTAATACATATGTTATGACACGACCACACTTGTCACACACAAACATACGACTAGTTTAAATATAACTCAACCTGAAAACCGGATATAATTTTTTTTTCAATTTCGACATAATACTATATCAAACCCAACAACCTGTCATATTCATAAACAAGATCTCCACAAACCAGTAATCGCAAACTTCCAAACCAACATAATTACATATTATATATTACATAACTCAAAACAACCAAAATACAACAACAACGGAAGCAAAATAAGTCACGGTCCTGCCCGCAGATCGTCATCTATGTACACCGCAACTCAAAAAGTCTGCAAAAGCGCCACGACTACTCCAGTTCCATCACCAAGTCACATATCATCAGAATTACCTACAATGCATAAACTAAATGAGATTTATAAATCCCAGTAAGTAGAAATTATGCATGATGATGTGATTCTTTTGAAAACCTCCCCATGCACACTCTTTTGAAATCACCAATTTATTTATGAAGACTCTCCAGGGCCCTATCTAGACACACTGTTATACACCGAAAAGAGCTCAATGTACACACAATCAAATGCCAATATATGTATCCCGACGTGGGGTCCATCCTCTTGTGGCCTAATTCAGGGTTCAGACCTCACATACGTCCCCATGTTCACCAAGAAGTCATCCCCTACACGCCGACCCATGTCAGTGAATCCAGGGATCTACCCTGTAGGGACCACTGAGATCCATCACCAAACATGATCCCCTGTCCCCTCCAGAAGTCCCCCCACGGAAACACCCAATATAATCAAATAAGACGTCGGCCCACACCAGGTAGCCTACACTAGGTTTCCACACAGGGTTTCCCTAGGTCGCTTTTTCCCAGGTCCCCCCTTACCGCCTTCGGTGTATAATAAGTGGCCACTTTCAGAAAATCATTTAATTTTCAATGCATGATATGCATGATGCTAGTGCAATCAATGACATTTAACTACATTCACATACTATTGAACATCACAGGTTCAGTCCACATCAATTATGGAGCTCACAGACTTCTTTTACAACACACATAGAGATCAAAAACTCATTCCACATCATATACAAAGCTCACAGGCTCATTTCATATAACATATAGAGCTCACAAGCTCATTTCGTATAACATATAGAGCTTACAGGCTCATTCCACATAACATATAGAGCTCACAGACTCATTCCATAAAACACAGAATATAAATCATATATTACAATCCACTTAAATCCACATATTATCATTCAAATATAAGTAAATCATAAAATAATATGTTTATGCATCGTAGTTGCAAATGAATTTCTACTTACCTCAAATCCATAAGAACGTCGATAATATAAACCCTATAGCACCCTAGCACCTTCCCGTATCGAATCTAACAACAATTAATTACAAATATTATTCAAATCTACTAAATAATTAATTCTACAAGAAACTTCACCTAATTAATAAAAACACTACTAAATTTTATGCACAAGAATTACCAGAATTAGGTTTTTACCGAAACAACGTCGAATTCTTTCCTTTTATTCTTTTTTTTTCTTCGCTGTTGCAAACCTCTCGTCCCGACTGGAGAAGAAAACAACTATATGCTTAATGTTAAATGAATTGGTGTGGTTTGGGTTTTAAACCCCTTTCCACCGCCTTAACCTTTTATATAAATATTTATTATATTGGATTTATTACATATTGGGCCAATTTTTCCTATGAAAACCCAAATAAGGGCTCCACTATTCCTTAATAACAATGAGGGCCACTTTTCTACTTTATCATTTCCACGTGTACATGTCCCATCATTCCTTTTTCCATTAGTACTGTAGACATCAAATAAGTACTATAGAGATCACATCAATAAGCTGGCTGAGGCTGGGAAAATTCATTTTGTGGCTATGGCAATCTGCTTTCATTTCAGGATTTGAAATTCAAAATTCATTCCTCCACTTCGATTGCAAGGGAGGTTTCAGAGGCAGTTGGGTCTTCAATTTCCTGGGAGCGCGAGATGGCGTTGGTATCGCGAGTGTCGACGGCAACATGGGCTGAGAAACAGGGATTCCGGCGAGATTGGTGATTGCAGCGGGCTGAGGTGGCGCATATTGGCGCTTCGGTTACCTAAACAGTTTTCTATCAAACCCGGTCGAAATCTTCGGCATCTCCAAAGTCCTATTGCCTGAGAATTTTTCGGGAGGAATCCAATTGAATTTACCAAGCCCGACACTGGGGTAACAGCCGGCGCTCAGCCAACGGATATTGTGCTCTCCCCTGGGGATTCCGGTCCGCCGAGTCATTTGTCGGGGACTGGTGGCGTAGCGGCGGATATGGGTGGTGGAATTTTGAGGATAATTTTGGGTTTGTGGTGTACAACAATTTGTCCTTATTTATTGTTTTAGGTATGATTTGGAATTGTATCAATATTTTCAACATGGAGGATGAGAAATGGGGCTTTAGCGATTCATCGTTCTTGAGGTAACCAAGAACCCAGATTCTTGAAGATTGTGTTCATGTGGTAGACAAATTGAAATATCATTTTCTGTTCGTCGCACAAAAAGAAAAGGAATAAATTATATGCTTGCATTGAATTTTGCAGATAATTGTACAATATTTTAGCCTGTTTTTACTGTATAAATTCATAGATTTTTAATGCACGAATCTAGTCTTTTACTTTTTTTTTAATCTTATTTTCCAGCTAAAGATTACAGAAAAGTTGGTGTTGCTGATGTATTAGGGGAACAATTTATTTTCAGATTACATTTTGTTGCTTAGTCATGTCCTGTGTTACTGCTCAATCAATCTCTATTACTGATATTATATTCTGTGTGTATTAGTAACTTGTTCCTTCCAAATTATTTGCAACTTTTTTATTTTATGAATATAATTCAATAATTGGTTCTAACTTCTAATGATAAAGATTATGATGGGAAGGAGAATATAAGATGAGATGAAAGGAATAATGTAAATTTGTGTTGTCGGAAAATTACGAGTGAATGTAAGTTTTTATCATCGTTTGTCGAAGGAAAAATATGTGAATGTGTGTTGTCGGAAAAGAGACGCAATAGTACAATAATCAATACTATAGTACATTATGAATAATTGTGGTACAGAAGCAATAGTACACTAATTTGTTCAATGGTACATACGCACAATCAATGGTACACATCATCGAAAATATTATCGACAAGTATCGCTCATAAACCAAGGTAACAATGTGATGTGATGGGCACAGTACACGATGTGACGTGAACAGTGACACACGTCACATCAATCGCACCTTTTGTCAGTGCAATAATTACTCAAATAGTACCCGAGGTACAATTAAATGAACTATTGTACATTTGTTCAGTCACAAGTACACAAATAATCTCAATAGTACACAAAAACACTTTTTGGCCTTGGTTGTTTTAATTAAAAGTAGATGGCCTTATATGTGTTTTTGGTATACAATTTGGCCCTAGCTGTAAGTTTCCCTATTATATTTTTACTAACTTACTAAGTAAGTATATGTACTGCTGCTACTAACTTACTAATATATACATATTATTATTATTAACTTAGTTGGTAATTATTACCTCATACGTCTTATATATAATATATATAATTTATTTAATTATTCTATTTATTATACTACAATTAATCTTCAAATAATCTACACTTAACTTACCCTACTAATATCCAAATAATTTACACAACTCATTTATTCCACTAGAGTCTCAAATAAATTAAACAAGAATTTTCTCATTAATAAACAAATAAAGACATATACCAATTCAATAAATAATTTAACACTTAAAGGTAAAATAATTAGCACAACATCACAAATAACATATGAGTAATATAAAATGTACTCAAATAGTAAATAGCATGATAATAATGAAAGTGCACTTAATGTATCAAATATATTCAAGCAATTATAAATTATCAAATAAATAATTTAAATGCACACCAAGCATGAAATATATAATTAAGCAATTAGCATATATGTAAATAAAATGCAAGCAACACATGAAGTATATTGGCCAATGAGTAGTGAGAAGCTCGGGTATCACATCCTCCCCTCCTTATAAAAATTCCGTCCTCGAAATTTCACTTACCTGAAGAGTTCTGGATACTTAGATCACAGCTTATCTTCCCTTTCCCAAGTAGCTTCTTCTACTGACTTATTTCTCTATAATACTTTGACTAATGAAATTTCTTTATTTTTGAGTTGTTTCACTTCTCGCAAAAGAATCTCCACAGGAACTTCTTCATAACTCAGATCTGATTTCAACTCTGTAGGTTCGCGTTTCAAAACTTGTTATGGATTCGCAATATACTTCCTTAACGCAGACACATGAAACACATTATGTATTTGGGACATAGATGCAGGCAAATCAAGTCTGTAAGCAACTTCACCAACTCTCTCAGTGATAGGAAATGGACCAACATATCTTGGGCTAAGCTTCCCTTTCTTTCCAAATCGCATTATTCCTTTCATTGGAGAAACTTTCAGAAATACCTGATCACCCACTTCGAACTCTAGTTTTCTTCTTCTCTTATCAGCATAACTCTTCTGTCGACTCTGAGCGGTTTTCATTCGTTCTCGAATTTGTGTTACTGCTTCACTCATTTCTCGAATCAAATCTGGTCCCAGAAGTTTTCGTTCTCCGACTTCATCCCAATGCATAGGTGATCGACATTTTCTACCATAAAGTGCTTCATATGGAGCCATTCCGATAGTAGACTGATAGTTGTTGTTATAGGAAAACTCAATCAAAGGCAAGAATTTACTCCACTGACCTTGTAAATCTAACACACAAGCTCTGAGCATATCCTCCAGAATTTATATTGTTCTCTCTGTCTGTCCATCTGTCTGTGGATGATACGCGGTGCTGAAAGATAATTGAGTCTCTAACGCTTTGTGCAAACTCTTCCAGAAGTTAGATCACAATTTGGAATCTCTGTATGAAACAATAGTGAGAGGTACACCGTGAAGTCTGACAATCTCTTGTATATATATCTGGGCATAACGGTCCATAGAGTATATGGTACAAATAGGTAAGAAGTGAGCTGACTTAGTCAATCGGTCCACAATTACCCAAACTGCATCATGGCCTTTAACTGTCTTGGGAAATCCTATGACGAAGTCCATTGTAATATTCTCCCATTTCTATTCCGGAATAAGAAAAGGTTGTAAGGTTCCTGCAGGTCTCTGGTGTTCTGCTTTAATCCGCTGACAAGTAAAACATTGTTCAACATATCAGGCAATGTCTCTTTTCATACTTGGCCACCAGTAGTGCAATTTCAGGTCCCTATACATTTTAGTAGCTCCAAGATGTACAGAATAGGGTGTCGAATGTGCTTCAGTCATCACATCTTCACGGGTTTTGTAAACATCAGGTACATACAATCGGTTTCTATATCGGAGTACACCATTGTCTGTCAACAGGAAATCAGAGGGTTCACCTGAAGTAAGGTCCTTCTTCACTTTAGCAAAGTATTCGCCATTCTGTTGTCCTGTGTGAATTCGGTCCAGCAAGGTTGGTCTAAGTGTTAAGGCTACAAGTTTCGCTGTCACAAGTCCAAGTTCAATAAGTTCTATGTTCATCCTCTGCAAGTCAAGGAGTTCAGGTTTCTGAATCAAAGTCATAGCTGCCACTTTCTCTGCTGATTTTCGACTCAATGCATCCGCCACTATGTTAGCTTTGCCGGGATGATAGTTGATAACACAGTCATAGTCTTTCACAAGTTCTAGCCATTGTCTCATGTTCAGTTCTTTCTGAGTGAAGAAGTATTTCAGACTTTTGTGATCAGTGTAGATCTCACAATGTTCGCCGTAGGTAATGTCTTCAAATTTTGAGTGCAAATACTACAGCTGCCAACTCCAAGTCATGGGTAGGGTAATTCTTTTCATACTCTTTCAATTGTCGGGAAGCATAGGCTATCACTTTAACGTTCTTCATTAATACACACCCGAGTCCATTCTTCGATGCATCACTGTAAACTTTGAAACCTCCAGTTCCAGTTGGAATTGCTATGATAGGAACTGATGTCAAACGTTTCTTCAGTTCTTGAAAACTTTGTTCACATGCCTCTGTCCATTTATACGTCACGGTCTTCCGGGTCAATTGTGTCAAAGGAGAAGCAATCTTGGAAAATCCCTCTACAAATCGACGATAATACCCTGCCAATCCGAGAAAACTACGCACCTCTGATGGATTTGAAGGTTGTGGCCAGTTATTAATAGCTTCCACTTTGCTTGGGTCAACAGAAATCCTTGCTCCTGATATCACATGTCCCAGAAATACAACTCGATCTAACCAGAATTCACATTTCTTGAACTTTGCAAACAACTGTTTCTCTTTCAGAACCTCTAGCACATTCCTCAAATGCACTTTGTGCTCTTCTTTAGTCTTGGAATAGATCAAAATATCATCGATAAATATGATCACGAACCGGTCCAGGAAGTCTTTAAATACCCGATTCATCAAGTCCATGAACGCTGCTGGAGCATTTGTCAGTCCAAATGGCATTACAAGGAACTCATAATGTCTGTATCTCGTACTGAATGTGGTCTTAGGAATGTCTTCTGCTTTTATCTTCAGTTGATGGTACCCAGATCGCAAGTCAATCTTCGAAAAGATAGATGCACCATGAAGCTGATCAAACAAATCATCAATCCGAGGTAAAGGATATTTGTTCTTGATTGTGATTTTGTTCAGTTCCAGGTAATCTATACACATTCTCAACGTACCATCCTTCTTTCGAACAAACAGAACTGGTGCTCCCCAAGGTGAGAAACTAGGATTAATGAAACCTTTATCTAGCAGTTCTTGCAATTGTATTTTCAGTTCTTTCAATTCAGCAGGTGTCATACGATATGGAGATTTAGAAATAGGAGACACTCTTGGCTGTAACTCAATCACAAATTCAATTTCACGATCCGGTGGCAGTCCTGGTAGATCATCTGGAAATACTTCAGGATATTCTTGTACAACTGGTACTTCATTAACAGTTGAACACTGTTGCCCCTCAATACTCATCACGCTTACCAGATAACCTTCACAACCACTTTCCAGTAATCTCTGAGTTTTAACAGCTGATATTATAGAAAATCTGAAGCGTTTCTTCATTCCGACAAAAGAAAACGATTCTTCTCCCTTTTGCTGAAATGTAATACTCTTTTTCTGATAATCAATTATGGCACCATATTTCGATAACCAATCCATACCCAATATCACATCATAATCATTCATGTCTAGCACAATCAAATTAGTATGTAGTTCTCTGCCTTCTATGGGAATGATACATCCTCGTAGAATCTGATTGGTTTATTTCGAATCACCGGAAGGAATCATCACATCGAATTTAGCTTCGGATAGGTTAGGTGTTCTACCCAATATTCTCACATACTCGGTGGATGCAAATGAATGTGTAGCTCCAGAATCAAATAACACATAAGTTGAAGTACCAAGAATAGAAAGCTTACCGGTGACAACTGGATTATATTCTGCGTCTTCCTTGGTCAAGGTAAAAACTCGTGCTGGAGCTCTTCCCTGTTCTCTTTGCCTCTTCGGACACATATCAGCCACATGTCCTTTCTGTCCGCACGAATAACAAGTCTTTGGATCAACACGACAAACTCCAAAGTGTGGTCTACCACAATTGCGACACAAAGGTAGTGGTGGTGGTGGCGGTACTCCTCCCTGGTCATTCTTGGGATGCTTATCTGGTACTCCTTGTTCGGGTCTCTGTCCTTGCCTAGGCTGGAAAGGTCGTGATGGTTGAGCCTACCACACCCTCTTTCTGTTATCTCCACCCCACTGTGGTGCTGACCGCTGCTGGAAGTGACGTCGGACCTCTTGTGCTTGTCTGATCCGTATCTCAGCTTGCTCAGCAGTCTGTGCTCTCTCTGCTACTTGTGCATAGGTTACCCATTGAATCCCAGCCATACTCACATCTCTGTACAACTCTGGCTTCCAGCCCTCAAGAAATCTCTCTACCTTCAGTGCTTCAGTACTCACCATGTGCTCAGCAAATCAGGACAACTGCTCAAACTTATGAATGTAAACAGTCACTGACATACTTCCCTGCTTCAACTGTATAAACTCGTTCATCTTCATTATTCTAACAGGAGCCGTGAAGTATTTGTTTCTGAAAATTAGCTTGAACCTGTCCCATGTCATCACCATAACATCTTCAATACTCTTGACAGTGTCCCACCAATGTCCAACACTGCCACGTAACATAAACGAGGCACACAAAACTTTCTCCGTGTCTGGGATTCTGCTGTACTGAAACATGTTGTCTAGAGTTCTCAGCCAGTCCTCAGCAGCCAAAGGATCAGTGGTGTCTTCAAAGATCGGGGGATTCAGTTTCCAAAATCGCTCAGACACCAAGTCAATGGGATCTGCTAGTGGTTGTGGTTGATTCACATCAGCACTTTGTGCCTGACGTTCAACCAAGTCTGCCAATCTAGTAATAACAGCATCCCGATCGATACTAGGAGTCGGTGCTGCCGGTTCAGGAGTTCTTTCTGGACCACTACTTTCACCCTGTTCTCTCACGATATCTGTTCAACAACACTTACCACTCCTACACCATATAGCCAATATAATTCATGATACACATAATAAGAGCATAATCTAAACACTAACTGGAAATAGCCGGGCTCCCGCAAGTTCTGAGCTCGTGTACATAGACAGTCTACAGGAAGTGAACCGTGCTCCGATACCACTCTGACAAGACCACACTTATCACACACAAACATACGACTAGTTTAAATATAACTCAACCTGAAAACTGACTATAATTTTTTTTTCAATTTTGACATAATACTATATCAAACCCAACAACCTGTCATATTCATAAACAAGATCTCCACAAACCAGTAATCGTAAACTTCCAAACCAACATAATTACATATTATATATTACATAACTCAAAACAACCAAAATACAACAACAACGGAAGAAAAATAAGCCATTGTCCTGCCCGCAGGTTGTCATCTATGTACAACGCAACTCAAAGAGCCTGCAAAAGTGTCGCAGCTACTCCAGTTCCATCACCAAGACACATATCATCAGGATTACCTACAATGCATAAACTAAATGAGATTTATAAATCCCAGTGAGTAGAAATTATGCATGATGATGTGATTCTTTTGAATACCTCCCCATGCACACTCTTTTGAAATCACCAATTTATTTATGAAGACTCTCCAGGGCCCTATCTAGACACACTGTTATACACCGGAAAGAGCTCAATGTACACACAATCAAATGCCAATATATGTATCCAGACGTGGGGTCCATCCTCTTGTGGCCCAATTCAGGGTTCAGACCTCACATACGTCCCCATGTCCACCAAGAAGTCATCCCCTACACGCCGACCCATGTCAGTGAATCCAGGGATCTACCCTCTAGGGACCACTGAGATCCATCACCAAACATGATCCCCTGTCCCCTCCAGAAGTCCCCCACGGAAACACCCAATATAATCAAATAAGGTGTCGGCCCACACCAGGTAGCCTACACTAGGTTTCCACACAGGGTTTCCCTAGGTCGCTTCTTCCCAAGTCACCCCTTACCGCCCTCGGTGTATAATCTCTGGCCACTTTCAGAAAATCATTTAATTTTCAATGCATGATATGCATGATGCTCGTGCAATCAATGACATTTAACAACATTCACATACTATTGAACATCACAGGTTCAGTCCACATCAATTATGGAGCTCACATACTCCTTTTACAACACACATAGAGCTCACAGGCTCATTCCACATCATATACAAAGCTCACAGGCTCATTTCATATAACATATAGAGCTCACATGCTCATTCCAAATAACATATAGAGCTCATAGGCTCATTCCATATAACACAGAATATAAATCATATATTACAATCCACTTAAATCCACATATTATCACTCAAATATAAATAAATCATAAAATAATATGTTTATGCATCGTAGTTGCAAATGAATTTCTACTTACCTCAAATCCGCAAGAACGTCGATAATATAAACCCTATAGCACCCTAGCACCTTCCCGTATCGAATCTAACAACAATTAATTACAAATATTATTCAAATCTACTAAATAATTAATTCTACACGAAACTTCACCTAATTAATGAAAACACTACTAAATCTTATGCACAAGAATTACCTGAATTAGGTTTTTACCCAAACAACGTCGAATTCTCTCCTTTTATTCTTTTTTTTTTTCTTTGCTGTTGCAAACCCTCTCGTCCCGACTAGAGAAGAAAATGACTATATGCTTAATGTGAAATGAATTGGTGTGGTTTGGGTTTTAAACTCCTTTCCACCGCCTTTGACCTTTTATATAAATATATATTATATTATTACTAGCTTACTAAGTAAGTATATGTACTGCTGCTACTAACTTACTAATCTATACATATTATTATTATTAACTTAGTTGGTAATTATTACCTCATACGTCTTATATATAATATATATAATTTATTTAATTATTCTATTTATTATACTACAATTAATCTTCAAATAATCTACACTTAACTTACCCTACTAATATCCAAATAATTTACACAATTCATTTATTCCATTAGAGTCTCAAATAAATTAAACAAGAATTTTCTCATTAATAAACAAATAAGACATATACCAATTCAATAAATAATTTAACACTTAAAGGTAAAATAATTTGCACAACATCACAAATAACATATGAGTAATATAAAATGTACTCAAACAGTAAATAGCATGGTAATAATGAAAGTTCTACCGTAGAAGGGAGGGACTTGGGCAAAGGCATGTGCGTGTGTGGTGGGTTGGCTGGGCGGGTGAGTTCTTTATGTTTTTAAATCTATTTTTGGAAATTTCTACCGTAGAAATTTCTATATAAGTTTTCTCTTTAAATATTGTGTAAGATATTCTCAAATTAATGAATTATATAAGTATAGATGTATTATCGAATAAATCTATATATAAATATACAAGAAATTAAAATTTATTGATTCACATAATATAATCTATTTTAAAAAAATATATTTTTTAATAATCCCGCGTAATACGCCGGGTTTACGTACTAGTTTTTAATATTGTGTGAATAAGTAAACTCAAATTATATTATGTATAAATTTATATTATCGATCAAATCTATATATAATTATAAATCTACATATCAATAATTTTTGTAAAATAAATTATCTACAAAATACGGGATTTACATAATATAATCTACATTAAAAATATATTTTATAATAATCACGCGTAATATGCGAGTTTACGTACTAGTATATATATCTATATACTTAGGGTGTGTTTGATACCATGTATTAGGCCTATATAAGCCCATATTATGATTCACATATCAAGGTTCTACAGGAGTATCTTGGTGTTTGATAGGGAGGAGATTTAATAGTGAAAACCCGGTTCTTATTTTAAGAACCCGGGTGTTTTGTATAGGAGTTACTGTAGCCTTCTAAAAATTTAATAAGGCCCTCACCCCCTGTATTACAAATCTAGGCAGATAAAATATTAGGGCAACATATCCTCCTACACACCACGACTCCAGCCACCAGGCGACGCCGATGACGCCCACCACGCCACCTCGATGCTGCCCACCACGCCACGCAGCCCACCACGCGACGCCGCCCACCACGACGCCACCCACCACGCGACTCGACGCCACCTACCGCGATGCCACAACCTGTGCAGAGGAAAAAGAAAAGGTTTGTAGATTTGTGCCCTGCAAGATTTCTATGTGTTTTTGTGATTTTATGATCTGAAATTTGACGTGATTCTTGGCATTTTTCAAGGTCGAGAAATATCATTTGTAAATCTCATTTCTCTCTGATTTGTGCTCAGCTTCTGTTGTAGACCTCTCTGTTGTTAGTTTATTCTTTCTGACAATTTCATTATATATAATTTAGAACCTCAATATATTTTTGTTATATTTTTTTACATACAGAGCTACAAAACACCTTCCTCTAATGATTTGGCCTTACATTTTTTTTATACAGAGCATGTCCATTTTTATTTATTTATCATACACTTGGTCTGATTCTACTTTATTGTTTTGTTCTCTCTTTTTACTATTTTATATATATATCTTTGTCACTAATATTATTCAAAGGCCTTTATCTTTGCCTCATTGTCATTTGCTGTTCTTTTCACCCTTTCTTAACACTTTAATATCGTTGCATTAACATTATCTTACTGCAATGTTGGAGTCTTGATAATCTGAACTTGAATATATAGTGGAAGGCCTTAATTAATAAAAATGATTTAGTCAGTTTTACGTGCAGGAGAACAAAAATATTATTTAGTATAAATTGAAAAGTTTCTAAAATTGGAAATTGGAAATTGAAAGCCAATTCATGTACTATTGTTTATTAACTTCAGGTATTATTGTTTATTAACTTTGAAAAGTTTCTATAGTATAAATTGAAAAGTTTCTGAAGTTAATGTTTTTTAATCTCCTATTGTTTATTAACTTCAGGTGTAAATCAGCCAAGTTATATATGCGTATTCTAATTCCATGCATTACCTGGTGTTTAAGAGCATTTACATTTTTTCAATTGCTATTGTATTTGTGCAAATTTTTTTAGCCGACTTTCTGCATTCACATTGAAACGATGGTGTTGAATTCTAGAATGCGTAACTTGTTGTACTTGTTAGTCGAGGAACTTATACACCAGTCAACCCTAATTTCCCTAATTATTTTCATTATTCTGTTAATCAACAACAGAAATAGGAGAAGACGTGCAGTCACTTGGGAGATGTTACCTAAAATTCCTCAACAAGTAATTAGACTTCATAGGTTGTATGAGGTTAGGGATGCTGAATGTATTTGAAACTTGTGAATGGATCGAAATACGTTTGCAAGATTATGTTTTTTACTGAGGGAACTCGGAGGATTAAGCGACAGTAGATATGTGTGTGTTGAAGAACAAGTGTCGATGTTTTTAGGAATTCTTGCTCACCATAAAAAAATAGGACAGTTGGATTTGATTATGAACGGTCAGGTCAAACAGTATCCCACATTGTGCATGTTGTGTTGAAAGCTATTTTAAAACTACATGACCTCTTCTTGGTAAGGCCTGCTGCTGTCCCAGAAGACTCTACAAACCCAAGATGGAAATGGTTTAAGGTATATATTCATGTTAATTATGAAGCATACAAATTTATATGTAAAACCCTATTAATTGTTGCTATAATTTTTTTATCATAGGGTTGTTTAGGAGCCCTAGACGGTACTTATATTGATGTTCAAGTCTCCACCTCTGACAGACCATGTTTTAGAACCCGAAAGGGTCGTGTGTCGACCAATGTCCTAGGAGTTTGTGATACAAAGATGAGATTTGTATAAGTTCTACCCTGTTGGGAAGGGTCAGCAGCTGATTGTAGAGTACTAAGAGATGCTATAAACAGACCAAATAGATTCAAAATTCCAAAGGGTAAACCAAATACTCAACTATCCATGTAAAAAAAAAATTTCATCTCTTAGTGACCCTTTTTCAATTTTTTTTTCATTTTAAGAAACACTATTTGGCTGATAACGGATATCCAAAAGCTGAAGGCTTTCTTGTGCCGTATAGAAGGACTAGATATCATTTGAGTGAATGGGGACCAGACACTTCACGACCTACTAACCCCCATGAACACTTCAACATGCGTCATACCAGAGCACGCAATGTTATTGAGCGTGCCTTTGGCGTCCTTAAGAAGCGTTTTGGCATACTTGCTAGTTCAGCCTTTTATCCAATCAAAGTCCAATCAGACTTATAATGGCTTGTTTTCTCCTGCATAATTTCATACGCAATGAGATGCCTATTGACCCTGTTGAGGCAGAACCAGATCTTGAACCCGAAGAGGAACATGAAATAGGGGATGTTGATTTCATAGATTCATTGACATCTACAACTGCATTCAACTCATGGAGAGAACAAAAAGCATTGTCCATGTGGAATGAGTGGAGAGCTGAAATATAAAATACTTTTGTGTATGTGTTGTACTTTTCATCATATTTGGTCTGTATTAAACACTGAATTATCTGTTATTCATAAATGTTGTTTGTTTAAGATTTATGTTTATGTGATATTGTTGCTTATTTATTTAACATTGATGTTTGTATTGATAATGGTTTTTTTTTAATATCCAGTGAAATGACTACTCCCAAGTGTGAATGTGGGAATTGATTTGTGCTCATTAGATGTGCTTCTCAAAACTCGTAACACCCAGGCAGATACTTCTATATTTGCCCAGTTAATGGAAGATATAAGAGACGTTTCCTTTGGTGTGATGAGCACCACAAGGATGATCCACCAGAACTACTACCTCAATTTCTGCTTTTACAAACGTATAAGCGGTCTCATGACTCTATAACATCATTTACTAGATCGGCTGCGTCAACCACAAGTAGAAGCTTTGTGATTTGTCGAGTTAACGAGCAGGTCCATGATAGCAATTCATCCCAGGACGTCCCACCAATGGTTAGGTCATGGAATCTTGTTAGTGAAAATGGAGATCCATCAAATTTTCTCCTTTGGTTGTTGGTTGTAAATTTTATCATATTTGTACTTTTTGTTGTAATGTTGTTGGGTTTCATTTTAGATCGGTCTATTTAGATTATGGTGGTAATGTCATGATGTGTTCAGAGATAGACAATGGATATGTACCATTCTACTTAATTCATATTTTAATGATTTAATTTTACATCCTCGTTTGAATTGTGTATTAGTGTATTTTCGTGATTTGTCCTCTATGATTGGGTTTTCGATTCTAGCAACACAAACATGAGAAATTGATATTAATACAAATAACACGTACATCTGGATGGAGCTCCATCTCAATGCTACATAACAATTCATGTCCTACTTATTTTAACATAAACAACATCATACTATAGATAGCAATGATTACACGCAGGACAATAACTTGGTCAAATTCTTGCCACTATTCAGATGTTCTCATCATCAGATGGGATGTCGGTGAGATGAGCCCCGTCTGTGGATTGACCAGATTGAGGATTTGCTGATGGATCTCCAAAGTTAATTTTGTGTTGTTCCCAACGAGGATCGCCATATACAGCGTAAGCTTGAGCAAATTTATTCGCCTTATTGATTATAAAAAAAAGATAGTTAAAATAATTCTCAAAATATTTATATATATATATATATATAAATTGAAATTTTTAGTCTATTTACCACGTAGATATTATGCCAGAGATTAGGATCTTTATGCAGACGATTAGTTGACTCATCGAACCGAACACCAGGAACAGTGAGTACCCATGAGAAAACCTGGTGTCTTTTGCGTAACTTCCGGGTCTGATGGAGGCATACTTTGAAGTTGAAAAACTTCTTGTACATTGTGTTGACAGCCAATTGTACAGCTTGGATGGCAACAGTGTTATCTCCATCCACATGAAAGTTTCCCTTTTGTGCTTCATCAGACAGAGCTTGAGCAAATGTGTTATCAATTTCAGCATTCCAACCATCATCATATAAGAATTCATGTTGTAAAACCCAAACCCTAGCCGTGGTTAATTTTTTCCAAGGCATAGGGTTAACATCAAGCATAGGCAAGCTTTTATAGACGGAATGAGTTGCTAAAGTACAAATTCCTGTTTGACGGGACTACCTATAGACAACACACTGCATGATGAATTGTGTTGTCATTTTCCCTTCTTTTAAGGACTGAGTTCACATTCCACTATACGACATACTCATGCACCCATCTATCAAATAAATAGTTTCTTTTCTGAAGAAAGTGTGGTCTATTCATGCTGCAGTAGTCTTGAATGACCTATACATCATTTACATGAAAGATTCCTGACAACTCTCCATTATTTATTTCGAATCACCCCATACATCATTTACCTATAATTCCTATCTCTCAATATGGTTTTCAAAATTCCACCACAAGCCACTTTTTTTTACAATCTCAATTGGAGCTACGAAATGGACCTTGTGTTCGTAGATTCGTTGGTTGCTCAAAAAGTTTTAGGTAAATGGTATGGAAGAAAAGAGGTTAACTTCAACGCCATTTGCACTGCTATCACTGCAGTAAATGAAAAGTATCACAAGGGCCTCACATGGATTGACGCTATGGAACGTCGGACTGAACTTGAAAATCGCTACGACCAGTTTAAGTTGATGGTCGAACACCCTCGCGTATGGTGGGATCATGCAACAAACACTTTACATGCATCAAATAAACTGTGGGAGCTTATGATCCGGGTTCGAGCTTGAATATTGATTTCATAATGCCTATTTCATATAAAACTTCATGCATATAATTTTAATATGTATTCATATATCTGTTTAACATTGCAGGAGAATGAGCTGTCATAAACCTACTTCCATAATGGGGAGCCTCAGCATGACAAGCTCCGTTATTTATTTACAGATGTTGAGGTTATCAACATTCTGGATAGTCCTGTTGTACCAATCCCACGGGCACGTGTGGTCAACTCTCCAATCGTCATCTCGAATGATGAACCTGGAGAATCGTCATCCGCCATGGCAAGCAATTGCCGTCCCACACGTGTTAGGTTGTTTGATGAACCAGATTCACCAGGATCCTCTTGACTGGGGTTTAAGATATGTGATATTTATCCCGATGGTCAGCTACATCATTTGGGCATCTTTAGTCGGATGTTTTCATGCTTTCGGTGTGTGTATTAGAGGTATTTAAGTTACTCGTAACGATTATGTGTGTGTTTGAAGTAATTAGGTTTAATGTATTCGTCAGTATGTAACGGACACCTATCCTCTATAAAGTACTCATTTGTTGTTTATATATATTTTGTTTGTTTGTTTGCATTAGACCATTTCATATGCTTTTTACTGTATTGCATGTGAACTCAAAATTATTTGTACTTTTTCCCACAACTTACTGCTGTATGTTTCAGATTTTTTAATTTTACTGTTTGGCATGTGAAGACATCTATCCTCTATATATATGTGCATCACAAAAAATGAATATCTTGCCCAGTAGAAGAAATGTCTTTGGAAAATATTCCAGATCAGAAAAAAAAATTTACAACTCAAAATGGTCCAATACTTTGGACCATTACCTTCTTAAACATTTAATCAACAACCAAAATGCAATTGCAACTGCAATTAGTAGGTTGAATGAAGAATTTTTTCATAACACTGTCTTATGATGATGTTGTTGCTAGACTGGAGTTTTTAATGGAAAGGTATGATGGTTTTTATTATGTCATAGACACACCCTCAGTGTATTGGGATAAGGATTTCAACACTATTCACACGGATGTAGCTACTTGGAATTTCTTCATAACGGTTAGTATACGCTCTTCATTCCAAACAACTGTATACCTACTTCATTTTGTTGTTAAATGGTGATTCACAACAAATTTCTTTCAGGTTGTAAATCCACAGGACTATCCACATCAGCATCCTCCTACTAGAGCACATACCCACTCTAACCCTGGACAACTTGCATCTTCTTCATCTGCACCTACCCTCTCGAACCATGGACAACCGGCAGCAGCTACTGAAGTCATTGACATCCAATATGATGAGGATGAAATCTGAGAGATCAAGCTTTGTCCCAGTGTATGCGTGTTAGTGTTGTGTTGTTTGTTTTAAAATAAGTGGTTGTTTGTTTTAAAATAGTGGGACATGAAGTGTTTGTAGTGTGCTGTGGAGCTCCATCCACATGTATGTGGTTATTGTAAGTCTTTGGTACTAGTGATGCTTGTTTATCTCTATCCATGTCTAAAAAATTATATATTACGATGCGGAATATTTAAAAGTTATATAATTAAATAATGGTATAATTACAACTTAGAAAATGCAGGAATCTTGTACAGATTGAACTATAATATTGAGAACGAACTAAAAAAAATTATGCATCGTTTCTACTGATTATTTTATGTTCAAAGAATATATCCATAAAATGTTGAGAACACCACAATTTTGTGCATAATACAACAAAATATAATAGAAAACTAATGATGCAGGAAGATGGGAACTACTTAGGCAGTTAGACTTTAATTTACATGTGACTAAAAAAAGATTTCCACACATTTGGCATTGACTAAAAGCATATATCCATAAAATGTTCAGAACACCACAGATCCATAAAATGTTGAGAACACCGCAAATCCATAAAATTATATTAGTACGCATACATAATTCTACTGAAATGAGCGAAAATGCTCACAAATCCCCCTGCAGCAAAAGATAAGCACAACGAGTACGCGACTCAAGCCTCATACCAATGAACATCTCCAATTTTCCACTGTTGGTAGCCAGCTTGCTTGACACCTCGATCTTTTGATCGAGTGTCAAGTTGGGGATGCAGTCAACCATGCTAAATATATCATGTCTTGCCTGTCCTAGATTGGTCTCGTATGAATGGCTCGACAAATGTCGCTAAGGCACTCGGACGAGGTCACCTGTGTCTCAACGAGTTTATCTAGCACATTAATCAATGGATCATTAGGAGGGGTGGATATGGAGGATGATCTCTTCCTGGTGGACTTTTTAGGTGGTGGTGGAGTTTCTTCGGCTGCAGTGTGACTATCTCCATCCACAGGGTAGTAGTCCTATGTCTCCATGTTGACCTCAACACCATCCCATGCAAGATCAACAGGCTCATGGGTGGGTGCCTCGTCATTTTGGCGTCTGTCGTCCTCTCTCGTCAAATTTGTGTATGCATCGTACACATTCTCAAAAGTTTTTCCAGTTGCATTGTCACAACAAAAAATTTCCATCCAATCCACATAAAAAGGCCATGTTTTCAGACGCATATTGGCAACGATCGGATCATCCTGTTACATAAATTTAACACCCATTAATTCGTTATTGAAAAACAAATATGAATATTTACATAACATAATAACAAATGTTAAATATTACCCTCACAGAGTTCTGCCACTGTTCTTCTGTGCAATCAATGAGGCAAGTTTCAGTGTTGAAGCCAATGCCACTTCCCTTATTCTCGCCTATCATCCTATAAAGTGAAGCATAATTCTTTTCCACATAGTTATCTTTGAGTTAATATGTGGATTTACATGAATATCTATTCCAGGCAGAGCTTTCATTAGCATGGTCTATAGCTTCCTCATATAACCTGGCTTGAAGCCATTTTCTATCTTCCAACGATCCTTCACTAACTCCTTCAGATAATCAATAAGTACTCGTTCTTCAAAGTCTGTCCACTGCCTTCGCGTGCGATCACCGGCACTCTTACAACTATCTTTTGTGTTCCTACTCCCTTCCATAACTATAAAAAAATTGCATTAACGTCATCTTTATCTTTTAATATCATCAGTACATACATATCTATGTTTATGAAATAAAATAATTTGCACCAAAATATAGAACATATCTATGTTTATGAAAGAAAATAATTTGTTGTTGGAAGGAATGTGTTAACATCATGAAAGGGACAAAAATAGTGACATTTTTTTACTATATAAATAGTTAAACACCAAATTATAAGATTCTGTGTAAGGAAATATCAGTTAGCTTAAAACTGCATTGATTGGCCTAAGAGAAAACTACTGAACTGGTTATTTGGGCACACTCCATTTGTGTCTCTGAGTATTCTTCCTATTGGATTCTTTCAAATCATCCTCAAATCTGTGTGTGTTTAACTGTTTATATAGATGGTTAACACAATCCTTCCATGATGTTAACACATCTAGAAACAAAAAAAAAAAAAAAATTACTACAAGCATATCTCATATGTATCAACACTACATGCATTTTCACAAACACTTTAAAGGCAGAAATGGCTTAATTCCAGGATATCTCATATGTATCCACACTACAGGCATTTTCACAAACACTTTAAATGCATAAATGACTTAATTCCAGCATATCTCATATGTATCAACACTACAGGCGTTTTCACAAACACTTTAAAGGCAATTACCTTTAAACTATTTCTCCAACCACACGCACACACAGCAGCACACACACATGCACACACAGCAGCACACAGGCACACACAGCAGCTCACACACACACACAGCAGCAGCACACACAACACACACACACACGCACACAGGCACACACAGCTGCACCCATAGACGCACACACAGATGCACACACAGCCGCACCCACACGCACATACAGACGCACACAAAGGCGCACACACGCACACTTATCGGAAATTAAGGTCGTCGCCTCCCCGTCAGTGTCCGTGAAAATTTGAGATGTTGCCCAAATTGAAGTTTAATTTGCTAGCCCTAAAATATAATGACTATGTCATGTATTGCCTATCAAACATACATATTGATAAGGAAAATAAGGTTATAAAGGTAATTTTGATAAGGAAAATAATGGTATAAAGGTAATTTTAATTGGTTTATATGGATATTTATACACCCTATCAAACACTAGTATAAAATATATAAGGTTGTTTATACACCATATCTAACACCCATATTATATTTTATCCCACTTTATCATACATACCCTATATTATTTCTACGCTATACTAAATTTAACTCATACAAATTTATAGGCCCTATCAAACACACCCTTACTATATTAAAAAGTGGCTTGGACTTGAGAAATTTTTTATGACAGTTTTATCCTTAGTGTATTTTATTTTTTACCGTTTAATCCATGTATATGAGTACATCTAAAAACCCTTTTCCACGGCCTCTCTCTCCCCACTAATATCATTTTCTTTCCCCTTCTCAAATAGATCGCGGAGGCATTGAAGGACAGAGAGTATATGTTTATTCATTCAACTAGACCAGACGTAAGCGGGAGAGGATTCGTTTGTTCAACAAACAAACTGCCATCAAGTCAACGTCAATCGCACTCTGCCCTGGGTATTTATTATCAATATTTTTATACATTTGTAGTATATCTATTCCCCGAGTCTTATCAATTCTATGTGCTCTTGATAATTGTCATAGATTACTAATTGGATTTTCAGTGGCATTCTTTGTTACTCTGTCTTTCAGTGTGTATTTTGTTGTAGTACCTTATAATAACTCTCATTCAGTGTATTTTCTTTGATGAAATGTCTGTGAGTAGGCTTTATCTTCTCCATTGATAGCAATCTTACTACGGTAGTTATACAATTATTTCAAGTTGTAAGAATTTTTCATGTTTATCTACATAATAGTATTTGGAGTGAAAATCTTCATTAATTATTACATAAACTACCAAAGTCTTGCTGAGGCCCAAGCACCTAAGGAACTTTTACATTGTTGTTTATTTAATTGATTCTTTGAAATCTCAAACACCCTAATGGAAATCTAACATTTGAAGTACATTTTATGGTGATTTGTTTGTGCAGACTCACAAGTATGTCCCTTGAACATCCTTAGATTCCAACACTTAGAAGCTTTTGTGGTTCAAACCGTCACAAACTTGGTGCCCTCAAGTGAGGTCTGTTTCTTGTATATTCTTGAACTTAAAGCACTTAAATGTTGAAGCAGAAATATAATTTTGCAGATAAATTTAGTGTTTTATATATTCGTACACTTCAATTATAATCTTTTTAAACAAAAGGTTTTTGTAAATTAAAAAAAACATTTATTTGAAATTATTTTGTTCCAAATATCTCTCTCCCTTATGTGTTTTTGTGGTTCCATGAAGGTGTATTCATTTTATTTTGCAGGTTCAATTACTGATTACTTTATACTTAAATATGCTATGGAGGTCCTACTTTTAGAATAAAGTGTTGTTACAACATATTAGTTTGACTGGAGCACAAGCACAATATCAATTTTTCTTGCTTGTCTAGGCCTTACAGTTCTTCCAGTAAACATCACTTTTGGAAGCTGCATAAGCAATATATCTGAGGACAGGTAAATATTTTTTTACCAAGTTACGCCTTAAATTTATGTTATGTCATACAAGTTATTAGCCTTTTTTCTAAATTTTCTTCTTAACTCATAATTGATTTTTGATACACATATGAACCAGCGCCGCAGGAAGAAACAACAGGGACCAAGTTCAAATGTTTAGTAATTGAATTTTATTAATTATGTGTAATTATTGGGCTTTATTTATGTGGCTTTTATTTATGTATTGGGCCTGAATTAATATATGTAGGTGTTTTCTTCTCTAGGGAGTTATCAGAATATTATCCAGAACTGATTTCGGCAGTTATTGGCTTGGGCGGGATTTTCCCGTGTGTATTGTGATCTATAGTAGATTTTTGAATTCTCTTGTGAATTATTCTTGTGATTTTGTTAAAAGATTCCCTTAACTCTAACAAATTGGTCCGACCTGCCGGATCCCAATGACGAGAGGCGATTCACGCATTGAGACTTTAGAGACTACAGTGGTTGCGTTAGAGAAGGGAATTGGATCCCTGAATGAGCGTGTCTTCTACCTTGGGCGGTCGTTTAGATGGACTAGATGGCCGTATGGATGAAACTCATGGGACGATGAAGCAGTTGCTGAGAGACAAAGGACCAGTTAATGACGGGGTTTCTTCTTCTTCTGCCGCTGATCCACCACTGGCAAAGACGCCCATTCTACGGGACTGAATTCCACCAACTCTTAACCCTACTAAACTGGAACTTCCTGCATTTACAGGTGACAACCCTTCAGCCTGGATCTCTAGGGCTGAACAATTCTTTCGCGTTGATAATACGCCGAAAGAGATGACAATTGAATTGGCCTTAATCGCGATGGACAGCACGACGTTGCAGTGGCTTCAGTGGCTTCTCACTAAGTTTCCTACCATCGGATGGCAGAAATTTACAATAGAATTATTACGAAGGTACGGAGATGATCCTCGTGCAAATCCGTATGAGGCATTGGCATCAACACGTCAGTCGGGGTCAGTTGATGAATATGTTGATTTATTTATATCTCGAATGGCGTCGGTCTCTTATTTGTCTGATTCTATTGCCTTGGGTATGTTTTTAAATCGCCTTCGAGATGAAATTCGATTCCGCATTTGTTCCAAGGATTCAGATGAAATTATCTCAACAATTGTTGGTCCCGAAACGAGTATAATCAGTGTATGTGGGGGGGGAATACACTGATGTCAGATTTTTCTGAAAGACTCAGAAAAATGCTCTAACACTCTCAGTCAGGATTTCTTGAAGTACTCAGTATGTTGAAGGTCCACAGGGGCAGCAGGGACAGTTCAGTAACGAGTCAGATAAGCTGAGTGTGAGTAAAGTGCTAGGAAGCTCAGTAGAGATAACAAACCTACTGACAGCTCGGAAGCTAGTCAGTTGGACCACTATCTCAGTGAGCAGAAGTGAGTGCGGAAAGTGAGCCCTTAGATTCTACTCGTTTTAGTTTCTGAAAACATTTTCTCTGAGTTTGCTTAGTAAACTGGTAGTTAAGGCTGAGTGCACAGTGTTAAGATTCAGGATGATTGATTCAGTCCTGAATAGAAAAATGATGCAGAATGTTCAGTTTATTATGATGACAGTTATGATCCTGAACAAAATAGTAAATCAGCACACAAGGGACTTTTTAACGTGGTTCGGAGATAACCAACTCCTACGTCCACGACCTGATTTAACAGGAAGCTATCCTCAAAACCCTGAGAATAGGTACTTGGGTTTTACGTGCCAAGGGATACGAGTAGCCAACTTCCTCTCTTAGGAACTGACCCCTGGGCGTTTTACAAGTCCCAGTCCTTCTAACCAACCAATCTCACACCTTGAGTGGTTTGGTATTCTGGTTTCCAACTAAGATAGCTCTAGCAATACA
>JAPKLY010000635.1:58593-80813 GCA_026898435.1 Prunella vulgaris | reverse complement strand
GATTCAGGTGAAATGAACCACGGCCTGAGTCAGGTCCTATGTGCATTTAGCACAGCCTGATAGGTTATTCAGCCCAGTATGTGTAACCTTTTTGCTTTGGACTTACAGGATTCAGGTGAACTGAACCAAGGCCTAAGTCAAGTCTTAAGTGCATTCAGCACAGCCTGATAGGTGACACTTACTCTTCACTAACTAACTTCTGTCCTGAGTATGCTTAGTGTACTCAGTAGAAACATCAGCCAATGGTACTTCAGGATGATTCAGCAGGCTTCGATCTTCAGCTTCAGAACAGACAATCTTAAGCAAGACTGACTGACTCCTTCAGGATGGTTTACACTTCAGACTTCAGTAAATTGGGTCGACTTCAATATTCTTCAGTCTTCAGCATGGTCCTCCTGTACTGAATTTCTAACCTAACTATCCTGAATTATTTTATCCTGAACAACTATACTTAGGCAAATTCATCAGGGGTTTTGGGATCTAATCAAAATACTCAGATTGTCCCAACAACAATGCATATGGCACGTGAGATACAAAGAGAGTTGGAGCACACCCATCCTACACGGCCTACTTTTGTGCCTCCAAGATCTTACATTAAGACTGATTTACATATCAGTAGCGGGCATTTTTCTTCGAGCTCTGGTTTTCCACGTTCTGGGGGAGGATACAGCCAGGGTACTTTATTCCGTAATTCTGGTGGTTCTCGTTTCTTGGGTGGAGAAAATTGAACTACTAAGCCGGCTACCTTTTCCGGATCTTCTGTAGCACCTCCTTTCCATCCGACAAAAAATATGACACAATCTGAGTATATGGACCTTCGTTCACGGGGTCTTTGTTATAACTGTCGAGAGTTGTATTCACCTCTTCATGTTTGTGCCAATCGTACGTTGCGCATTATGCTGCTTGATGACGATGAGGATGTGGAATTGGGTGATTCGGAAGGGAATATGGAAGCTGAACATAATGAAGTTCCATCACTGAATTCTCTTGAACTATCGGCTACTGCTGCTGGTGGTTTCGATGGTCCGCAAACTATGAAACTCCGGGCATAAATAAATGGGGCAACAATTGTAGTGATGATAGATAGTGGAGCTAGTCATTGTTTTATATCACCCGCCACTGTGGGTAAGTTGGGTTTATTCGTCGATGATTATGATGCTTTACCGGTTCGTTTAGGAGATGAAAAACAAAATTTGACAGCTGGTATCTGTCCAAGGTTGACATTGCAGTTTGGTGAGGCAACTTTTCTGATTTCTGCATATGTTTTTCCAGTTAGTGGTGTGGATATTATCTTGGGGGTACCTTGGTTGGCTACACTTGGGGAAGTCTGTGCAAATTGGGCAGCCTTAACTATGAATTTCTCTTACATGGGAAATTTGATTCATTTACGTGGTGATCCAGCATTGGAGTGTCGCCAAATTTCCGCAACTTCTGCACTTAAATTGGTAGAGTTGAATGATACTTGGTTGGTTTGGCCACGGGAACTAGCAGGTTTGGAAGTGGGGGAAACTTTTGATTTACCAGCTGATATTGATGACCTCCTCCATCAGTTTCCTTCTGTTTTTTCCTCTACTCCTAGTTTGTCGCCCAGTCGCCTTTGTGATCACAGAATTCCATTATAGCCTGGATCGGCTCTAGTTTCAGTTCGTCCTTACCGTTACAATGTTTCTCAGAAGTCAGAAACTGAACGATTTGTAGATGAGATGCTTAAAGTGGTACTTATTCAGCCAAGCACAAACCCTTATCCCAGCCCTATTTGGGTTGGTCCATAAAAAAGATGGATGTTGGAGTTTTTGTGTTGATTACCGTGAATTGAACAAGCTTACAGTTCCAATTAAATATCCTATTCCGGTGATTTAAGAATTGTTGGATGAGTTATATGGGGCTTCATGGTTCACACGGCTTGATCTCCGGGCTGGCTGTTAGCCCAAAAGGTGTCCACACGCAAGTGTACGTGATCGCTATATCGTCCTGGCAAGATTGACCAAGTTTAATATTTATCGAACACAGGGAGATGTAGATTTGTAAGGAAAATTGTTGTTTCAGTTCAATAGCTAAACAAAGCAAAAAAGGGGAAAGGTATCTATTGCCTACTAATGCGTCAAAAGAGTAAACTACCTATCACATTGGGTTGCAAAGTAAGCAAGTGTGAGAGATATGTGATAGTGTACTATCCTATGTTTCAAATGGTGAGGTATCACTTTATCATGCCATGAGGTTGTACAATCAATTGTCTAGCCACTCTAACATGCAAAAGGTCTCCCTAAATACACATCAAAGCCTCTAATTGTTCTTCCAATTCACTAGAGATAATTCTCACTATCTTAGGAATTTAATCAAACACTTGGCATGCATTGGCCTATATAACAAGAAGATTTAGGAAAATAGACCAATTCTCATTGAGACTAACTTCCTAATGGCCCTCATGATCAACTACACATGCAAAGCATTCATACAATCCATCAATATAGAGAATTGATCATACAACAACTCATAGCATTCAAAAGATCAACATTAGCACCACATTACTCCATAGGAATCATACACCAACACATAAAGGGATTAGCCCATGGCTAATTTGGTAAACATAAGAACAGTTAAGCTAGAAACAATCATCATTATGCAAGAAATGTAAAGAGAATTACCTATTACAATGAAATTGGAAAGATACAAATTACCTCTAAAATGCTAGAAAATGATCCGAAAATAGAAAATGAAATTCAATTAGTAGAAACGTAACCCTAGCTGAGATGAAGATGCAGGAATAAACAGATCGACGATCCAAGCGGTAGATCAAAAGTTATAGACGAAATCGTAAGAAGAAATCTTAAGAACCCAACTAGTAACTACCTCTCTCTCTCTCTAATCTAAGAATCTAACTATGATTATGAACTAAAATGTGACTGGATGCCTTGAGAATCTGATCCTTGGAGTATTTATAGAGCCCACAATGTTTAGTCCAAAATGCACTTCATTAAACGCGCGAAAAGACGAAACAGCCCTCTAAAGTGTGTCAGTCTGGGGCATCACACGAGTGCACAATAGTGGCCCCACGAGTCCGGTTCGTGAGGGCCACTCGTGCGGTCCATCATCGCCCGAACCAGGGATTCTTCGCTCGAGTTCGGGCTTGTGGTCGCACGAGCCAGGCTTGGCTGCGCACGAGCCCGGCTTCGACTATTCCGATCGATCCTCGACTTCCTCGTTTCCTTCATATCTTGAGTTCTAGAGCTCCGATTGACTCGATTCTTTTTCCGTTGTGACCCTCTCTTCGGACCCTTCGACATGGTATTTCATTTGCCTCCATTGGATCAATTCACAATTTCTGGACTTTTACGAACTTGCTCGTCTCTTGCCGATTTTGCTCGATTTCTCTGCAAAACATAATTTTCTAGCCAAAAAGGGTTAAATACACAAAGTATAGCATTTTAGGGTCATATATGAACATAAGCACATCAAAACCATATAGAAATGGATGCAAAAACATGCAATTATGACCCTAATCACACCCCCAAACTAGATTGTTGCTCGGCCGCGAGCAATGAAGAGATAAGATAGGGGAATAATTGTATGTATGAAGCATCAAGCACAAGATCAATGCCATAGAATCATCACTCATTATCTAGCAAATCTAAGATACAATATCATCCACTTAACTATCAAAATCAAATCAATTAGCACAATATCAAGTCAATGAGTCATGATCCTCACAAGATAAGTGTTTCACTCAACCCTCAAGTGTTTAGGCTCTCTCATGCATCACACCACATACACATACACATACTACCATAAGCTTGGCTCAAGTCTACATTCTCCACCACTTGAAATGACAATTCAATCACACATCAATGAGGACTTTTAAAGGTTGTAGTGTTGGCTCTTTGGTAGGGAAGGAACATATGGGTAATAGTGACTAAGTATGATTAGTAAAGCATAGAAGGAATCAACGTAGAGATCATTCACCTCTTCATGCAAATAGCAATCTCTTCATGCTCTTTCAAAATCACACTTCAAAGAATCAATCTTCCATTTTTGTAAAATTGTTAATATACTCACAACAGTAGAGTCAAACTTGACCATAATTTTTCAAAAAGGCAACCTTTTTTCAATTTCTTGCAAGCACTTGCCTTTGAACCTTCTTTCCAAATCTATCCATGCATGTTTGAATTTCTTTCCACATTGGCCACCAATTTCTTCATCAATTCACCAATCTTCCTTCCTTCTTTTCACTCTACTAATCATAAGGACAAGAGAGTTCCAATAAGGAAGGAAAATGGCTTAAAGCGTGGTTAGCAAAATGAAAGGATTATAAGCACAAAAGTGGTAGCAAAGGATATCAATATCAATGGTAGGATCAAAGGGCAAAGTAGCTCAATATTGATCAAAGAAAATGCCTCATATCATATCATGTGAAATCCTTATCTAATCTAGCCTCAAATAAGACTAAAGCCAAGTTTTAGAGTATAATGCACATGTGTGGAACTCACATCAAAGAAATGTCATCCGTTCAAGATTGAAACATGCAAATTAGGCTCAAAACTCACGGGTAATAATTGATCAAGTCTCAAATCATATCCATATGCTCATATCAATGAAATCTCAAGAATAATGAAATTAAAAGTATCAAAGATAAGACAAGAATCAAGCAATAAATCCACTACACTAATCAAGACTTTCAACTCATCCACACAACAATAAACATATCTCATGCATTCACTACTCAAAGCAAACAACAATATGGCAAAAAATAACAAGCAAAACAAGGCCTCATCCTAAGCATATGGTCTAAAACATCATAGAAGCACTACAAATCAATATAAGAATAGCATTGCGATGAGAATGACGAAACGATCACACCCCCCCAAACTTTTTTCGACCATAGGTCTAAAAAGTTTGGCAAAGAAGTGGAGACAAGATCTAGCAATGCACAAGAATAAAGCTTACAACATAATAGCATCATAAACCATAAGATCAAAGTCATCATAATCTATCACAAGCACAATACCAAGAGAATTAAACTACCTAAGAAGTACCACAATCATTAAAAATATCACTACATAACAAATTAAACTAAGAATTCGGGATAGAAGCAAGGTAGGGATAAGAGAGTGTTACCCTTCCTTATGAAGTTAGATAGAAATCATCACTTCATGAAGGAGGATAACGAGGATGAGTGAAGTGTTGCTCTCCGATGTGCCAACACATCATGGCCCATTGTGCTTCCAAGATCTCCTCAATGTTGGTGCAAATGGAGGATACGTCAGCGCGGATTGTTGTTACGTCAGAACGAAGGGCAGTCTGGCTTTCCCTAAGGGTATTCACCTCCTGTCTAAGAGTGGAAAAACCAGTAGCAAGAGATTGAAACTCACTCATCAACACTCCATTTGCTATCCTCCTCATTTTCTCCCACTTGCTCGTTATTAGATCCTTCTCTAGAGTTACCCTCTCCCCTTGCTCTTCTCGCCTTGTGCTTACCTTCATGGAACTTCATAGCAATCTCAAAGTGTGACGAGATGCACAATCTCCAATTCACTCCATTCTTTATAGTGAGGGATTCATAATGCACCAATGGAAATGGCCACTCCACACATGGTAAGCCAATGAAACAATGAGTGTCTCCTCTTTTTGTAAGAATATTCGATCTCAACAAGTAATGTGGATCAAGATATAAGCACTCTATCCCAATTTCATTTGGCTTCCATCCAACTTTCCTTGCTAAATGGGCTATCATGCCTCCAAATGTGCAATCTCCTTCAGAGTAAAGATGAGATAAATTCATGTAAAAGTAGGCTCCAAAGTTAGCCTTTAAACCAGTGGTCATTGAGAAGAGAATGTAAAGTTCCTCATGAAGCACGTTCTCTGTGTCTTTCCTAGCAAAAACTGTATTTGCTAGGATCTCTTACACATAAGTGAAAATTGGATTAGCAATTTGAGTTGCTTTCGAGTGTAGAGCTCTGAACACTATGTCATCATCATTAGCAATTGCTCTCCACAATGTTTGATCTTGCACAAACTTTCCCTTGTTGTAGAAGTTACTTAGAGGAGCATCTTCTACACAACCAAAAATTTGGTTTACCTCTTGAGTAGTCAGTGAGTGGGCTTTGTTGTCAATTTGAAAGTAAATTCTCGTAGGAATACCACTTTCCTTCTTGACTTGCAAGGTGCTGAGAAACTCGATATTAAGCTTTCTATATGAGTTGTTGTGAATGTTTTAACAATCTACTCCATCCCACCTTACTAAAAAGATCCTCAACATCATTCCCAAAGTTTAGGAACTTAGTGGTCTCCTTAAGAAAATATCTTGCGCTGTGAAACTCCATATTGACGAATCTCCCCAAATTTGATATAAAAAGTAACATTAACTCCAAAGAAGATTCCTAATGTCGAAGGTTTGACATGGCAACTTTCATAGCATTCCTCTTCCATCCCAACATCATTCTCATTCTCATTTCCCCTTTCATTCCTTCTTGAGCTCGAAGCAATACTCTTACCTTTCTTAGACATGGCCTACAAAAATTTTAAGCATTAGCAAGATATATGAGCAATGAGCTCAACTATCACATTCCCCAGAAGAATTCTATACATAAGCAAGAGAAGAACAATACACTCAAGTCATTATCAACTTCATTCGCAAAGTAGAATAGATTGAACATAATGGGCTAAATTCTAGAATCAAGGAAATCATGCCACTCATTGTCATGCCAATGTCATATATCAATGAATCCTCAAGTAAGCACAAATAATAGGTGAATCAACATCATTAACTCAACCTAGCATCAATATACTCATACCCATGAACAATTAGCACAACATTATAATAACAATCCAAAGTTAGCATAAAATTTCCCAAAATTCGTCACTATGCCTACCCCCAAAATTTCAATCCTCAATTAAGTCCAAAATTCACAAAATTAACATGCAATTGGGTTCCCCATGGATTACCCATCAACAATATAGCATTATTCCATCATCAATTGCACAAAAATAAGCTAGAATAAAAAATCCCCAATTTATGCTCAAGAACCCTAGAAATTGAATTTCAAATTCTAGACAATGCAACCATGGAATTTCAAAAAAATTACAACAAATAGAAAGAGGAAAGTTAGAAGAACATACCTATGGAAGGAATTAATGAAATGAGATGAAGAGCTTGAGATATGAAAATTTTCTCCCACCTTCTTCTTCTTGGTTTTGAGAGAGAATAGAGTGCAAGAGTGAAGTGAGAAGTGTGTGTTTGTGTGTGAAATGAGTGGGAAATGAGTATAAAGAGTGAGTGGACAAACCTAGGGAAGTGTGGTCAAAGTTGGACCAAAAGTGGTCAAATTCGGAACTTTGCAAGGCACCACACGAATCGCCTTCGGCTGCCACACGAACAGGACTCGTGCGACTTCCTCCTTGCACTCATTCGAGCCTTCGTCGCCTGAACAAGAGGTGGCTCGCACGAGTGTGAGCCTATTGGTGCACGAATCCTGGCCTGCTGGTGCACGAATCCGAGCCCTCATGGACCACTTTGAATTTTCCTCCTTTTACACCTTTTTTCAAGCAATTTTCTTCCATTTTCCTACACAACACAACTTAAAACTCCTCATAAAACATAAATGGTTATTGAACATCAACAAATTAATCATGAAAATGAACAATTAATCGAAAAAATTAATCACGAATCACACCCCCCCAAACTTTTTCGGATCAAGAATCCTAATAAAGTTTGGAAAGAGTGATTAATCAAGAAGCTCAAGCTCAATAAACCATTCACACTACATATCAAGTCCTAAACCAAGAATTTCTCAAAACCATAAGCAAAATATGCTCCTCAAATCTATTCTTGCACAAAATAGCATAAAATCCACAAAGGGCAATCAATTCACAAAATATTAGGCTAAAATGGCATTCATGCTTCTATCCCTAAAATCAAAAAGCAAAACTAATACAACAATAAAATCAAGGATACAAAAAAGGATATAAGGGTGGGTTGCCTCCCACCTAGCGCTTGGATTTAACGTCCCCTAGCCGGACGCAATAAAGCTCAAGTGACATCAAAATCAATAAGAGATGAGTGATTTACATCACTCAATTTCCTTCTCCAAAAACATCCATTCTTCACCACTTTCTTCACCACTTGTTTCACCCCCTTATCTTCATTCACATTTTTCCTCTTTTCAAAAGAATTTCCTCATTCACCTCACTCTCAAGATCACAAGTTCTCATAACCTTGCTAGCATTTTCACCCTCACATCTTGGGGAACTCATTGAAGAATCATAGATAGAGAAAGTGTTTCTCTCATCATTCATCCTTAAGGTAACCTCACCTTTTTTAATATTGATCAATGCATCCGAATTCGCAAGGAAAGGCCTCCCAAGAATTAGAGGAGTAAGCTTGTCCTCCTCTACATCTAAGATAACAAAATCAACCGGATATAAGAACTTACCAATTCGAATCACCACATCTTCCAAAATCCCTCTAGGTTGCACCTTTGAATTGTCCGCCATATAAAGATCACTAGACATGGGCCTCATATCTTTCAAGCCAAGCCTTTGAGCTATGGATAAAGGCATAACATTCACACTAGCCCCAAGATCACATAAAGCATTGATACTCTTGCTCCCTTCAATATGACAATCCAAAACAAAGCTACCCGGATCTTTGAGTTTTTTAGGAAGCTTGCTACTCTCTTGAGTGAGTTTGACAATATCGGGCTCCTTTTTCTTCTTCTTCAACATGAGATCCTTCAAGAATCTTGTATAAGTCGGCATTTGCTCAATAGCCTCTTTGAAAGGCATATTAGCATACATCTTTGTAAACAAATCAAGAAATTTCTTGAGCCTCTCATCAAGCTTACTTTTCACTCCCTTTGAAACTTCCACCTTTTCTTTCTCAACTACCAACCCTTCTTCCTCCAATCTTTCCTCACCCTCTAGTTTCACTTTTCCTTTCTTTTTATCTTCTTTTCCTAACACTCTTTCTTCTACCCCCAAGACTTTCTCATCAAGCTTCACCAATTTCACATTCTCACAACAAAATTCTTCCTCCACTATCTCATCATGAAACACTTTCAAAGGATCATTCTCCATCACCTCCTTTGCAACTTCCACACAAGAAATAGAATTGCAATGCTCACGAGGATTAATTTTGGTTGTAGAAGGGAATTTACCTTTGTTGACCTGTGGACTCAAGGAAGAAGCAATTTGCCCAAGTTGATATTCCAAGCTCTTAATTTTATTTTCTTGTGAAGTGTACAAGTCATCAACCCTTTTGTTGGTTTCACTATTCATCTTTCTAAATTCCACTTCAAAATTGTCCATCTTCTTCAAAATCAATGTCAAGGTGTCTTCAATGCTCCCCTTACCCTAATTATTAGGCGGCTTAGACCCTGGATCAATCCCGGGTGGCAATTGGATTGTTCCTTAGGATTGGAATATGAAAAGTTCTCATGCCTCCTATTAGGATTGTAATAAGGGTTGCTTTGATTCGGATATGGACCCCCTTATTGTCTAAAAGGTGGAGCAACATATGACCTTTGATTATTTTGGAAAGAATTGTTGTATTGAGGATGACCCATGTAATTCACTTCTTCTTGAGTAGAGGTAGTAGGAGGAGGAATACTTTCGACAACACTTACTTGCATAGGAGCTGGAGCTTGGTTTTGGTTTTGGCCTCCATAGAAAAAGTTCAACACATTTTTCATCTTTTCCTCAAGAAGTGAAACTCGATCACCTGTTCCACTATTGGACTCTCTTTGAAAAGCATCATTTGCAGCTATGTTCTCGATGATCTCGTTCACTTGACGAACGGTCTTTGTCCAAATCGAGCCTCCAGCATAAGAATTCAAGTAATTCTTGTCTCCTTCATGCAATCCAATGGTAAATGTCAAAACAATGTCTTCATCCCTCAAACCATGTTGAGGACAAGCCAACAACAAGGTTTGGTACCTTTCCCAAGCACTAGATATGGTCTCTATCGCCTTTTGTCGAAAATTCTTTATCTCTTCCCTCGCCTTTAGCATTTTTTATGGAGGGTAGAATTTCTTGAGAAATTGTGAGCTCAACTCCTCCCATGTGGCTGCTTTAGGGTTCATAGATCGAATCCATGTTTTAGCTCTTCCGATCAAGGTAAAATTGAAGAAACAGAGCTTTTTCTCATTATTCGACATCCCTTTGTACTTGATCGTGTCACATAACTCCATGAAGTTATTAAGGTGAGCATTTGGATCTTCACTATCACTCGATCCTTCAAAAGGAGATTCTTTCAACAACTTCAAGAGATTTGTATTAAGCTCAAACTTCTCAGCATCTATCGGTGGCCTTTCAATACCATCATAGTGTTCACTAACTCTTGGCTCAAAATAGTCACGAAGAAGTGGTTCATTGTTTTGAGGTGGGTTTACGATTTGTGGTCTTTGGTGTTGAGGTGGTGGGTATGGGTAGTAAGGATAGTTATGTGGTGGTGGTGGATAGTATGGTTGGTTTATTGGGTAATTTGGATAGTTGGGATATTGAGGTGGGTAGTAAGGTTGATTTGATGGTGGATAAGGTTGGTATCGCTGTGGTATAGGTTGTGGTTGTAGAACCTCTAGTTGAGCTAAGTGCTCCTCACCTTGATGCACTTGTCCTCTCAATGGTTCTTCTTCTATAATCTCTTCTGGAGCTTCATTCATGTTATTCTCCATGTTCTCTTGATTCAATCTAGCTTCTCTTCTTCTCCTTCGTAGGCTCATTTCAAGGTCTAAATCAAAGGCTAGTAAATCTCCCCCTTGACTCCTTGTGTGCATATACCTACAAGGAAACAAGTATCAAACTCTCACAATAGTAACCAATCAAAAATAAAGGAAACAACAAAAAACCAAACAAACTAGTCGTCTCCCCGGCAACGGTGCCAAAAACATGTTTGCCCAAAAGGTGTCCACACGTAAGTGTACGTGATCGCTATATCGTCGTGGCAAGATTGACTAAGTTTAATATTTATCGAACACAGGGAGATGGGGATTTGTAAGGAAAATTGTTGTTTCAATTCGATAGCTAACAAAGCAATAAAGGGAAAAGGTATCTATTGTCTACTAATGCGTCAAAAGAGTAAACTACCTATCACCTTGGGTTGAAAAGTGAGCAAGTGTGAGAGATATGTGCTAGTGTACTATCCTACGTTTCACATGGTGAGGTATCACTTTATCATGCCATGAGGTTGTACAATCAATTGGCTAGCCACTCTAACATGCAAAAGGTCTCCCTAAATACACATCAAAGCCTCTAATTGTTCTTCCAATTCACTAGAGATAATTCTCACTATGTTAGAATTTAATCAAACACTTGGCATGCATTGCCCTAATAACAAGAAGATTTAGGAAAATAGACCAATTCTCATTGAGACTAACTTCCTAATGGCCCTCATGATCAACTACACATGCAAAGCATTCATACAATCCATCAATATAGAGAATTGATCATACAACAACTCATAGCATTCAAAAGATCAACATTAGCACCACATTACTCCATAGGAATCATATACCAACACATAAAGGGATTAACTCATGGCTAATTTGGTAAACATAAGAACAATTAAGCTGGAAACAATCATCATTATGCAAGAAATGTAAAGAGAATTACCTATTACAATGAAATTGGAAAGATAAAAATTACCTCTAAAATGCTAGAAAATGATCCAAAAATAGAAAATGAAATTCAATCTGTAGAAATGTAGCCCTAGCTGAGGCGAAGATGCAGGAATAAACGGATCGACGATCCAAGCGGTAGATCAAAAGTTATAGATGAAATCGTAAGAAGAAATCTTAAGAACCCAACATAACTACCTCTCTCTCTCTCTAATCTAAAAATCTAACTATGATTATGAACTAAAATGTGACTTGATGCCTTGAGAATCTGATCCTTGGAGTATTTATAGTGCCCACAATGTTTAGTCCAAAATGCCCTTCATTAAACGCGTGAAAAGGCGAAACAGCCCTCGAAAGTGTGCCAGTCTGGGGCATCACACGAGTGCACAACAATGGCCACACGAGTCCGGTTCGTGCGGTCCACTCGTGCGGTCCATCATCGCCAGAACCAGGGATTCTTTGCACGAATCCGGGCTTGTGGTCGCACGAGCCCGGCTTCGACTCGTCCGATCGATCCCCGACTTCCTCATTTCCTTCATATCTTGAGTTCTAGAGCTCCGATCGACTCGATTCTTTTTCCGTTGCGGCCCTCTCTTCGAACCCTTAGACATGGTATATCATTTGCCTCCATTGGATCAACTCACAATTTCTGGACTTTTAAGAACTTGCTCGTCTCTTGCCGATTTTGCTCGTTTTCTCAACAAAACACAACTTTCTAGCCAAAAAGGGTTAAATACACAAAGTATAGCATTTTAGGGTCAAATATGAACATAAGCACATCAAAACCATATAGAAATGGATGCAAAAACATGCAATTATGACCCTAATCACAGGTTACCATCAGATTCGTATGGCCCTCAGGATGTGCCAAAAACAGGTTTTCGTACGCATTCTGGAGATTATGAGTGGTTGGTTATGCCCTTTGGATTACGGAATGCTCCTTCTACATTCCAATCTGCCATGAATGATTTATTCCGTCCGCATTTACGTAAATATATTTTGGTATTTTTTGATGATATTTTAATCTATAGCTCCACACGAGACGCACATTTGGGACACCTGCGTCTGGTTTTGCGACTGTTAGACGAGGCTTCTTTTGCTATTAATCCAAAGAAGTGTTCATGGGCAAAAACTTCAATCGACTATCTCGGTCATGTGGTATCCGGGGACGGTGTTCGAATGGATCCCTCTAAGGTGATGGCAGTCCTTCAGTGGCCGAAGCCTATGTCCGTTAATGGAGTTCGGGGGTTTCTGGGATTGATGGGATATTATCGTAGATTTATTAAGGACTACGGTAAATTGGCCTTGCCTCTTACAATCCTGTTACGCAAGGAGGCTGGTGCAAGTTTTGTGTGGTCCGAGGCTGTAAATTCTGCATTTGAACAGTTAAAACAAGCAATAACATCTGCTCTAGTTCTTGCGATGCCAGATTTTACAACCGTTTTCTGTATTGAATGTGATACTTCCGGAAGGGGCATTGGTGCGGTGCTTATGCAGGAGAGACGTCCCATTGCTTACTTTAGCAAGGTAATTTCCGAAGGCAATTCTTCCAAATCTACTTATGAAAAGGAACTCATGGCTTAGGTGTTGTCAGTTTTACATTGGTGCCCATATCTTTTGGGGCGTAAATTTTTTGTTCGAACTGATCATAGGAGCTTGAAACATTTGTTGCACCAATCCATTTCTTCACCTTCACAACAATATGGGGTGGCAAAATTGATGGGTTTTGATTTTGATATTGAATATAAGGCTGGTTCTTCTAATGCAGCAGCAGATGCATTATCACATCGTGATTCCGAATTTGAGTGTGCAGCCATTTCAATGCCTCATTGGGTTGAATGGGATGAATTGAGTAACGCAGTAGAAGTTGACCCTTTTTATGGGTCTATCATTAGAACCTTGCAGAATGGGGAAACTGTAGGCCGACCATTTGTATTGATTAATGGGGTGTTATTTTTCAAAAATAGATTGGCAATCCCACCCGCTTCACCATAGGTTTCCAAATTGCTTGCTGAGTTTCATGAAACTCCAACTGGTGGGCATACCGGAGCTTATCGTCGATTAGCCTCAAATGTTTATTGGTCGGGTATGATGAAATCAGTCACCTCCTTTGTTGCTAATTGTTTGGTTTATCAACGCCAAAAAGCTGATAATAAGTCTCCTTCGGGCTTGTTACAATCGTTACCAATACCGACTCGAGTTTGGGAGGATATCAGTATGGATTTCATCATTGGGCTGCCTCGTTCAGGCCATTTGGATGTAATTTTGGTTGTTGTTGATCGGTTGTCTAAGGCAACACATTTCATTGGGCTTTCACATCCTATCACAGCTAGAGAGGTAGCTGTGGCATTTGTTCGTGAGGTAGTTCGTTTGCACGGAGTTCCTCGTACTATCGTCTCCGATCGTGATCCAATTTTTCTTAGTAATTTTTGGAAGAAAATGTTCAGAGAAATGGGTACTCGGTTGAAAATGAGTTCATCTTATCATCCCGAGACTGATGGACAGCCAGAAGTGATGAACAGATGTCTTTAAACTTATTTACGTTGCTTAGTTGCAGACCATCCGAAGAAGTCGGCGCAATGGTTGGCTTGGGCCAAATATTGCTTTAACACCAGCTATCATTCTTCTACGGGCTGCACTCCATTTGAGGCTGTTTACGGTAGGTCTCCTCCAGCTTTAACTCAATATTTACCGGGAGAAATCAGAGTTAAAGTTGTGGCAGATGAACTATTAGAGAGAGATATCATTTTGAAAAATCTTCGGTACCATTTAGAGAGCACAACAGCGCATGGTGGCCCAAGCTAACAAGCATCGCCGAGAAGTTGAATTCAATGTTGGGGATATGGTTTTCTTGAAGTTCAGGCCATATAGGCAGGTTTCATTATTTAAACGTTTGAATGTGAAGCTGGCGCCTAAATTTTTTGGTCCATTTGAAGTTTCTCATCGCATTGGCAAGGCAGCTTATAGATTGGTGTTACCTAAAGGATCTCGGTTGCATCCTGTTTTTCATGTATCTCAACTTAAGGCTGTTGTAGGTGATAATCATGTAGTAGAATCCTCTTTACCACTGGCATTGCTTGAAGATGGTCCTGAGTTTGTACCTTCAAAAGTTCTTCGCGGACGTGAGGTTTTGAGAGGAGATGACGGAATTTTTCAGGTGTTAGTTTCTTGGGAAGGAATGACGGACGATGACACAACTTGGATTGACGAGGTGAATTTTCGTGCCCAGTTTCCAGATTTTCGCCTTGAGGACAAGGCTGTTCTTAAGGGGAGGGGAATTGATACACGTATGTACCAGCGCTGCGGGAAGAAACAGCAGGGACCAAGTTCAAATGTTTAGTAATTAAATTTTATTAATTATGTGTAATTACTGGGCTTTATTTATGTGGTTTTTATTTATGTATTGGGCCTGTATTAATATATGTAGGTATCTTCTTCTCTAGGGAGTTATCAGAATATTATCTAAAACTGATTTCGGCCGTTATTGGCTTGGGCGGAATTTTCCCGTGTGTATTGTGATCTATAGTAGATTTGTGAATTCTCTTGTGAATTGTTCTTGTGATTTTGTTAAAAGATTCCCTTAAATCTAACAGTTTTCCTTTGCTGATTTTTGGTAGCGTGTTCAAAAAATGTAAAATCGCTACCTTTTGACATCATTAACAATTTTATAATGGCCTTATTTAGCAAAAATACCATACACTACCTTCTTTTGATATCATCACTATGTTTATTAAAACAAAATATAAGTACACATTTTGATATGACACCATAAATTCAAACTAAATGCTATAGCACTGCGATCGTCAAATATATCATTATAGCAATAAGAAAGAAAAGTTGGGAGTAATAAATAAGCCTAATGGCGATTCAGCATTGAGAAGGACCATAATACAAATTATAAGCACTAATGAAATTATTGGTTTACATTCTTCTTGCACGGAGAAGAAGATCTCATTGTTGTCCATGACTCTCTCAACTAAGGAGATTGTCATTTATCTCTTGCAGTGAGTAATTTTTTTATGAGTGAATCCAGAATCTGGAGAATAATCTGAAAGAAATTGAAGGTTGGTAAGCCATTTTTTTCTATTTTTTGTTCTCTGCAATTGATTATTGAATGTCTTTTTACAATTTCCACATTATTTCTGAAGATAAACCTGCGAAGCCATCAACTTAATGAATGTATTACTATAGTCCTATCTTTCATAGATTATGTTCAGCTATCATGCTTTTGTTTTGAGACTCGAAATGCAGGAAATATCTCATGGTAGGAAGCAGCTATTCATGGCAAGGGAGCTGGGTTGGGAATAATTTTGTTCTTGACTAATAAGAGAAACAAAATCTGACTTGTTAAGAATTGATAAAAGAGTTGTTGGCATTTACTTGAGAGCAGTAATTTTGGAGTTTGTCCTGCTAAACTTTTTTTTTATGCTTGCACTATTTGGGGAGAACATCATTTTCTGCTTAAATACTTGGTAATTTAAGTCTATAATCCCCAACTTTTCTTATCCGAAAGTGGGGATTCAACATTTGATCTGCTAAATTATATATAGGAATTGTGGGTTTGACAAATATCTTGGTTTGATCATCTTCGTAAAAAACAAATGAGTTGGTTTTGTTATATTTCAGGCTAATTAATAATTGTAACTTAAGGGATTAATCTTAAAAATCTAATTTATTAATTTTCTACAAAGTACTTATGAAAAAAATTCCCCTCAATTAATGCTGGTATCATAGTTTTTAAAGGTTGGAGGCGCCAAAAGGCGCCAAGGGGATGGTAGCGCCCAAGGTGCCCGAGGCGCGCCCAAGATACATTTTGAAAAAATATATCATATAAGACTTTCTACTACATAATACAACTTAAAACTCAATAAATATACATTATAATATAAGATAAGCATAAAATTAACACAAAAAAGTGAAGATAGACTTTAGGAGTTCATTATTCACAAACAAAAACCATGAAATTAATATATCAAGTTAACAATTTCTCAATCCTCATCAACATCAAAATCAAAACCCTCCTCCTCCTCATCAAACATTTCATCATCATCATCGATGTACTCTTCTTCATCTTCCTCTTCCACTTCATCAAATGCCTCCTCATCGTCATGACTTAGAGATGAGTCTTTTTTTCCTATTACCTTTGTCCACTTGTTTGCTCTTACCCTTAGAAGGTAGCCTTGCACTACCCACATTTTTTCCCTTCCCCTTCTCATTTCCCTTGCTCACTTGTTTCCCTCTAGTTTGGTATACGGGCTCATCAACCCCAAGAGCTTCACTAACCATACTCCAAGTTAAATCATCACAATCATGAGAGTTGTGACAGAGGAGGAGGGCTGCGTATGTTTTGAAATGGAACCTTAGTTCTAGGGTTTAATTGTTATCATCTATTTTTCATTTTAAGCATTTATTTTAATTTTAAAAGTGCACTACTTAAAAAATTGTCAATAAAATACATATAATTGAACTAAAAGTGTCAAAGTTTATTTAAAATTCTCTCCATATAACAAAAATCAAGAGGCACGCCCGAGGCGCGCCTTTTATCGCCTAAAAAAGGAGCCAAAAGGCGCTTGCCCGAGCGACAACGCCTTGCCTTGCATATAAAAGGCGCCACACCTATAGCCTCTCGCCTTTGGCACCCAAGGCGTGCTCGAGGCGCGCCTTTCAAAACTATAGCTGGTATTTTACAATGCCCATCATAATGGGATAAATTAGTAATCCAGCTAACCTATAGCCTTCCATATTCCATGTTTTAATTGTGGAAATTACATTCCAAGGTCTTATAAATTGAATGTCATTCTGCCATTTCAAGCACATAGGGATGGTTGAGAATAAGCATTTCTCCTCTCTGCAACACAAACAAAATAACCAATGATAGCATTGAATTTTGTATTTAATCCGCAACTAGCGACTGTCCTCTTTCTCTTAACTGAGAAGTCTTACTATTATCAGGCATATAGAGATCCTTCACACAAAATAATATACAATCTCACGAAAAATAATTTTTGATACAAAGTGTGACTAATTAAATTCATGGCTGGCCTTTTAATTGATCATTCTTCTAGTTTTGTGCATTTTTCTTTTGGCTAAGATTTTAACATACTTTTACCTTTTCGTATAGGCCTATATTAAGATTGCTCAGACAATCTCATCTCGACCGGTAAGTTCATTGTGCATCAAGTCATCTATGAAATGCAGACATTTCTTGAATTAATTATTTAGTCATTACAAATTTGGCTTTTTTAAGTTTTGAGAGATATATTAGGGTATCATCGTTGATATTCATTTAATTATGATCCCTCTCTACTTTAAGATACTGCCTGTAGGCTTGTCTTACATTGCCTATTCACAATTACTAATCAAATATTTTGGAACAGTATAGTTTTGAAGCATTTTTCTTGATATATGCATAGGAGCCCCACCATATGTTCAAAAATTATACTCCCTCCGTCTCGGAACTACTTTCATAGTAGTTAGTAGTTCCGAGCACGTGAATTAAGAAAAAGTAAGTATGTGAGTGTAAAGTTAAATAATAAAATAAAAAAAAATGTACTTTATTGACTTTTGTGAGTGTAAAAAGTTTCCTTTTTAAGTGTGTGAAAGAAGAGTTGGGACGTCAAAATAAGGAAAGTGTGAAAGTAGTTTTGGCACGAAGGGAGTATATTTTATATTGGGGTTCATGTATACATTTTAACCACAAACACAACTTTAATATAAAAAATTATTAGATCATCTCTTACAGGTGATCGCATACAAACTATTTTTTTTAATGTAGAAACCGTCTTATTTCAGCATAAAAAAGATGTTAATGTACTCATGTCCTGTTTCCTAACTAAGAGAAACTTTTATATGAATCAAATAATAAGAAATTCTGATGGTAGATCTGCTAAGTTAGTTTCCATCAAGAAATCTTGGATGTTTGAGTGGCTTCATTAATGATCTTTTACTGATTACGAAATGATATGAATCAGATAAAAAAATTTGTATATAAAAAAATCTTAATGTAAATAAAAATTTATCTTTTTTTAGTAATGGGATAAATACACTAACGATTAGAAATGAAAAACGAAAAAGATACATTCTCATTATTTTTAGCGAACAATTATCAGTAACGTGCGAGACACGTGTTAGCCAACTAGTATATATTATGTGCGGGACGGTCCGCCTAATACCAGGATCCGTCCCAGAGCCGACGGGTTTTAGGTCAAACGGGTCCAAACCTGCCCCGTAATCCCCGTAACCCGTTTGACCGGGTTTTTACCCTACCCGTACGGGATGGGTTCGTGGCGGGTCCGGGTTTTAACCCGCCCCATTGTCATCCCTATTGAATAGATCAACTTAATTCATTCTTTTATATATAAAAAAAAGACTTTGATATCAACTCATTAATCTTTTTTCTCTCTTATTTTTACCATATTTTCAAAGTCCAATAACATTTTTATTTCAAACTTACTTTTAGTAAATACAAAGTTTTATATAAAAATTATTCATAAGTTTATCATGAAACTATTTTACAGTATTAAATATTTGATCCAACATATCAAGAATTTCATCATAAATATATAAATTGAGGTCAGTAGTATTATATTTTAATTATTTTCAAAAAAATTATTCAAGTTTTTAATTTTTTGATAAATCTTTTAATACTTTTGATTAAATATTTGATATTTTAAAACATTTTAATGGTAATCTTATTATAAACTATTTTCACATATAATCTACTATAAAATATATAATGTATTAAAGTAATTGTCTTTAAACAATTTTTAATTTAACATAAATAATAATTAAATATGTAAAACATAAAACTCAAATATAAAATAAAACTTTTAACATTTAAAAAAATTAATTGATTTTGATTCTCTATTTTAGAATTTTTTTTAAATTGTTATATATTTTTTATTTAACTTTAATATTATTTTATAAATTTTAATACTTGAAATGTATTTAGTATATTATTATAAATTATATAATTTATTTAATTTTATCATAATTTTCACATCCCAAAATTTATTAATATTCATTTAATTTAGTTGGATTAAAATAGTCACACCCAGAATCATTTAATCCCTTCCTTACAACGATTGGTCGGATTTTGGTCCGGGCCAAAAAATAGTCCTAGGCCCGAATCTTGCAAATCAAATATAATATTAGGTGGGACTAAGGGTTTAGTCCACCCTAGTCCCACCGCACCAGTATTTGGGGGGAATGAACAACGGGACTCTTGTTTCGACTGCCACCATCGACTTCGCGGAGGAGCAGCAGCCACACTTCAATCATCACCTTCTCTGTTTCATTTCTCTCAATTCTCAAACTTCCTCTTTCTATCATCATTACAGCTCAATTCCGGTTATCCCTCCTTAATTCGAATTATGGATCTGCAAAATCATCAATCGACCGAAACTGCGAGAGACGCTGGAAACGTGAGGAACCCGGTACTTATTCCTGTGTTTTCATTTTAAGCGAGTCCGTGACAACGTAGTATTTACTACGTTTCTCTCCTTGTATATTGGTACTGAAGTATAGGATTTGAGGAATATGTGTAGACCAGAAATGTGGAACGCTTATCTATGTACAACTCAGTTTTATCATAATTTGCATAAAATTATGAATTATTCTTGTACTTTGTGTGACTAGATTGTTCCAATGAAAGCTGGATTTTGCTACTTAGGATCTTTGATGTATCCCTCTGCCCGGATATGCATGCCTTCTCTCTAATAACGGGAGTAATTGATTTGAGTCTAATTGAACTTAAACTTATGGAGCTTCGTATATCGTCAAGCTCGAGTTCCTAGTTTCTGAAATTGAGATTGAGATTGCTTGGGTCTAATGGCGTATCAACTTAAGTCAATTGTATAGGATTCAAAATCTAAAAAGGAATTCAGATTACTATTAAGATTTAAAAGAAATTTAACCATGATTCACCTCAGATGGAGACCGGTTTAGGAATTCAACATCAAGATATCAAAATGGAGATTGAAATTGCTCATTTCCATTTCGTCATTGTTCACAATATGTTTGTGCTCTTATAAGGTAGCTATACTCCTAGATCAGAGAGACTTTAATGTCTTGATTAGTTACCAAGTTGCTTTGTCCCAGAATCTTGGAGTATAGAAGGAATTTTGACTGTTATATTTCTCAATAGTTTTTTTTGATGAGATTTTCATTTGTGATATCACTGATTTTAGTTGGTATATATCTTGAAGCAGCACGTCTACTCATTGAAAAGAAACTAAAACTGAACCTAATTCGAAGTAGTTGGAAGCATGAACCAAACTTGATTTAGAGCTTCTGGATCAAAGGTTCTTCATCTGCATATGTCTTATTTTCTGGCATTCAATTGATGTATTGAATTCCTCGTTGGAAGAGCTTTCTTACAGTATATATTATGTGTACTTTTGGCCATAAATTGATTGGTTAATGATGATATAAATGTGGCTATGTATATTAATATTGTGGTATAAAAACACGAAACTAATCAGAATCTTTATCCTTGATTTAGATGGTGTTTGACTATACTCATGATAAACATCTTATAAGCTCTATCATCTTATAAATTGTTTTAAGAACTTATATGTAATACCCCAAACCAAATTAGAATTTTCTATTATATATATTAAATGTTATGTTATATGTATATATATTTAACTTATTTATTTTTTATTTCTTTAAGGACATTATGTTTTTAAATGGTTGATTTCTACTCAACGGTTGGTCCAAAATCGGAAACGGAAGCACTCCTAGCACCGTAACTGCGAATCGGACATAAATATATCGATGAAATGAGTAAGATAATGTCCTAAATATGCTTTTAAAGGCCTTTAAGTTTAAAAGAATTATTAAACAAAAATTTAGACGTTTGTTGCCAAATGTCGAACCGAAAACCCTAAATTTAAAAAATCGTCAATCCGGCGAGTAATTACAGTTCCTAATCAAGACTTAATTAGTAAAATGTGTTAAATACAGGGTTTGATCAATAAATACAAGATATAAAAAATTTGTATGCCAAAACGAGCAAAATATTAATTTTCAGAGCCCAAAACGCGACCGAATAATATCCATTTTCAACACCGAAAACCATATCGCGTCCCAAAATACAGTTAGAACACAAATTCCCCTCTTAAATTCCCTTATGAATGAAATCATCAGCTGGGAATGAAGAGATGTGGAGTCAAAAGTGCCCATACCCCTAAATTTAGGGACCATACTTTCTTTCCTACTCCCCAACTTTTCTTACCTAACCTTGACTTCTCTTACCTCCTTATGCAGCCCTTGACCGATCACATGCCCCCCATTTCCTATATATGAATTATCTTAGTTCATTTCCTACTTTGAGCAAAGAAACCCAAGAAGAAAAATCAAGCAAACTCCTCTCCTTTATTTTCCTACAACTTTCGGCCATCTTCTTTTCAAAGGGGGAAGAAATTTTCTTCTCTCATTTCTAACCATAAGAGAGGTTCCATTCTCAAGTATCAAGAAATCCATGGAGTTAGGTTGAAGGTTGGAGTCATTTCCTTGCAAAGAGGAAGCCAACATCTCTCCCTCTCTCTTCAAGTTCATGTTTTTTCTCTCCACTTTTCCTAACTTACTCCATTGTCTTGTTTTAGCTCAAAA
>JAPKLY010000635.1:17469-58583 GCA_026898435.1 Prunella vulgaris | reverse complement strand
AGAAGTAAGAATGAATTTAATGGAGTTGAACTTGACCTTCTTAGCGAAATGATTTTGGTATAGTCTTGGGAATAGATTTATTATCAAAGCTGAAGGTGATGTGTAGAGTAAGAAATAAGAATTTGGATAGAATAAGAGGCCACATAGAAGTGAGGAGGGTCGATTTAGGGTCTTGACTTGACTCTAAGACTTGGATAGTTGACTAAGGGCAAGGTATTAACTAGGCAGGAAACCCTTTTCCAAGATATCTAAAGATCGACACTTTGATTTCCATAGAACTCTCAGTCTAGATAGAATATATGAATCCCCTCCATCATCGAAGGTGTAAGGATCATATAGGAAAGAAAGTATAAAGGACATTTAGTTGTTATCTTGGAAAGATATCACTAAATCCAATGATGATCTCAAGAGACAACCCCAATCTTTTCCTAAGAATTGATTAAGGATTACTTGGACTAATAGATAGAGTCTTGCCAATTAGGTAGTACTGCAATGAAGGTTGTTAGACAAGAAATTCATTTGGGTTAATACATCACGGGAAATGTGCCTAGTTCTGCTCATAAGAAAAGATCTACCCTTTAAACTAAGTTATGAATTTACCCTAAGAAGGATCAACAAACCATCACGAATAAGTATCCACTACCAAGTATTTGGTGCTTGCTCAACCAGTTTAAGAATCCTTTTAAGCAGAACCAAAGGACGAAAGGAGTAGCATCTTAGAGACAACATTCAAATTCCTTTAAGGGCGATGTAAGCTTACAAATAGTGTCCTTGGGATGACAGACTTACCAGTAATCTTTAATATTTTATCAGTTGGGTATTTCATCAATGTTTGGCAAGTTTGTTAAGGTATAAGAAGGAGGAAGAACAACATGAAGGATGAATACTCTAGGCCTATTTGAGGATAAGAAGACGAGAGAATCATAGATAAGTTCATGGGTGCAAAGCCTTATATTTTGTGGTATGTAGTACGATAACCTAGTGGATTTGGTGTAATTAAGTTTTGATGGGAATATAAGAGTTTATACGAGCTCTCCATGAGATATGAGGTACTTAGCTTAGTGAACAAAGGGAACTGTCTTTCGTTGAAGGAAATCTTAGGTGAAGTTCGAGGGTGAATTCCAAGTTCAGCGAATATGAAGTAGATTTGGATGGTAAAAACAAAACAACCCTCACCTACTTAGGATAGAAGACAAATTGGGAATTGTACACTATAAGAAAAGGTATGGAGATAAGATAGGAGCTCAGTTACCTTCTTTTGGGGATATCTAAGTGTTTTAAGATTCAACGCAATAGATGTGAATAGATGAGGAATAAACTTTGGCTCTTATAAATGGGTGTAGTGTCTTATGGGATAGATTGACTGACGAAGGATTTTATTACCACATAAGGTTTGAGGCAATAGGTGGATTATAAGGCCAAACTTTTATTTTGTTACTCTCACCTTGAGATAAGAATTTTATTTGAGGAAATTAAGTTTTGATTAATAGGATTAATGTAGGAGTACGAATACTTTAAGGTTAAATGTTGGAGAAATAAGGATTTATTAAATTTCCTGAGGAGATGAATTCTACGTGAAGTACTGAATGTCTAAGGAGGACGAGTCAAATTTCGAGGATGAAATTTCTGTTAAGGAGGGTAGGATGTAATACCCCGATCCAAATTAGAATTTTCTATTATATATATTAATGTTATGTTATATGTATATAAATTTAACTTATTGATTTTTTATTTCTTTAAGGACATTATGTTTTTAAATGATTGATTTCTACTCAACGGTTGGTCCAAAACCAGAAACGGAAGCACTCCTAGCACCGTAACTGCGAATCGGACATAAATATATCGATGGAATGAGTAAGATAAGGTCCTAAATAGGCTTTTAAAGGCCTTTAAGTTTAAAATAATTATTAAACAAAAATTTAGACGTTTGTTGCCATATATCGAACCGAAAACCCGAAATTTCAAAAATCATCAATCCGGCGAGTAATTACTGTTCCTAATCAAGACTTAATTAGTAACATGTGTTAAATACAGGGTTTGATTAATAAATACAAGATATAAAAATTTTGTATGCCAAAATGAGCAAAATATTAATTTTCGGAGCCCAAAATACGACCGAATAATATCCGTTTTCAACACCGAAAACCATATCGCGTCCCAAAATACAGTTAGAACTCAAATTCCCCTCTTAAATTCCCTTATGAACGAAATCATCAGCTGGGAATGAAGAGATGTGGAGTCAAAAGTGCCCATACCCCTAAATTAAGGGACCATACTTTTTTTCCTACTCCCCAACTTTCCTTACCTAACCTTGACTTCTCTTACCTCCTTATGCTGCCCTTGACCGGTCACATGCCCCCCATTACCTATATATGAATTATCTTAGTTCATTTCCTATTTTGAGCAAAGAAACCCAAGAAGAAAAATCAAGCAAACTCCTCTCCTTTATTTTCCTACAACTTTCGGCCATCTTCTTTTCAAAGGGGGAAGAAATTTTCTTCTCTCATTTCTAACCATAAGAGAGGTTCCATTCTCAAGTATCAAGAAATCCATGGAGTTAGGTTGAAGGTTGGAGTCATTTCCTTGCAAAGAGGAAGCCAACATCTCTCCCTCTCTCTTTAAGTTCATGTTTTCCTCTCCACTTTTCCTAACTTACTCCATTGTCTTGTTTTAGCTCAAAACCAAAGTATTCCTCCAAGTGGTGCCCCATTCCTACAAGCTTAAGGGTCAAGGGCTAAATAAAGCTTCTTTTATTAACAAGAAAAAGGCTCTTAAGGTTGTAAAACCCCAACTCAAAACATTTGGTTTTCTTGCATGTGCATGTAAGCTATGTGTGTTTATTGTTTCATATTTTTAGATACCATGAAACCTTAGGACTTTGTTACTTTTAATGTTCAAATGCATGATAAATGAAGTATAGGATGATGTTTTTGAAGGTGTTAAAATGTTGGTGGCATGGTAGTTATGGAATAGAAAATGTAAGTGAAAGCATGCACACAAACCGCACACTCTATGCACTGACCTCAGTTTTCTTACAGTATTCGGAACTCATTTGTTCTATATGTTCTTTTTATTTAATGTTTAGGACATTAAAATACTTCATGTTCATCTATTTTAAGGTGTATGTGCTATTTACTCTTCAGGTTTAGAATATTATATTTTCTCGCAAAGTTTAGGATATTATATTTCCTTTCTATGTTTAAAACATCAAATTTTCTTGCTAATTTTAAAATGTTATATTCTCTTGTTTGAGTTTATGATTATATGTTTTCTTAAGTGATAAGAATAAAGAGAATAAGACTTTAAGTGCTCAAAAGTCCCCTTTCGGACAAACGTGTATAAACTCTAAAAGAATTTCTAAGACATCAATAACTGAAACGCAACGAATGATGCTAGGTGTAAGTGCGAAAACGGTGATGAGGATTTCTGGGTGAAAAGAATGGTGATTGTTTTTACAAACGGAAAGAATTTAAGGTGGGTGACATTTACTGTATTGCCTTGAATACTATATGGACTGTTGGTGTATGCGGATGAAATGCTTTGACCTTCGGGTCCATTTACGAGGTTATTACCCAAATGCCTACGGGTTATATGATAACAGGTATCTCAAATGATACGTAATGGTCTGGCTTATGTAGCTAGGCGCCACGGTGGAAAAGGGCCTATGGGCTATATCATAACAGGTATCTCAAATGATACGTAATGGTCTGGCTTGTGTAGCTAGGCGCCATAGTTGGAAAAGGGCCAACGGGCTATATGATGAATGATGAGCCTTTGTGGTTATGAATATATTTTTATAAAAATGATATGTTTGTGTATTGCCAATCTATTTAGTAGCGTACAGGTCGCCCACACTGAGAATTCAAATCTCATCCCCCCTATTTATAAATGTTTTTCAGGATACGACGAGGTGGAGTTCGTGCCAATGGAAGAGTGATACGGTTTCCGGTATTGGTATTTTGTCATGCATTAAAAGAAAAGGAGTTAAGGATGATAACTCTTATTATGACTTTATGAATATGCCAAAGTGAAGAACAATTATAAAATCTATGGATAATAATGTATGATAGTTATTTTGTTGTCTATTTTGTGCCAAACTTTTTATAAAGATCCTTGCATTTTAAATCAAAAAAATGGCCACCGCGTCTTTCATAACAAAAAATTATCTTTCCGCTGTACTTGTATTCTTTTAACAAAACATATGCTTCCGCTATCTATTTAATGTCATTAATAGTGTTTCATTTTTGAAAAAAAAAATATAGTATGGATTTTCAGTCACTAAGTGACTACTCAGGTTTCTAGAATGACGAATTGCATTTTGGAAAACTGGGGCGTTACATTATAAGATGTTGTTTTTAAGTAGCTTAAAAGTTATTAAAGTGTTTGACTAATACAATTCATAAGTTCTTTGATAATTTATCATAAATTTTTTTAAATTTAATTTTAATGCAAAATTATAATTTTTTTGTGTTGAGGTAGAGGTGTGGAAGGGGTGGCGGGATTCGGGGTAGGGCGGACGTGTGGGATTGGAGTTTATTTAAGACCTTATATTACGTCGTCAAACATCTTATTTTACCAAACACTTTGAGGGTGCTTATAAACACCTTATAACTGTTTTAAAGTTCTTATATACTCATCCAAACACACCTCTTAGTGCCTTTATTCACTTTGACATTATTCTTTATTTTTAGTTTCCTCTTTAAGCGTGCTACAATTTCAAGTGGAGATATTAAGTACATTGATATATAAAGTATAACAATGCCATTGTACATGTATTAGTTAATGTCATTATTGACTTAGTGGAATAGCTCAACTGGTTAAAGCATTACTACCTATACTGTGAGTTAATGGGTTTGAGGCAACATTTGACATTTTAAGAAAAGTTAGTGTCATTACTATAACATACTCTGATAGGAAAACCAACATATACTTAGGTCCTTGAATTTTATATTTAATTATTTTGACAATAGTCTTTGTTTCAATGAGTTATTTTTATTTTTTAGTTAGGGTGTTATTCGCAGCTCCGAGCGTAATGAATTAGGTAATTAGGGGCCCTTTATTTTATTTTTTGCGTTTGAAATTTTTTGAGGTAACTTGCTTTCTTTCTTTTTTTTCCTGATGAGAGAATTTTTTGCATAAATGCTTTACAAAGTAAAACATGAATTCCTAGCTACACCCAACAAAGATAACCTTTAAAAGAAGCCTGACTCAAGGGCCATAAAGCAACTTTAACTAGGGATATTTATTTTTCCGAACATATTCAAATGTGACATTTTTCAAGCTTCATTTCATAATTAATGCATCAATGTTTGTTATGTTTTTAGATACATTTTATATATCGATACACTATTTTTTAATAGAATTTAGCAAGGATCGATTTCCTATACTTGCTATTATGGCCTGTGATGTTTTGGGCATTCCAATTACTACAGTTGCTTCATAATCTTCATTCAGCATCGGTGGTCGTATCTTGAACAAGTACAGAAGTTATTTACTTCCACATAATTTGCAAGCTCTCATTTGCACTCATAATTGGTTAAATGGTTTCAAAGAAGTTGTATCTTCTGGTAATAAAAATAGTTTAAAAAATCTTTTTTTAAATTGTTTGATTTTTATCTCACATATTTTATATTATGAAATACAGATATACCTGAATTTGAGGAGATACCATTACAAGAAGAAGAAGATTCTAATGTTCAATCAAATGAAGTCTGATTTTGAACTTAATTTTAATTATGATCTGTGAAATTTTTAGTTAATATTGAACTAATGATGGATATTGCGTTGGGGTTAATGATGAACTGATGATGAATATTGCTATCTTTTTTGAATTTTAGTGTATTTCCATTCGTAATGAGAAATATGTATATCACTTATGTAATGCTCTGTCTTGCTTATGAACTGATGATGGTTTGTGCAAGTTTTCTATATGAGTAAAGGTTGCTGATATGATATCTAGATGCTTCTCAGCTATCATCTTATGTTGGAATGACTAATAGTTGATGCAATATTTCAGCCTCATAATATCTTTATTATTTTTACATGCTAAAAATATTAAATATAAATAATATTTTACAAATTTAATTATTAAAGTAATGGGTCATTTTGGCCCGGTGGCCCGTACAGGACCAGGTTGGGCCTTTAAAATGAAGGCCTAGTTAGTACCAGGCCGAGACTGGCCCGACCCGTAAAATATGAACATCCCGGTGGACCAGTGCTGGGCCGGGTGAGCCCGGCCCATTTGCCACCCTCAATGTAAACCTCGTCGATTAGATCATAGTCTACAAATTGGCCAGATGGCTCGACACGGAAAGTAGCCTCCTGCCATCTGGGCGCAGCAAATGTAGTGGTTGAATTCCTAGTATGAACTCATCATCCTCAAGTTGGTAACCGGGCTTGAAAACCAATCTTTTCCAGGATGCATCATCTGCAAAGTTGTCGAGAAGCCAGAGTTCACAATCTTCAAAGGAGTAGCTAATACTTGAGTAAATCACGAGCTTGTCGTCATAAACGCAATCGACGTCACTGTGGGCAGTGATCCATTCTCTGCCCTCTGGTAGACGTATAAGGCTGAAGGTCTCTTGCTTGCAATAGAAACTGGCGATGTTTTCAATCCTATAAAAAGTTGAAATTTGCCAGTTAAGATAACCACCGACATACACACCTGGTGACCAAACAGGAAATTCTTATGGGAACTCCCCTATGTGATTTCAGGCTCTAGTCCATGTGGAGTAGCATTAGACCTCTGTCCTATACTAGAGTGTATTGAACAGTACAATATGAACAATCTTGTACTTCATGGTCCCATGTATGCCACCCAAGCCGTAAAACACAGAGGCATAGGTGGAACCTTCTAGAAATACAATCTTTGGACTCGGGATCTCCCAGCACTCGTCTAACATAGGATTGCATATGAAAAAATAATTCTCCACACTACAGTTCAAAATGAAACCATTACAACTCTTAAGATTTTATCATAAAGGACGCTTTCGAGGATAGATTTTCAGTTTCCTTCATTGGAAGGGTTGGTAGACTCGTAGCCAAAGGGATAAAAACCATCTGTGACTGGAGTATAAAACTCACTCGATTTTTGTGCCTTCATCAGCTGAAGATGTTTGACGCCGGTGAAATACATGTCGAAAATGGTCATGAACCAGGACATGCTAACCTTCTTCATCTGCGATAGGTTCTCCACATGTACACGAGATATTATCTCTTCCATTATTTTATCGGGGAATACGTACCACAAAGATTTGATGGTGGTGGGAGGTCTACCCTCTTAGACATCGAAACAGAATAAGGTGGTGGTTATGTTGGAGAGGGAATGATCTGAGGTAAGCAATGGTGGTGACCTTCGTATGTAATGATGAAGTTACTATACAATTTGATGTTTGTAAAGTGTAAAGGTGACATTTGGCGGAGGTAGGAGTCGTAGGCGAGAAAGGTGTTGGGGTGCATCAGATGAACACAACCAGTGAGACATAGAGGAGAGTGAGAGTGGAGTGTACATGTGGCAGCCGTTTAAGTGGAGGTGTAAATAATGTACACGTCATATGGGTTATTCTGTGGGTAACACATTATCCCAAAAATGTGAGAAATCCCTAACAGTTATGAATGGGCATATAGAGAAAAATGACAAAATAAGAAGGGGCAATTAAGTAGAGTGATCTTATTGGAATTCCCATTCTACCCTTCTAATACGTATGAAATAACACAATTTTTCATTGGTATGATTAGTGTAGGTTGTCTGTAAATGTACAAGTAATATACACTTAAATTTGATTTATTAATAGTTATTTTATTTTGCTGGACAAGTTTAAAAGCTAGTAAAGATGCAAAAATAAATAAATAAATTATTGTATATGATGTTACTGTATATAGCTATTTAATGGATGTATTATTCTACGGAATTACAGAAAATAAATGAATGTAGTACTTTTGATTGTATTGATTCATATATAGAAAAAATAGATAATCTAAATTAATGAATAATCTAATTAAAAGAACATTTGACTGTATTGATACATAGGATCAATAAATATAAAAAAAATTGGATAATCTAAACTAATGACTAACTATTCAAAAAAAGGGTATTACCATGTAAATAATACATTGCTTAGAATCAGGGAATATATTACTATATGGGATTAATGTACAACGTGACTGTAGTATTTGGTATAATACCATATGATGTATCCAAGAAATAGGGTCTTACAACGTAGAAAGTAAATTAATGTATTTAAGTGGTATGTAGACTGTCTTTGTAATGTGTGGCTCAATGTAATATTACGCAGAATTTAAGATATATGGTAGAAATATTTTAACGAAATTATATTATTGGTGAAATTCCATTAGCTACATCATTCCATAAAGAACTCAATCAACAAAGTAGGAAAACTAATAAATGGATGTACTATGAAATGATTGTAATACGTTGTATGGTACAATGAAATGTATTCTCATGTGGAATTAATGCAGGAAAAAAAATGAGTACTGTAAATTACTCAACTTCTATCTAAAGTACAATATCACACCATAGACACTAAGTTACTACACTAATATGGTGATTCTATACTACTGTATAGGTGCGTACACAAGTTCATTGTGGATAGAATGAGTGGGTGCACATAAATGTATTTGTTTAGTGTTTAGAGGCACCATAAAAATTATATGTGGTGAAGATGTAACAGGGAGGGTGAGGTGGGGAGTATAAGGGGGAAGAGTATAAGGGCACCATAGACCAGTAAAGAAATACAAATGTACACTATTTTATGTATTAGTATGATGAAGAATTTACTGAAGGTGTGCAAAGCATACCATTGACAATAAAATTATACCTAAGGGCAAATATATGTACTGCAGAAAAATGATAGTTGGGAATGGACTGGCAATATAACCGTTTGTTGAGCATCAAATCAATTAATAAAATCACAACCAAACGTTACAAGGACCATCAGCCTAACTATATAAAGGCTTAGTATGCTGGTATGCTCAAATATAATCACATTTGTATTAATGATGTTGATCATTGAACTGGTAAAGGAGATGAAGATGTAACATAGTCATTTGCAGTGTATTTTGTGTAACCTGGAATATGATTGTACCTGTCATTCAGAATGATAGCTTTATGAAATAAAGTTTGCAAAAACACAGAATAAATATGCTTTATGAAATAAATTTTACAAAAACACAGAATAACAACATCTTTAAATTGTGGAAAAATAAAATACGAAATTATGACATTTATGTTGCACAACAGAGTGTGCCATAGTACCAATTGGAATCATTACATTCAGGATGCACCATGGATGCACAGAACACATTTGATGCAATATGAAACATAAAAGAAAAATCTAGTGCATGAAAGAAAATAAATGGGGGTAAACAACTAATAGTTGTTTTTCCAATTTTTTGAATACTCTCCATAAGACCTGACGCGCAATTTCTTTGGTCGACCAGGGGGTTCTTCAATGTAGGGGGAGCACCTTATTACCATCCATCATGTGTTGCAGTTCAAATTTTTCCATCTGTGGGATTGGTGCTATACTATACGTGTAGCATGTTTGGTATGATGATGACATGAAACATTAGTCAAGATAATGCTCAAAGGATGAACCATGTTGAACAATTGCAGCAGCAGCATGAACACATAGGAATCCCATAATTTGCCATTGTGAGCATGAGCACAACCATTGTTCGACATCAACAACAACAGAAGGTGAGCTCTTAACTAAAAATTTATTGTTTCCACGCTGAGGAACTCTCCATGACCAAGATAGATCACACACATCAACCCAAAGAGCGTGTTTTGTTAGACATAGTAAGGTTTACCACAACGAGCTTTTAGTCATCCTCTCTTGCTGCCACCTGCTAATGTCTGTAAGTGATACACAGCTTGTTGAGTGGAGTTACAAATAAAGAATGACATAAAAAAAACAAAGGATGTGGTTTAAAAAGAACAAAATAGAAGGAACACGTTTTTGTGGTTTATCCAACATTGAATACCTTGACCAACATGGTCTATCATTTGTGTGATTGGAAGTCCACGAGCTTCCTTCAACCAAGCATTAAAAGGCTCAGCAGCGTTGGAAGTCATCTCACCATATCTAATAATGTGTAGTGCATGAGAAATAACTCTTTTGTTGAACGGCAACTGAGATAACTAGACTTCTGCTGCACGACCTCCAGCTTGTTTGAAAATTTCAATTTTCTCATCAAAAGACACTCGTATTTGGTGTGCATGCACACTTTCTAAACAAGTCAGCCAGCTTATATTTTGTATTCTTTCTCAAACCCCCACCAAATCTTCCCCTCAAGTTACACAAGAGGTGAAACAGACAAAAATAATGATTAGGGGTTGGTAAAAACATTCGGGAATGCAGACATTAAACCACAATTTTGGTCTGAAATATAAAATATTTCCTTATCTTGTACGCAATGATCACGTATCTTTATCAAGAATCGTGCCCAATTAGATTGTTGGGGCAATCTGAGTATTTTGATTAGATCCCAAAACCCCTGATGAATTTGCCTAAGTACAGTTGTTCAGGTTTGTCCAGTTCAGGATAGTTAGGTTAGGAATTCAGTTCAGGGGGAACGTGCTGAAGACTGAAGAGTACTGGAGTCTACCCAATTTACTGAAGTCTGATGTGCAATCCATCCTGAAGAAGTCAGAGTCAGTCTTGCTGAAGATTGCCTGAACTGAAGCTGAAGAACGAAGCCTGATGATCCATCCTGAAGACTATCCTGAAGTATCATTGGCTGATGTTTCTACTGAGTACTCTAAGCATACTCAGGACAGAACTTAGTCAGTGAAGAGTAAGTGTTACTTATCAGGCTGTGCTGAATGCACATAAGACCTGACTTAGGCCTTGGTTCAGTTTACCTGAATCATGTAAGTCCAAAGCAAAAAGGTTACACATACTGGGCTGAATAATCTATCAGGGTGTGCTGAATGCACATAACACCTGACTTAGGTATTGATTCAGACTACCTGAATCATGTAAGTCCAAAGCAAAAATGTTATTTATGCTATGGGACAAGAGACAAAGAGAATGTCAGTAAGACTCCAATAAGACAAACATTCAGGCTGAGTTATTAACAAGAGACTCAGAGTATTGAATGTACGAGGAAAGACAAATGTCTGAAGGTCAACTAGCCGTTTGAACGGAAAGCCAATGATCATTCTACACGTATGTACGGAGTCTGCGTAGTTTTTAATGCGGCATTTAATGCGTCTCAGAGTTGCAGGCGGCGGGACAAACTTGCCATATTAAGCATGGCGATTAGGTCCACTGTACATCTAGCCTGCAACCACCCTAAAATAGGAAAGATTTGATTTGATCTCCTCCAACGGATCTATTTTGAATCTTGCCTATAAATATTGAGAGCCTTGCACCCATTCAAGGCTAACGGGAAATTTCCAAGCGAAAGCTCTCAAGAATCCAAGCACTCAAAGCATACTTTGAACAACACTCTGCAATTAAATTTCCCTAGTGTTGTAGTAGGGTTCTCTCTGTATTTTCTTAGATCGATAGCTCTAATATTTAGCATTGTTTTGTACTGCTAGAGCTATCCTAGTTGGAAACCAAGAATACCAAACCACTCAGGGTGTGAGATTGGTTGGTTAGAAGGACTGGGACTTGTAAAATGCCCAGGGGTCAGTTCCTAAAAGAGGAAGTTGGCTATTCGTGTCCCTTGGCAAGTAAAACCCAAGTACCTATCCTCAGGGTTTTGAGGATAGCTTCCTGTTAAATCAGGCCGTGGACGTAGGAGTTGGTTATCTCCGAACCACGTTAAAAAGACCCTTGTGTGCTGATTTACACTCTTGTTCAGGATCATAACTGTCATCATACTAAACTGAACATTCTGCATTGTTCTTATATTCAGGACTGAATCAATCATCCTGAATCTTAATACTGTGCACTCAGCCTTAACCACCAGTTTACTAAGCAAACTCAGAGAAAACGTTTTCAGAAACTAAAACGAGTAGAATCTAAGGGCTCACTTTCCGCTCGTACTCTAGCTCACTGAGATAGTAGTCCAACTGACTCGCTTCTGAGCAGTCAGTAGGTTTGTTATCTCTACTGAGCTTCCGAGCACTTCACTCACACTCAGCTTATCTGACTCGTTACTGAACGGTCCCTGCTGTCCCTGTGGACCTTCAGCTTACTGAGTATTTCAGGAAATCCTTACTGAGCGTGTTAGAGCATTATTCAGAGTCTTTCAGAAAAATCTGACATCAGTGTATTCCCCCCATACACTGATTATACTCGTTTCGGGACCAACAAGTGGTATCAGAGCATTGGTTCAAAAGACCACTGACTTTGCTTACCAACAGTTTCTGAGGAGAAACTTTTGGTGGTCAACTGAACAGATCTATTTCTGAAAACTTGCATACATGGCATCCGGTTCTAAACGCCTCGAAGGCAGTCTTCCTGAATTCTCTATTGATAATTATGACTATTGGAAATTCAGGGTACTCGTACATCTCTATTCCATCCATGATCAGATGCCATTGGTGATTGAGCAAGGTCCGATCAAATTCATGAGGAATCTTCAGACGACCTGGCCCGTTACTGGCAATGTTCCTGTTCCAGCCACCGGAGATGAAGAAGTGGAGAGGTCCGCGCTTAATTCTGGTCAGATTAAGCAAATCGGACTGGATAATATTACTAAGAACATTATACTCCACACTGTTTCTTACGAGAATTCGGTCAGGCTCATGCACCTGAGGACGGCAAAGGAGATCTGGGATGCCTTGAGGGAGATGAGTGAGGGATCAGAAAAGATCAAGAAGAACAAGAGAGATCTTGTGATCAGAAAGTTTGAGGCCTTCCGGATGTTAGAGGGAGAGTCCATCGATCAGATGGAAGCTCGGTTCATTAAGATGATGAACGAGCTAGCAACCCTTGGGAAGGAGTTTCCCAAGAGGGAGGTGTCTTCTAAAATCCTGAACTGTCTCCCTGAAAGATGGGACACAGGAGTAATCTTGTTGAAGAACACTCAGGATCTCACCAACATTACTCACTCTCACCTATTCTCAGAGTTAAAGGCTCTAGAATTCGACCTCGATAAGAGGAAGAAGAAGGGTGTTGTCAGTGAGGAAGTCAGTGAGGAGAAGACTCCAGAAAAGGAGAAGAGCGTAGCTCTTAAAGCTACTCCTGAGCCTGAGCCTGAGGCTGGATCTGGCTCTAAGTCTCTGAAGGACATGAACAAGGATGAGCTGGCCCTGGAATACAGCCTGATGGCGTGGCATTTCGAGAAACTGAACTCTTGATTCGGAAGGTATAAGAAATTTTATACTGACAGCCGTGATCGCAGGTACTCCAGCCCCAGGAGATCGAGCCCCCGGAGAGAAGAAATGAGGGGTTCAGATTCCAGGAGAGATCGTGATGAGCCTGAGCGGCGCAGAGATGAGAAGAGGAGAGATGATGAGCCCAGAAGATCCAGCTCCAAACCTGAACGATCATCAGGGAGCAGGAGGGAGTCATCATACAAAAGGTACACTGACAAGAAGTTTGCTTCTGATGTAGATCAATGCTACCACTGTAAGAAGACCGGACACTATCAGTATGGTTGTCCGGAGCTCAGTGCTCGTGAGCGAGAGGATCAGAGAGCCAAGAGAGAGCTCAGGGCATCAGACCGGAGAGCTATGGTTGCTGAGGATTCCTCAGATTCAGACGGCCCAGGACGCCAGTCCCCTGAACTCTTCTCCGATGAGGAGTATGAGGACCTTTGCCTGATGGCAGATGATTAGGTATGTTCTTCTGCCTCTTCTCATGATCACGCACCTGAGCTTAGCTCAGACTCAGCAGGAGAACTCGACCTTCAGCTCGCTCTAGAGCAATTGATGGTTGACTTCTCAAGGCTGCAGGAGACTCATACTCATACAGTGGATGTGAATGCACAACTGAGTGGAGAAAACGATCGGTTAACTGAGTCTCTCAGAGTAAGAGATACCGAGGAAGCCCTCAGATTAGTACATCTTCAGGAAGAGTTGCTTCATGCTCGGAACAAGCATGATGAAGCTCCACTGGAGGTGGAAAGACTGAAGGGTGTAATCAGCTCGCTGATTGAGACTCGTGACACTGATCTGTTCCTCGCTCAGGAACAGCTGATGATTGAGCGAATTGCTCTAAGAGTGATGTTTGAAACTGAGTGGCAAGCTCGCCTTTGTGCTGAGCAAACTGCTTGGGATCTTGAGCTGATCTCAAAAGAGAAAGCTCACGAAGAGTTGGTGCTTCAGTACATCACCGAAATTGAGGCCCTGAAAGAAACAAATGGGCATCTTGAGGTTAAGCTGAAGAAGTTACACACATCTACCCAAGTGGTTGATGAGTTAACAAGTTTTTCTCAGCTGACCGATGGTGCTAAAGCTGGGTTAGGCTATGATGCCTCAAAAGACCCAAAGGGCAAGAAGAAGAGAGGTGCTTCAGGGAGCAACTCTCAGAAAAAGTTTGTCCCTGCCCAAACTGACGACAAGAGCCCAAGTGTTGCTCGTCAGGATAAAGGCAAAGGGAAGGAGAAAATGTCTGCTGAACCTGTCAGGCAAAGGACTGAGGAACCAAGGCCAAAACCTAAGGAAAAGGCCAAGGCTCCTCATCCTGAGTCGAGGAAGACAAATCAAGGGAACTCCAAGGCTCAGCCTAGGAATCCTCAAGCTGGAAAGAATTCTGCCCCTAGCACTTCGCAGACTCAGTCTAGAAATGCTCAGGGTGGAAGGAACTCTGGTCAGAGGAAATCTCAGGCAAGGCCAAGGACTACTGCGGTCCAGACTCCTCAGGCAGGGCACAGAGTCCATCAGGAGCGTCCCAATCCTCAAAGGAGAAGGACAAACCAGGTGGCCTCTGAAAGGCAACGGAAACCTGACTCTGATAACACTCAAACCAGACCTCAAGTGCCAAGAGGTCAGGCCAGAGCTGCTCCTTCTCAGGACAGACCCCAGCCCAATGCACCCAGGCCAAAGAGGAACAGGAGGCCCGCCCCCAGTAATCAATCCAGGGCTCCTGAACCTCAGGCTGACACCCATACACCCTCAACTTCCCAGGCACAAAGGAGGAAGAAGACTGTGTATGTTGATGTTTCTGGGAGAAACGTTTACACTTCTGATGCTATCAGAATTGTTAAACAAATCTGGATCCTGAAGGGTATGGCTGACTCCGTAGGACCCAATACGAGATGGGTACCTGAGGCCTGATTCTTTTCAGGTCGCTGCGGGCTACAAGAAGAGGAAGGAGGATCTGATGAAGGACTGGTACTTGGACTCAGGGTGTTCCAGGCACATGACCGGATTTCGTGATCTCCTTATTGATTATGTAGCTCAAGAAGGCCCGCAGGTAGCCTTTGGTGATAACTTTAAGGGTTTCACCAGGGGATTCGGAACCCTTGTTATTAGCTCTGTCCGCGTACTGAATTTATCTTATGTTGAGGGATTGAGACATAACTTACTCTCGGTCAGTCAGTTCTGTGATCGAGGATATAGTGTAGAATTTACATCTAACATGTGTCTTGTAAAGGACAAATCTACACTACAGGTTCTGATTACAATTATCAGGAGGGGCAATGTATATTTTACTGACTTCAAGAGCAGTCCTCCTGAAACTTGTTTGGTCACTAAGAGCTCCTCTGAGCTCAGTTGGCTCTGGCATAAACGCCTGAGTCACTTAAACTTCAAGATTATTAACAAAATTTCTAGACTTTCTCTTGTAGATGGTCTACCTAATGAAGTTTTTAGCAAAGACCACATTTGCGGAGCATGTCAGGAAGGCAAGCAAACCAAAGCCTCATTCAAAGAGAAAGAAGCCTTCTCCACTGACAGAGTGCTTCAGCTTCTGCACATGGATCTCTTTGGTCTAGTTACTCCTGTCAGCATAAATGGTAGGAAATATACCCTTGTTGTTGTTGATGACTATTCCAGGTACACATGTGTTATTTTCTTGCTGAACAAGAAGGAGACTCAGGTCAAGCTTCCAGAGTTACTTAAGCAATTGAGTACTGAACAGGGTCAGAGCATAGTCAGGATCCAATCAGATCGAGGAACATAGTTTATCAACTCCATTATAACTGACTTTTGTACTAACCATGGTATAGCTCATGAGACTTCTGCAGCTAGGACCCCTCAGCAGAATGGGGTAGCTGAAAGAAGGAATCGGACCCTGAAGGAAGCTGCCCGGACCATGTTGGCTGAGTCAGGACTGCCCAAGAAGTACTAGGCTGAAGCAATCAATACTGCTTGCTACACTCAGAACCGATCTATGCTGAACAAACAACATGCTCAGACACCTTATGAAACTTGGAACAAGAGGAAGCCTCGCATCTCTTATTTCCATATTTTTGGGTGTAAGTGTTTCATCCTGAACAATGGGAAAGACCAGCTGGTAGCCTTTGATAGCAAATCTGATGAGGGAGTTTTCTTAGAATACTCCTCAGTCAGTAAAGTTTTCAGGGTGTATAACTGTCGGACCCTTTGTGTGGAGGAAACACCTCATGTTGTGTTTGATGAGACTGCATCAGTGCGTAGAAAATAGGTTCCAAGTCCTGACACTGAGGGGGTTACCAAGAGAGTAACAAGACTGAGTCTGAAAAATCCTGAATTCAAGATCAAACTTGTCAGTGCTCCCAAAGGATGGGATGATGATGATGAAGATCAGGATGGCCTTCAGGCCAACCCTCAGCAAGCCCCAGCCTCGGAGAATGTTGAGTCTCAGATGGAGGGACAGACTCAACTTGAGGTACGTACTGTCGGTGATGATGCTTCTGCACCTGAGACAGTTACTGAGTCCAACACTGTAGGGGGAAACAATGTCTCTGATATTGACCAACCCTCAGGAAATGACTCAGTATCCCCTATTCTTGCTCGTTCCGATTCTTTGCCTGTTATTGTCGAGACTAATGTTTCAGGTTCAGGCGAGGGAAAGTCAGCAGCACCCAGTGCTCCCATCAGCAGGAGGCGGTGGCTAGATGATCACTCATTGGCTGATATCATTGGTGATGTCAATGAGGGGGTCAGGATGAGGTTGTCCTTTGGCGAGAGCACTATGTTTTGTTGTTTCCTGAGTGATCAGGAACCTAAGAGCATAGAAGAAGCTCTTGCTGACCCCAACTGGATCCTAGCCATGCAGGATGAGCTCAATCAGTTTGAGCGGAATCAGGTTTGGGAGTTAGTTGAGAGACCTAGGCGTCAACATGTTATTGGCACCAAGTGGGTTTTTAAGAACAAGAGGGATGAGAAGAATGTTGTTGTCAGGAATAAGGCCAGACTAGTGGCAAAGGGTTACTCTCAGGCCGAAGGAATAGACTATGATGAGACCTTTGCTCCGGTCGCAAGGTTGGAAGCAATCAGGTTGTTTCTGGCATATGCAACATTCAAGAAGTTCAAAGTGTATCAGATGGACGTGAAGAGTGCTTTTCTAAATGGTGTACTGAACGAGGAGGTCTATGTTGAACAACCTCCAGGGTTCGAAGTTGGGAATAAGGTATATCACCTGAAGAAAGCTCTTTATGGCCTGAAGCAAGCTCCGAGAGCTTGGTATGATACACTATCCCAATTCCTGATAGACCACGGGTTCGTGAAAGGAACAGTGGACAGGACCCTCTTCCGGATATCCGAAGGGGAGGACATTCTCTTGGTTCAGATTTATGTGGATGACATAATATTTGGATCTCCTAATCTGAAGCTTTGTGAGAAATTCTCCAAGCTGATGACTGGGAAATTTGAGATGTCAATGATGGGAGAAATGAACTTTTTTCTAGGTCTCCAAGTCAGGCAAACTGACTCCGGAATCTTCATAAATCAGTCCAAGTATGCGAGGGACTTGATTCAGAAATTCAGAGTTCAGTCCAGCAAAGTCTCATGTATTCCCATGAACACAAATGAGAAGCTGGATCCTGACAAAGAAGGAGTCACAGTAAATCAGACTGAATATAGGGCACTGATAGGATCCTTGTTGTATCTGACTGCTAGTCGTCCTGACATCACTTATGCAGTCGGAGTTTGTGCAAGATATCAGTCTGATCTGAAGAAGAGGCATATAGAGAGTGCCAAAAAGATACTGAAATACCTGAGAGGTACAGTCAATCTAGGACTTTGGTATCCCTTTGATGACAATCTAGAACTGACTGGCTATTCAGATGCAGATTATGGAGGTTGTAGGCTTGATAGGAAATCAACTACAGGCACATGTCAGTTTCTAGGGAGTAAACTGATCTCTTAGTTTTCTAAGAAGCAAACCAGTGTTGCAACGTCTACTACTGAGGCTGAGTATATGGCGGCAGGAAGTTGTTGTTCTCAGATCCTTTGGCTGAAACAGCAACTGAGAGACTACCAAATGGAGGCCACTGAAGTCCCAATTTATTGTGACAATAATAGTGCCATTGCCATATCCCGAAACCCAGTCTTACACACAAGGTGTAAGCATGTAGACATCAGGCATCACTTCATAAGAGATCATGTTGAGAAGAAGGACATCAGGATGGAGAGAGTCCCTACTGATAAACAGAGAGCTGACATTCTGACTAAGGCTTTACCTGAAACCAGGTTTGTTGAAATATCAGTAGAGTTAGGACTCCTTGACCCAGGCCTAGGAGATTCGATCTGAATCTCTTATCAGAATGCACAAGGTCAATGAGAATGACTAACTAGGACTCAGGATGAAGGAATCTCAGAGAAAATGTGAATGGTTGTAGGGGGAACATTCAGTATGAAAGGATGATCAGTATAGACTGACTAAGATTCAGGACACCGAACTCAGGGCTTGTCACCCTGATAGGTCACATGTGGTATCAGTCAGAATACAAATCTGACTGACTGGTATGTTTCCTGATTTTCTTTCAGTCATCATATCTTGCTTGCATCATCCTTGATACTGTTTGTCGTATTGTCAAATCAAATTATTTTGTCATTTAATCCCAGCCATTCATTTAATATTCAGTTATTATTTAATGAAAATTATTTGAATTAAATACGGACATGCTCTGACGCGCATTTAATGCACAGTGAGCGGGAACAGTTTTCGATAAAGTTTTGACTCATTACTATTGAAAACCGAAGAGGCTCCATGCATCTTGTGTTTTAATCTTAACCATTGAATCTCATTAGTCATAATTTTCTGAGCCATCCGATTAAAACTGGATTTTAGTATAAATAAGGGAAGTTTTTGTTATTGCAATCTTTACGCACTCAAATCTTTTCTTGCTAAATTTTCTCTCTGCAAACCGATTTTCTTCATATCTTCAAACCTCATCTATGGCTTCACCCTCTGTAGATTCGTTCTTTGGGAATCTTTTCCATCTCAGAAACGAAATCCACTGGGAACCCTTTGGAGATTTCACTTCTAACCATCCTGACATTCTGCCTGTGAAAGAACTTTTTGAAAATACAGGACTTTTACAGTTTATCACAGCAAAACCCAAGAGACTTCATCCTCGCCTTGTTGTTGCTTTCTACATCAAAATGGCGCAGAACAAGGATTCTCAGGAGTGGGAGACATGCATTCCCCTGACCTCTTGTGTGAAGGGGAAGGATGGTGAAGATGAGATGACCAGGAAGTGGGTCACTCTCAATATTAGGCAGAAGATTAAGGAGGTGTTTAATCTTCCCCACTCTGAATGAAGCCCTATCGATTACGGGTTTGGGACTGAGAAGGACTATCTCCAGTCTCTCTGCGATGGAGACGTTGTCCTGAAGTCGGGTCTGAACAAGTCCATCCTGAGGACTGAGAATCGTCACCTCTTCGACCTGACTAGTCAGGGGGTGATGGGGATTGCTGGGGGGTTGAAACAGATCTCCCGACCGAAATTATATATCATGATGGCAATCTCTGACGCCTCAGTGCACAACTTTCACTGGGAGGATTACTTCCTCCATCTGATGGTAGCTGAGACCAACAAGATCAAGTACTCACCGGAGGGTCAGGCGACATTTGAGGCCAAGATGCACTTTGGCACCAAGATTTTTCTAATCTTGGAAACCCTGGATCTCGGTGATGTGGATCAGGCCCAATCACTCGAGATTCTAGCGAAGATCGACCTCTTCAGAGCTTACTCCAGTGATGCTGGCATAAAGAAGAGACCAAGAACCCAGAAGAAGAAAGCTCAGGCGAGCACGACTGGAGGAGTCAAGGCTCAGGCGGGAAAATCTTCAGGGGCCATTATTGCGAAGCCAACGGAGGACAAATCTAAGCCATCAGGACCCAAGCAACAGAAGCTGACATTTTTATATCCGGGGTCAGAGGAGCAAAAGAAGAAGCTCGTGGAAGAGAAGGCTGCTGAAGAAGTGATTCAGCATGCAACTCCGGAGAGGGAACCAGCTCAGGCTGCTCTTGAAATTGCCCCTATCTCTGCCATTCCGGATGTTGCACCCTCTGATCCAAATCCACTGATCCTCAACATTGCATCAGCTTATTAGGGTTTGGAGGCCCACTCAGGTAAGGATCAGGGGGAACCTGCTCAGGTAGAAGGAGTTGAGAAAGAGGTTGCTGAAGCAGTTCAGGCTGAAGTCCCATGGCCATTCCCTGCGCCTGACGAGAACTCATTGCCAGACTTTGAAATAGTGGCAAGCAGAACAGCTGCGGAAATGGTGGAAAAGAGGTTTCCTGACCTCTCAAATGCTCAGAAGGAGGCGGTTGTGCAACTTCGCACCTACGCCATGATTAGGAATGCCACCTGGCCTAAACTATGTCAGCTCGGAGAGTCGAGAGGATGGGACAAAATGGCTGAATCTGAAGCTGCTCTCTTCGATCACTTTGAAGTAAATTCCTTACATCATTTGATCAAGATGGTAGACTTTATCAAAACCGTCCAACGTATCTATCCTGAGCCCGAGCCAGAAAAAGTAGAGAAAGAGAAGGAAGTTGAGAGAGAGGTAGTTGTGATTGCTGATGACACTCAGCAAGGTGGCACTGAAGGGGTCAGTGCACCGGCCGATGAAGCACTCCTGGGACCCGGGACTGCGGAGGCTTCAGGAGAGGGTCCAATAGGTCTGGTCCGAGTAAAAGGAAAATGGATCACGCCAGAGGCCTTATATGTTCAAAACTCCTCACGAGCTCTTGCCAATCTTCACAGAAGGGTAATCCTCGTTGAGCGGAAAACAAGTCGGGTTGGTTCAAATTCTGAAGTTCTGAATAAGAAAATGAATAGGCTAGATCGAGACCTGAACGAGATGGGCACGGATATGTATGCTGCAATCGACCTTCTCGGTGAGGTTCGGGCACAACACTCAGTAGATCTCACTGTTATTACTGAGCAAGCAAAAGGGGTCATTCAGAGCTGCAATCAAATGGTCTCTGATGCACAAACTCAGCAAGAGAATAAGCTTGCCACTTTTCTTAATCAACAACTGTCCGAGAAGGTTGATCAACTGGTTGATGAAAAGCTGGCCAAGCTGAAGGCTGAACTGAAGGCGGAGCTGCTGGGTGAAATGTCCGAACACGAGAAAATGGAAATTGCCTCTGCCCTGGACAATGGAATGACGAGCTTCGAAGAACGGCTAAAGGCTGAACATAATTCAGTTATTTATAAGCTCAGTGTTGGTCTGAGAGGGATGACCGGGCAAATAGGGCAACTACAGGCTAAGCAGACTGAGATGGACAGTCAGTTCACCTTATTGGTGGAGTCAGTAAACGAGGTCGTTGGCCAAATCAACGACGATGATGCCAAAAAGGGGGAAGGGAAGAAGTAAATCACTGCTGGAAAAGCCAAGAAGAAGTTCTTCCCCCCTGAACTGAAAGCTGTGGACAGAAAGAGGACTAGGTCTGTCGCTGCCATCGAAGCTGCTGAAGGTTCAGATCCGAAGAGGTTGAGGTCCTCTGAGGATCCTGCTCTGGAAACCTTGTATAAGGAGATGGAGGAACATATGCACCCAGGGATGACCACTCAGAAGAAGATGGTGATGACTGAGGCGGAGAAGTTAGCGAAGATGAAGGAGATTTCGCTACTCAGTCAGATCCAACGATTAAAAGAGTCCAATGAGTACCTGACTTCGCAGGTTCAGAAGAAGAAATCTGTGCCTTCTGGATCTCGAATGAAGACTCAGAGGAAGATGGTGGTCAATCCAGGTCAAAGTTCTCCTCCACTTCAGTTTGTGGAGGATTTCATCCCGATTGAGATGTTGGAGGTATGGATTCCGATCCGGAATAGGTGGGCTTATCTATTCTATGTGGTGGGATTATGGGACGATCAAACTGAAGACAAAGACGTCATACTCCATCACTGGATGGCACAGGAGTATCCGGATCTCTGGGCTGAAATTATCAGACATGCTGACACTGAAGGTGTAGAGATCGCTCCTCCGGAATTCATCAAGTACCCTCCTCCACTCTTCAGGAACTCCAAGCAACTGGACCGGAAAGCGATATCTGAAGAAGTCATCAGGGTAGGACGTGCTGCCGGGGCCGTTGGTGATCGGAACAGGATGAAGCAGGTCCTGAACCGAGTCTTGGAGATGTATGAAATTCCTTAAGCTGCTTGGAATAAGGATGAGGACTAGATCAGGAGTTAGGTGTTCAGGAAATTGTAATAGCTTCAGGATAATTGTAACTCTTATATCAATCAATGAAGTTATTTTATTTTCCTGAGTACAACTTCTTGTTGACTACAGAATTTACTTTTCTGAATCCTTATCAAGAACTGTACTAACCCATTCCTTATTTTTCATCTTATAGACTAAGTGCCTAGTTTGTCAGGTGGTACTGAGTTGTTTTAACTGACTAAGTCAGTTGATTGTATAGATGAATAGGAATTTGCTTAAGGGTTTTGGCATCATCAAAAAGGGGGAAATTGTTGGGACAATCTGAATATTTTGATTAGATCACAAAACCCCTGATGAATTTGCCTAAGTACAATTGTTCAGGTTTGTCGAGTTCAGGATAGTTAGGTTAGGAATTCAGTTCAGGGGGAACGTGCTGAAGACTGAAGAGTATTGGAGTCGACCCAATTTACTGAAGTCTGATGTGCAATCCAACCTGAAGAAGTCAGAGTTAGGCTTGCTGAAGATTGCCTGAACTGAAGCTGAAGAACGAAGCCTGATGATCCATCCTGAAGACTATCCTGAAGTACCATTGGCTGATGTTTCTACTGAGTACACTAAGCATACTCAGGACAGAACTTAGTCAGTGAAGAGTAAGTGATACCTATCAGGCTGTGCTGAATGCACATAAGACCTGACTTAGGCATTGGTTCAGTTTACCTGAATCATGTAAGTCCAAAGCAAAAAGGTTACACATACTGGGCTGAATAATTTATCAGGGTGTGCTGAATGCACATAACACCTGATTTAGGTATTGATTCAGACTACCTGAATCATGTAAGTCCAAAGCAAAAAGGTTATTTATGCTATGGGACAAGAGACAAAGAGAATGTCAGTAAGACTCCAATAAGATAAACATTCCGGCTGAGTTATTAACAAGAGACTCAGAGTATTGAATGTACGAGGAAGGACAAATGTCTGAAGGTCAACTAGCCGTTTGAACGGAAAGCCAATGATCTTTCGACACGTATGTATGGAGTCTGCGTAACATTTAATGCGGCATTTAGTGCGTCTCAGAGTTGCAGGCGGCGGGACAAACATGCCAGATTAAGCATGGCGATTAGGTCAACAGTACATCTAGCCTGCAACCACCCTAAAATAGGAAAGATTTGATTTGATCTCCTCCAACGGATCTATTTTGAATCTTGCCTATAAATAAGGAGAGCCTTGCACCCATTCAAGGCTAACGGGAAATTTCCAAGCGAAAGCTCTCAAGAATTCAAGCACTCAAAGCATACATTGAACAACACTATGCAATTAAATTTCCCTAGTGTTGTAGTAGGATTCCCTCTGTATTTGCTTAGATCGATATCTCTAATATTTAGCATTGCTTTGTACTGCTAGAGCTATCCTAGTTGGAAACCAAGAATACCAAACCACTCAGGGTGTGAGATTGGTTGGTTAGAAGGACTGGGACTTGTAAAACGCCCAGGGGTCAGTTCCTAAAAGAGAAAGTTGGCTATTCGTGTCCCTTGGCACGTAAAACCCAAGTACCTATCCTCAGGGTTTTGAGGATAGCTTCCTGTTAAATCAGGTCGTGGATGTAGGAGTTGGTCATCTCCGAACCACGTTAAAAAGACCCTTGTGTGCTGATTTACACTCTTGTTCAGGATCATAACTGTCATCATAATAAACTGAACATTCTGCATTGTTCTTATATTCAGGACTGAATCAATCATCCTGAATCTTAATACTGTGCACTCAGCCTTAACCACCAGTTACTAAGAAAACTCAGAGAAAACGTTTTCAAAAACTAAAACGAGAAGAATTTAAGGGCTCACTTTCCGCACGTACTCTAGCTCACTGAGATAGTAGTCCAACTGACTCGCTTCCGAGCAGTCAGTAGGTTTGTTATCTCTACTGAGCTTCCGAGCACTTCACTCACACTCAACTTATCTGACTCGTTACTGAACGGTCCCTGCTGCCCCTGTGGACCTTCAGCTTACTGAGTATTTCAGGAAATCCTTACTGAGCGTGTTAGAGCATTTTTCTGAGTCTTTCAGAAAAATCTGACATCAGCGTATTCCCCCCCCCATACACTGATTATACTCGTTTCGGGACCAACATAGATGTATTTTCAGAAGAAACGACTGCAAATGCGATAGGAAAAAGACATGAAGAAGAGAAATGATCACAAATAGTGATTATATGCCCTACAAGTACGTGGAATTAATTAAATCAAGATGTTGAAATGTTCAGTATAAAATAGAATAATATAGTCAGCACATCATCGTTTGAGAAAAAAATATTTCGTACCATTATCTCCGTCTTTTGTAGTTGCAGTAAGCAGCGTACCCTTTGCACGTCCATAAAGAAAAGTGTCGTCAAGAAATAGCATTGACCTGCAAGCTTTGAACCCATCAAGGCAAACTCTGAATGCAACAAAAATACACTTGAAACGGTGTGTAAGGGGGTCTACTTCCAGATCAAAGACACTACCTGAATACATGGTTTCCATTAGCATAAAATCTATATCAGATATAGCAAGATAATAAATGGGAATACAAAATTTTGAATAGTTAATGAGATGATATAATACCAGGGTTAGTGCACATTATGGCTAAAGAACACTATCGGAGATCATCATACGATTGTTGGTATGAACCGAATAAGTTATCGTTTACCTCCTCGGTTGAACGTCATCCTTCGTAATAAGTGTTGGTCCTTTAAAGTGGTCAAGGTCTAGAGGGGGGATGAATAGACCTTGAGTCCAAAATCAAATTTTCAAACTTTTCAAAAAGGATGGATTCTAGAACCTTACAGTAACCCTTTTTCAAGTTTAAAAGAATAAGTCTACAAGAGTTTTTAAAACAGGACCACAAAGGTTACAGCTGTAGACTAACAAGTCTGCAGCTGCAGAATTCAAAACTTTGCAAAAACAAACAATCACTTGTAGACAAAATATCAGAGGAGTTCTCACAATTAAAATTGTATTGAGAATACTCTAATGTGCAGCGGAATAAAGTGAGTGATTAATGAAAAACAATATAAACTAGACTTAACAGTTGAGTGACTTATGAAAGTCTACAACTTTAGAGTCAGTTTCTGTGAAAATCACAAGGGTTTTATGCACTTAAGATTTTAAAGCAATGATGAATGTAATAAGATAAATAAATATGCAGGAGCAAGAATATAAAGAGCAAGAAGTAAATAGACTAGATTTATAGTGGTTCAGTGTCTATAAAAGACCACCTACATCCACTGTTACACCACTTAGGTGCCAAATTCACTAAGAGATGATCACAAAGATCAGTACAAGTAGTTCCCCCTTAGAACTAGGTTCACTCAGATTCCTATTCTAAAAAGAGATAAACTACCCTATTCACTCAGAATATCAACTCACAAAGAGTTTTACAAACCTCACAAAGAGATATCTACACTACGTAGAAATTAAATCAGGTGACGGAACAACAACAAAAAGTGTGATTCTAGCTAAGAAAAACCTAACGAACTATCCTATGAATCACAAAGAATAAAGACAGAAAAAGCTCTCTCAGAATATGCTGGCTGTAGACTTGCTTAGGTTGAATGCTTGTATGCTCGAGGTTGTTGTTGTTGCTTCCTCTGAGGACTTCTTCAATTTATAGATGGAGTGGAGTGATTTATCCATTGGGAATTTCAAATTTGAAATTCAGATAAGGCTCCTCTCTCTCTATTGGCATGTGTGAAGTGGTCCTCATTCTTCACACAGGATAGTACTGAATGTAATATGTCCTTTTCTCAGAATTCTGGCCTCCTTTGTAACTAATCTTCATTATCCTCCAGAATTGAGAAACTAACCACCACTTAAGTACAGTTTAGTGAGTGCTCAAAGGCTACACTAATAGTCCTTAAGGGTCTTCTTAATCTTCAATTAATTTCTGACTTGTACTTCATCTTCAAACGGTTCTTTGCAGCTGTAGAGTCTTCAACCTTGCAGCTGTAGAGTCCTGTCAATATAAAAAATCGGCTGTAGAGAAACCTTACAGCTGTAGGATCATGTCTTGATTGTATAGTGGTCAAATATACAGCTGTAGACTTCTCTTACAACTATATGTTTCAAACACCAATTTCCTTAACAAAGTGTTAGTCAAATATCAGTTTTAACATATTATTTTGCACACATCAAAATCTAAATCAAGGTACTAACAATTTCCCCCTATTTTGATGTTGGCAAAACAAACAACAAAACAAGATAACACAGACAATAAGAAATTATCTTAAAAACAAGAATAAGAACAACAAGAAACAGAGCAAAACAAGACAAGACAACAAAACACAAAACACAAAGCACAAAGCACAAAGCTGCATAAATAAACAAAGGTTTAAGATACAGCTTACAGTAGATTAATTAGACTAAAAACTAAACAGTTTTAGTGTCGAATCTAGAGTGTAATCTTCATCTCCTCTTGTGCTTGGGATCTGCATCTTCTTCTTCAGAATCATCAGAGTCTTCATCTTGTGGCTTCAAAATTCCTTGCTGCACAAACTTCAAGTTCTTGGCATCTTCTTCATAATATTTCATTATCATCTCCAGTTCATATGCATCAAAAAGTTGTTCCTCCTTCTTTGATTTGAATTGTCTCTTTGGCATAGGATTGCTTCTGAAATTTCCACCAAGGAGTCTGGCATTGTCTCCTTGATATAATGTTCCATTAGCCTTCATATCCTTGAACTTCTGAAATTTATCCTTCTTAAGCTTGATTTTTCTAATCATAGTGTGCTTGGTGAAAATATTCAAATATTCTTCCCAAATCAAATCAAATTCAGTCTTCATCTGCTTCACCCTCTCTTCAGAATCTTCAAGAGGTACCATACTCAATAGTTGAACATTCAAAGGTTGAGCAGTAACAACTGCTGTAGATTGCTCTGATTCTTTCTTGCTTTGCTTCTCTTTCTCTTCTTTTTCCTTCTCTATTCTTTCTTTCTTTCTCTTGATTCCTTCACAGTCAGTTCCCAAGAATTATGTGGTTTTTGAGTTGATTGAGCTTTAACCTTAGGAACTGTAGGTTTCTTGACTATAGACTTGGGTAGATTTAAGATTCTGCCTCCTTTAGACTGATCTAAACTTCCTTTCATAGAATATGATTTATCTCCCAGTCTCTTAGACTTTGCAGCTTCAATGTCTCTAGTCCATGCCTTTCCAATATCCTTCATATTCTCAAGGATATTTTCAGTGGCTTGATCTCCTTCTTTAATTTCTTTCTCTATTCAGCTTTCCCCCTTTTTGCCAACATCAACATGTGACAAAATTGAGTTAAGCTTGCTCATCAAGTCTAATTTCAGAAATTCATATCCAGTAGTCATATTGGACATTTCTTTCTTCAGACTTTTCATTTCCACTTTGAGATCAAGAGATTCATCCTTAATAGTCTTGATATCTGACTGTAGATTTGAAATTTCTCTTGATTTCTGACTGCTTTTAGTTCTGATTTCTGCATTCTGATTCATTAAGCTATCCACAACAGATTTGAAACTGTTCTCCAAAACTTTCTTTTCTTCTGAGCTTCTTTCTTCAAATTTCTTTACAAAATCTTCCATTCCTTTTCTTATTTTCTGGGAAATAATGGCATTAGGAACTTTCTTAACCTGTTTCAGAATTTCAGCTTCAATAGACTTGAAAGATTCCTTCAGATTCATCAGCTGGGATACAACTTCTTTGGGTGTCATTTGAGGGATTGTATCACTGTCTTCTTCTTCTGAATCACCTTCCCTAATGACTAATTCCTTTCCTTTTTCAAACTTCTGAGCTTTGGAAGGCACTAACTCTACAGTTGTAGAGTCTTCAGTGGAAGCCTTCCTCTTGCTAGGATTTATAGGAGATTCTGTTGAGAATCCAGTAATGTAATCATCCATATTTACCTCATTTTCTCTTTCAAGAGCTGAAAAACTCTGAAGTGGTGGAGTTCCATGTCTATAGATCTCTTCCAAAGTGTACAAAGCAGGTGGAGAATGATGAAAGATACTTGTGATAGGTTGAGATACATCTTTATCAATCTCACTAGATAGCTCATCAACCACTCTCTCATCAACTTGAACATTCTCAGTTGCTTATACTTCAGTCTCAACAATCTTTTCTTGAACATCAGCTTGGACTCGGATTTGAGCTTGTGCACCACCCATTGGTGCATCATCATTGCCATCATCATCATCATTATCTGGCTTATCTTCAGGCTTTTTACATGGAGAATCATCTTTCCTTTTCTCCTTTTCCTTTTCAGAATCCTCGTGAGTAGGATTAGCTTCATCAACATTCACTGGATCTGCAGCACTTGCTCATGCAGATTCCATTAGAATTGCTTCCTTAGCCAAAATGTTCAAACCTTCAGTTTCAGCTAACTGAGTGCTTCCTTCACAAATCTAATTTTGTGGAACATCTTCATCACTATCTGTGCTTTCCACATCATAATCAACTTCATATTGAGCCTCTGGATCTTGTTCAGTCATAAGAACAACTTTCAAAGCTGCGGCTGCAGACTTGGTGATTTTCTTTCTTGCAGGTTCTTCAGTGATAACTTGTCTTCCTTTTCCTTTATCTTTCTTTCTCTTTCCATCAATGAAGTCATTAAGAAAGTTAGGCTTCATCAATTCATCAATATCATTGCAACTTGTTCAATCAACAACCCATTGGAACAAGTTTCTCTCCTCAGCTGTCAACTTCTCCAACTCTTCTCTTAACAGCTTCCAATCCTCAAATTTTTGTCTTTCTTCCTCAAATTCATCAACCCTCTCAACTGGAACAACAGGGAGTTGTTCAGTTTCAGGTTCAGGGGCTTCAATCTGTTCAGAGAATTGCTCAGTTGCATCTACAAACTGTTCTACATTAGTTTGTACTTCAGACTGCACAATTGGTAAGTCTACAGTTGTAGACTTACCACCTTCAATTTCTGTGGTTTTCTTAGAGTGAAGTTTCTTCTTCCTTCTTTCTCAATTAACTTCATCCTTATAATCAGTGGGTTCATCCACTATAAGCTTCCTCCTTACACTCTTCTTCTTCTTCTTCTTTTCTGGTTCTTTTAGTTCACTAATGATAGTAAGAACCTTTTTCTCAGCTTTCTTCTTTCTCCTCTTAGATTCAGGAGCCACTGGAGCATCCACTGCTCCTCTCTTAAAATTTTTCCTTCCAATAATTCTGTGGGTGATAATGGGTTTTCATACATGCCCATTAAACAAGGAGAATCCTACCTCCTTCAAGATATAGTTCAAGAACAAGCCAAAACCTTTGTTCTTTCCATCTTTCACCACATCAACACTAATATTGCTCAGAATTAATTCTCCTATATCTATCTTAACTTCCTTAACAAATGCTATCATTAAATCCCACATGAGAATGGTACCAGTATCATGGGCACCAGTTCTAAAGCACAATATTTAATCCTACGCGCAACTTAACTTTAAAACCTCAAATGACGACTTTTAAACTATAACTTGAATCCATTTATGTTGGGCGTGACAAACCACCCACCTTAAAATAATTTCGTCCTCGAAATTGCATATGTACTTCCTACGATATCTAAACCATTATGCTTTCGCTGCGCACTCTGATAAAATCTTAAAATCTTGATTCCATTTATCCTTGACTTGTCTAATCCTTAATCTAATCTTCCTCAAAACTTCTTATCATGAATCTTAATCATATCTTCCTAAGCCGTTGTACAACACACATTAAAAACTTGCATATCTTTTTCTTGAAAATAACTTTATAAAAGACATTTTCTTAAATCTCTTCTTACCACTCATGTGGCCTTTCATAACTTTCATAGAATATCTCTCATGACCTTGTCATGCCTCATAAATCATAAATCATGCCTTTGAAATCTTAAACTTGAACTTTTGAAAATCTTTTACATACCTTAGGACTCGGAGATGGCTGTGGCGGCGGTGATGGATGGAGATTAATCTTTTAAATCTTTTCATGAAATCTTCTCATAAAATCATACATATCACTCAAAATAATACTTTTAAATTTTACGAGTCTACAAGAACGTAGACCCGCTCTGATATCATACTGTCACACCCCAATTTTCATAAACAGCGGAAGTCTTTAATAAATCTTGAAAAGAAATCTTTTGGGCGTGATCTAACTAATCTTGAAATATTTTTTTCTATTTCTTTTAAACTCTTTGAATTAAAACATAATACTTTCACATAAATCACAAAACAAAATCTCAACATAATCTACATGCCTTGAATAATAATAATAATTATTAAACGTAATAATAATCCCCAATTAATTAAATCTACATGCAACCTAAATAATTCCAACTTAACATATCACATAATACCAGATCATACTTATAAAATCACATAAAAATTCGTGTACAGCTGTAGAACATATATTTTTTTAAAACAGTCCACTAGTTTCTTAGAAAAACATTCTTTTATCAAATCTCAAATTGCCAAACAATTTATCACGTCTAAAATACTTAATAAATCATATAATACTGATAAAAATATATTTTTAACGAAAACTTCTTAACTTTTTCATAAAAATCGCATATAGGATAATTAAAGGACCAAAATCAAACCCTAGACTTCTACAATTGATAAAATCGCAAAATTTGGTTTATAAGCATAATTTTACATGGCAAATATACTGTAAAAATTTTGGAATTAATGGAGTTAGGAAAACGTTATTTCTATTCATGCAAAATTAAGGACTCTAATTAATATATGGGACCATAAATCATATCTTTTCACATGCAACTTAATTTCTATCATATTTTCACATAAGACACGACTTCTTACTGCCCTAAAACATAATTAAACTGATCAATTAAATTTCTAACAAATTAATACCCTAAAACATGATTAATCGCTAAAATAATCCATAATCCTTCACATAAAATTAAATCATAATAATTATCAAATCTTTTAAAAAGTCTAATTATATAAAAGAAAACGTCTAAGCATCAGATTTGTCTCAAACTCATAAATTCAAATTAGATCCTTCATGCAAAATAAATAAAGTACCGAATTTAATTAAATTTCATAAAAATGATTTAAACGTCAAACTTTCGTGTGAAATCATCTTTTCATATCTTCTTTATTCTCACACCCACACGCCTCCTCCGTTAGCCACCTCGTCCCTTAGTTGACATAATCTGAAAAATAGTTTGGTGAAAGGGGTGAGTAATCATAAATAATCACTCTGTGGGGATGTTAGTTCGAAATCTAAACATCATGGACATGAATACATGAAAACATACTTAATCTTTCTTGATGATACGACTTAATCATGAGTTAATCGCATCCGTGCTTGACACGACTTAAGTATAACTTAATCATATCTGTGAATCTTAATGATACCACAAGGATATCCATAATCTTGTTGACACCACAAGGATTTTCACCCTTTAGCATCCGTGTTGGTACAAAAGTACCTATATTTCTTCTTAGCATATAAACATATAAACACATCAAAAAACGCTTAAAAATTGAACCATAAATACCACTTTTTCACCTTTGAATCCCCACCTTGATTTCTTTGAAAGAAAAATGTTTGGTGTGTGTACGTCCGGCTTTCTAATCCTTGAATTGATCATCCAACTTTCTCTTCCTCAAGATGAAACTCGAATTCTCTTAATTCTAACCTTTAAAACTCTCAGATATATCTCTCTCTCTCTCTCTCCCAATATTCTCGAAAATTAATAGGGTGTAGGTGTAGATTGATGCCAATAATGGTCTTATATTTATAGGATGGAAATATATAGGGCTTAAAATAATATCATGATGAATATATGAAGATTAATGAATATTACGGGCTGGAAATAAGGGCTGGACGAAATTTGGCTTGGATTTTATGTATCTTGGCCAAAATCTTAGTGTAGGGAAGGAAGATATATGGTTCATGAACAAATCTTGAAGATATCTTGGAAATAAAATATTCTAACTTGCAATAGATGTAGAGATCCGAAAATTGTAGGACCATAACAATAAAATATTTGTTTAAATCTTTGGAATAATATCTTGGATGGAAAATAATGAATGTGGCATGTTCGGTGTAAATGAGTCCTCACGCAAGTGTACGTGTTCGTGATTAGCGTGGTAAGCTTGACCAAGTTTTAATATATCGAACCCAAAGGAGACGAGGATTTGAATGATAATTCGTTGTTTCGATTGGCTAGCTAACAAAGCAATAAAAGGCAAGGGTATCTATCGTCTACTAATTTGTCAAAAGAGCAAACTACCTATCACCTTGTGTTCGCAAAGTGAGCAAATGTGAGGGAATGTGCTAGTGTACTATCCTATGTTTCGTGAGTGAAGTATCACTTTATCATTCAATGAGATTGTGTATAATCAATGGACAAGCCTCTCTAACATGCAAAAAGGTTTCCCTAATACATATTAAAGTCTCTAATTGTTCATCTAATTCACTAAAGATAATTCTCACTATCTTAGGAATTTCATCAAACACTTGATATGCATTGGCCTTAATATAAGAGAATTTAGGAAATAAGCTCTACTTTCGCAAGAGACTAACTCCCTAATGGCCCTCTTATCATCTACACATGCAAGCATTCATACAAACCTTCCAATTAGAGAATTGATCATACAACAATTCAAATCATTCAAAAGATCAACATATCACTTCACTACTCCATAGGCATCATACACTAACACATAAAGAAATTAGCTCATGGCTAATTGAGTAAACTTAAGAACAATTATGCTAGGAACATTCATCATTAAGAAAGAAATGTAAAGAAATTTACCTATTACAATGATAATTGGAAAGATACAATTTACCTCTGAAATGCTAAATTGAAATCTGACAAATGAAATTGAAATTCGATCGGTGAGAATGTAGCCTACAACCAGACGAGCATGCAGGAATAAACGGATCGACGATCACTACGGTAGATCAAAAGTTATCTAAGAATTTGTGAGAAGAACTATTAAGAAACCTCCAAGTAACTACCTCACTCTCTCTCTAATCTAAGAAATGTGTCTTGGATTATGACTTGGCTCCCTTGAGAATCTGATCTTAAGAGTATTTATAGTTCCCACAATGCTTGGTCCAATATGCCCCTCATTAAACGCGTGAAAAGACGAAATTGCCCTTCGAAAATGGAACAACCGAGCCATCGCACGATCTACAGCAGGTGACCGCACGAACCAAGCTCGTGTGAGTGTTCATACGGCTCATCGTCGCACGAACGTGGCCCATGGTCGCACGAGTCTGGCCTGTGATCGCTCGAACCCGGCTTCGACTTGTGCGATCGATCCTCGACTTCTCGTTTTCTTCATATCTTGAGTTCTAGAGCTCCGATTAACTCGATTCTTTTTTCATTGCGACCCTCTCTTCAAACTCTTCGACATGGTATCACATTTGTCTTCATTGGATCAACTCACATTTTCTGAACTTTTACGAACTTGCTCGTCTCTTCCTCGTTTTGCTCGTTTTCACCTATAATCACAACTTTCTAGCCAAAAAGGGTTAATAGCACAATTTATACCATATTAGGGTCAAATATGATCATAAGAATATCAAAACCATATAGAAATGATTACAAAAACATGCAATTATGACCCTAATCATGGCCGAAAGTATGAAGATGTGGAATATATGGCATAACATATCTTGGAACATTCTTGGGAAATCTTGGTCATATCTGGGTAATCTTTCTAATATCTCCAATATCAATCTAACAACCTCAAGACTTCATAATATCTAATTCCTAAGGCCTAAATTTCGAAAATATACATAAGGATAATATTCATCTCTCTCTTAATAAAATATTAAGGACACTAACTAACTCTAAATCTTGATCTCCCAAAAGATACCCGCATCCTTCTAACAACTTTTGAATTTCCTCTCTCCTAAAAGTATTACTTCTCTAAATTTGATCCTCATAATAATATCTAATCCCAAAAATAATAAGTCCTCAATTACTATTTTACCCTTAAAAGATTAATACTTAAAGGACTAAAAATCTTAATGGATTATACCACAAAATATTACTCCTATTCCTTAAAATATTAAAGTAGGGTCTAGAAGTCCAAAAGTAATACTAATCGTATCAACTAATACTTAAGGTCCTAATATTAATATCTTCACTTAATAATATTAATCCTCACTTATTACTAACTTAATTCTAATTAAACTATAATCCAAGAAATTAAGTCTAAGAATAGTACTAGAATCCCGGACACTACAAAATAATTAATACTAAGGAAATTAAACTCTAACTAAGTTGCAAAAGTCATTCTTACCCTCAAGATAAATAAATAATTAAATCTATATATCTAAATTAAGTTCTAAATCCCATAACTTATTAAAGGGGTCCAAAATAATTCTAATATGCCCAAACTCAGATTTAAAAATCTTAATTAAACTTAACTTAAACATTCACTTCCTTAATTAATACACCACATCGGCCGATTGCTTCAACTCCATGGATGACTAAGTCCTCTATCAAATGCCACATCATCAACTTGCTCTCCAAGTAAAATATATTCTAGATACTTATAATATCACTCTTGTCCATAAATAATACTCCTAACTTTTGCAAGTAACATTTAACACCTAGCAATAAAATCTTAACTTAACTCCTTACATATATGACAAATATAGTCTAACTTTGCAACATGCACCTTTATCCCTTGAGAGTAATACCTTAAAGTCCTAGCATTATTCCTTCGCTTAAAGTCCAAATAATTTCGATAATAATCTCTTGATATTTATTTTCAAGAAAATCTGAACCTTGAATATTTTCTTGATCTAAAACCTTATCATATAAAATCTAATCGAGATCTCAAAAAGATTTATTCCTAATTTCTTGATCCAAATCTTTAATCACATATCCTAGTCAAGATCCCATATAAATTCATCCTTATCTCTAAATAACAAACTCACTAAATTACTTCTATACCCTTAATAAATTGGTACTTAATAAATCCTAATTTTCTCAATCCAATCTGAATTATAACACTTAATAACCAATCAACTTAAATCCTCTAAATCCTTAAATTAAATACTTAATTTGATCATATCTTAATTTGGCTCTCTAACTTTTAATTCACATACTAAAGCCCAAAATAAATTATCACGAACTTAATCTTAATTCCCAAATACTCAAATCAACTTTACAAACTTAATCATCAGAAAATTAATACTTAAGGCTCGTGAAAAACTTAAAGAACTAAAGCACAATATTTAATCCTACGCGCAATTTAACTTTAAAACCTCAAATGACGACTTATAAACTATAACTTGAATCCATTTATGTTGGGCGTGACATTCACATTCTTTCCTTGCAGTTTAACTGATAACGTCTTCCTCTCAACATCTGCTTCAGCGTTCTGATAAAACTCATGGACTATTTTATCATCATATGAACCTGGGTTATGAGTAAGACAGTAATGAACGCCTTGATTCATAATATGTTTTCTGACATCCTCCATAGCATCAGTAGGATGCTTCTTCAAGATTTCATCAAAGTTGAATAATGCACCGAAAATCACTTTCATAGACATGATTCTTGTGTTTCTTGAGTGAGGGATGGGGAGAGTTTAAGGTTTCAGGGGATATGAGATGTTAAAGTAAGATATAAAAGGATGAAGGATCCTTTAAATACCTTTCCTTAAACAGTCATTAAGAACAGGGGTATAACGGTCTTTGACCTAAAATTTATGAGTGTTTGAATTCTGAACCAAATTTATAATTAAATTTGTCCAAAAATCTAACTCACAGAGAATTTAATTCCATTTAAAATGTTACACGTGCTCAAACATTTTATTAATTAAAATGCTTGAATAAATCCAAAATTTCGGTAACTGAGTACAAAAGTTTCTGAATTTTGTAGTGCTTCATTTTGTTATCAGAATTGTACAAAGTACTGTAAATTCCCTAAGTTTGCAGTTGGCAATCTTCGAATTTGAAACTGTTCAGTTGATAAGGAATCTGCAGGCCTGAACTAAGTCTACAGCTGTAGAGTTCAACTCTACAGTTGAGTGACTTTGCAGCTGCAGTTTTCCTTTCTACTGAGTTTTCAATATCCTAGGCTTGTCTTTGCAATTTAGTGAGTTTCACAGAGTCTTATTACAATTCTAACATTCCCAAATTGCCTCTCAAGATTGAAAATCTTGATTCACATATAGGTTTAGTGAAAATATCAGCAAGATTCAAATCAGTATGAATCTTTGTCAATTTCACATCCTTTCTTTCAACATGATCTCTTATGAAATGATGTCTTACATCTATGTGTTTTGATCTAGAGTGTAACACTGGATTTTGTGTAATAGCACTAGCACTTGTATTATCACAAAATATAGTTGTTTCTCTTGATTCAATCCCATAGTCTTGTAATTGATATTGCATCCATAAGATTTGAGCACAACAACTTCCAGCAGCAATGTATTCTGCCTCTCAGCTGTAGAAAGAGCAATTGAATTCTGCTTTTTACTGTGCCATGCCACCAAACTTTCACCTAGGAATTGACAAATCCCACTAGTACTCTTCCTATCAATCTTGCAACCTGCAAAATCTGAGTCAGTGTACCCAATGAGTTCAATTCCTCCTTCTTTAGGATACCATAATCCTAAATTTTGTGTGGATTTGACATACTTGATGATTTTCTTTACAGCATTTAAGTGTGATTCCTTAGGATTTACTTGGAATCTAGCACATACCCCAACTGCAAACATGATATCAGGTCTGCTAGCTGTAAGATATAGCAATGATTCAATTAGTCTCCTATATTTGGTTACATCAACACTTTTACCATTCTCATCTTTGTCCAGAGAAGGTGTCATAGGTATATTGGTAGGCCTAGAACTGTCCATTCCAAATCTTTTTATCAGCTCTTGAGTATACTTAGCTTGATTGATGAAAATTCCACATTTCATTGCTTAACTTGTAATCCAAAGAAGAAATTTAGATTTCCCATCATGCTCATTTCAAATTTCTTAGTCATGAGCTTAGAGAATTTTCTACACAATTTCTCATTGGTTGAGCCAAAGATTATGTCATCTACATAGATTTGGACAAGCAAAATATCATTCCCATGTTGTAATCTTAATAAGGTCTTGTCAACCATTCCCTTTTTCAATCCATTTTTTATCAAATGATCACATAGGGTATCATACCATGCTCTTGGTGCTTGTTTAAGTCCATAAAGGGCTTTTCTAAGCTTATAAACCTTGTCTTCAGCTGTAGATTCCTCAAATCCTGGTAGTTGTTCAACATACACTTCTTCAAAAAGTAAACCATTAAGAAATGCACTCTTAACATCCATTTGATAGACTGTAAAGTTCATATGTGCAGCATAGGCTAGAAATATTCTTATAGCTTCTAATCTTGCAACTGGGGCAAAAGATTCATCAAAATCTATGCCTTCAGATTGAAAATAGCCTTGAGCAACTAGCCTTGCTTTATTTCTGGTTACAATTCCATCTTCATCAAGTTTGTTCTTGAATACCCACCTAGTACCAATCACTTTGTGATTCCTGGGTCTTGGGACAAGTTTCCATACTTGATTTCTTTCAAAACCATTTAATTCTTCTTACATTGCAATAATCCAATTGACATCTTGCAGTGCTTCATGAATATCAGTAGGTTCTGAAGATGAAAGAAATTTAGCAAACATTACCTCATGGATTAGTTTTCTAGTTTTCACAGCATCTGATGGGTTTCCAATTACATGTTCAGGGGGGTGATCTTTCAACCAAATCAAATCTGACACAGGTTCTAATCCTTGATCATTGTTCTCTACAGCTGTAGATTCACCTACTGCAGACTCATCAAGTCCTTTTGTTGGTGATTCTACTTCTGTTTGAACATTCTCATGGACTAGGTATTCTACATTCTCTAATGGTGGTAACTCAATAATTATAGTGCCAAAGCCTTTGTTGGTCAAATCTACAGGAGTTTTGATCTCAACATAGTGCTGCTGACTTGTAACTGTAGAGTTGTCATCCTTAGAGTCTTCAGCATTTCTTCAGGGGAGTTATGTTGTTCATCAAAAACAACATGTTGTGACTCTTCTACAATCATCAATCTTTTGTTATACACTCTAAATGCTTTGCTAACATTAGAATAACCAAGGAAGATACCTTCATCTGACTTTGAATCAAAAGTCTTAAGATATTCTTTCCTATTATTCAGTATGAAGCATTTGCATCCAAAAATGTGTAGATAAGAGATATTGGGAGTCCTTCCTTTCCATAACTCATATGCAGTCTTCTTATGATGCTTAACAATCAAGCATCTATTCTGAGTATAGCATGCAGTGCTTGTAGCTTCTGCCCAAAATTTCTTAGGTAACTTTACTTCAACAATCATGGTTCTTGCAGCTTCCTTGAGTGTTCTATTCTTTCTTTCAGAGGGTTCTAGCTGCAGAGTATTCATGAGCAATACCATATAATGAACAATACTCTTCAATCACTTGATTTGTAAATTATGTTCCTCTATCTGATCTGATCTTCACAATCTTCAAATTCTTTTCATTCTGAATTCTTCTTAACATTTCTGGTAACCGCCGTAGAGTTTCAATCTTCTTTCTTAGAAACACAATCCAAGAAAATCTTGAGTAATCATCTACCACAACCAAAGTATACTTCTTCCCACTTATACTTACTGGTTCTATGGGTCCAAAAAGATACATATGCAATAATTCAAGTGTTCTTGAAGTGCTTGAGTGAGTTTTGTTCTATAAAGTCTTCTTGATTTGTTTTCCTTTGACACAAGCATCACATAAGTGTTCCTTCCTGAACTTGGTGTTTGGCAAACCTCTTACAAGTTTGTTATTCACAAGTTCATTCATGGTTTTGAAGTTTATGTGATTCATTCTTTTGTGCCATAACCAACTAAGTTCATTGGAACTGTTGGGACAATCTGAGTATTTTGATTAGATCCCAAAACCCCTGATGAATTTGCCTAAGTATAGTTGTTCAGGATAAAATAATTCAGGATAGTTAGGTTAGAAATTCAGTACAGGAGGACCATGCTGAAGACTGAAGAATATTGGAGTCGACCCAATTTACTGAAGTCTGAAGTGTAAACCATCCTGAAGGAGTCAGTCAGTCTTGCTGAAGATTGTCTGTTCTGAAGCTGAAGATCGAAGCCTGCTGATTCATCCTGAAGTCAATCCTGAAGTACCATTGGCTGATGTTTCTACTGAGTACACTAAGCATACTCAGGACAGAAGTTTGTCAGTGAAGAGTAAGTGTCACCTATCAAGCTGTGCTGAATGCACTTAAGACCTGACTTAGGCCTTGGTTCAGTTCACCTGAATCCTGTAAGTCCGAAGCAAAAAGATTACACATACTGGGCTGAATAACCTATCAGGCTGTGCTGAATGCACATAGGACCTGACTCAGGTCGTGGTTCATTTCACCTGAATCATGTAAGTCCAAAGCAAAAGGTTATTTATGCTATGGGACAAGAGACAAAGAGAATGTCAGTAGACTCCATTAAAAACACACGTTCAGACTGAGTTATTAACAAGAGACTCAGAGCATTGAATGTACGAGGAAGGACAAATGTCTGAAGGTCAACTAGCCGTTATAGCGGAGAGCCAATGATCTTTCGACACGCATGCACGGAGTCTGCGCAGCATTTAATATGGCATTTAATGAGTCTCAAAAGTTGCAGGTGACGTGACAACTTGCCAGAATAAAAATGGCGGGTAGGTCAAACAGTATTTCTAGCCTGCAATCTACCTAAAATAGGAGAGATTTGATTTGATCTCCTCCAATGGATCTATTTTGAATCTTGCCTATAAATATGGAGAGCCTTGCACCCATTCAAGGCTAACGGGAAATTTCCAAGAGAAAACTCTCAAGAATCCAAGCATTCAAAGCATACTATAAACAACACTCTGTAATTAAATTTCCCTAGTGTTGTAGTAGGATTCACTTTGTATTTGTTTAGATCGATAGCTCTATTATTTAGCATTGTTTTGTATTGCTAGAGCTATCTTAGTTGGAAACCAGAATACCAAACCACTCAAGGTGTGAGATTGGTTGGTTAGAAGGACTGGGACTTGTAAAACGCCCAGGGGTCAGTTCCTAAGAGAGGAAGTTGGCTACTCGTGTCCCTTGACACGTAAAATCCAAGTACCTATCCTCAGGGTTTTGAGGATAGCTTCCTGTTAAATCAGGTCGTGGACGTAGGAGTTGGTTATCTCCGAACCACGTTAAAAAGTCCCATGTGTGCTGATTTACTGTTTTGTTCAGGATCATAACTGTCATCATAATAAACTGAACATTCTGCATCATTTTTCTATTCAGGACTGAATCAATCATCCTGAATCTTAATACTGTGCTCTCAGCCTTAACTACCAGTTTACTAAGCAAACTCAGAGAAAATGTTTTCAGAAACTAAATCGAGTAGAATCTAAGGGCTCACTTTCCGCACTTACTCTGGCTCACTGAGATAGTGGTCCAACTGACTAGCTTCCAAGCGGTCAGTAGGTTTGTTATTGTTGGGAAATCCCTTATGTTTTGATGCCATTAAAACCAGATGATCTTGGGAGGTCAGCTGATCAGCTGAGGTCAGATTAGCTAAGGATGGTCAGCTTAGGTGAAGGTCACCTGAGGTGCTAGATATCAGCTGATGTCAGGTCAGCTGATGTCAGATCAGCTGAGGTTAGATCAGCTGAGGTCC
>JAPKLY010000635.1:4714-17459 GCA_026898435.1 Prunella vulgaris | reverse complement strand
ATCAGCTGAGGTTAGATCAGCTGAGGTCCAGGTCAGCTGATGTCAGACCAGCTGAGGTGCCGAAATCAGACGAGGACAAAATCAGCAGAGGAGCACCCAGATCAGCTGAGACACGTTCAGGACAGCTATGACTCAACATACCAGCTGAGCCCTGAACATATCAGACGAGGACCACCAACAACAGCTGAGGTCGTCTGAAGTTGTTGCATAGAAGATCTATTTACAGAAAGTCAATCATGTCAAGGGGACAAGATCGAGCAACATGATTTCCAGAATCATAGACAATCAATCAAGTCAAATTAGATAGAAGATCAAAGCCAAGATGGAAAGATATCAACTTGGAGATCAAGAATCAATCAATCACTTTGATTGATTGATTACATATTTATAGGGATTTCAAATTCTAGTCAACTCTAACGGCTAGTATTTGACACCTATAAATATGAGTACCATAGAGAAGATTTAAATAAGTTTTACACAAGATCAACTAGTAGAATCGCTACACAATTCTCTTTGTACTCACACAACCCTACATATTTATTTATCATTTGTAAAGACTTTATAGAAGTCTAGAAGTTAGATGCAAGTGTTCACTAACAAGAGTTGTAAGAGAGTTTTCTCTTGAAAGTTGTAAGGAAGGAAGTTAGTAATTGAGTAGATAGCCCCTCAAGTCCAATTTGGTTTGAGGAGAGTGGATGTAGGACAGTTGGTCCGAACCACTATAAATCTCGTGTCTTTTACTTGCTTTATTTTAATTGCTCCTACTTGCTGCACTAAATAAAAGGTTTTCATTAAAAGGATTTAATTTAAAACGTTTCCGCACACAAAATCACTGCGCACTCAGCTGATTGTAAAGTCAGCTGTTTTCAAAACAAGAAGACTCAAAGTCTTCTTTAGGGACCAACAGTTATCTCTACTGAGCTTCCGAGCACTTTACTCACACTCAGCTTATCTGACTCGTTACTGAATTGTCCCTGCTGCCCCTGTGCTGTTTTCAAAATAAGAAGACTCAAAGTCTTCTTTAGGGACCAACAGTTATCTCTACTGAGCTTCCGAGCACTTTACTCACACTCAGCTTATCTGACTCGTTACTGAATTGTCCCTGCTGCCCCTGTGGACCTTCAGCATACTGAGTACTTCAGGAGTTCCTGACTGAGAGTGTTAGAGCATTTTTCTGAGTCTTTCAGAAAAATCTGACATCATTGTATTCCCCCCCATACACTGATTATACTCGTTTCGGGACCAACAAGTGGTATCAGAGCGGTGGTTCAAAAGACCACTGACTTTGCTTACCAACAGTTTCTGAGGAGAAACTTTTGGTGGTCTACTGAACTGATCTTGTTTCTGAAAAACTGCATATCATGGCATCCAGTTCTAAACGCCTCGAGGGCAATCTTCCTGAATTCTCTATTGACAATTATGACTATTGGAAATTCAAGGTACTCGCACATCTCTATTCTATCCATGATCAGATGCCACAGGTGATCGAGCATGGCCCAATCAGATTTATGAGGAATCTTCAGACAACCTGGCCTGTTGCTGGAAATGTTCCTGTTCCAGCTGCCGGAGATGAAGAAGTGGAGAGGTCCGCGCTTAATTCTGATCAGATTAAGCAAATCGGACTGGATAATGTTGCCAAAAACATTATACTCCACACCATTTCTTACGAGAATTCTGTCAGACTCATGCATCTGAAGACTGCAAAAGAGATCTAGGATACTTTGAGAGAGATGAGTGAGGGATCAGAAAAGATCAAGGAGAACAAGAGAGATCTTGCAATTAGGAAGTTCGAAGCCTTCCGGATGCTAGAGGGAGAATCCATCGATCAGATGGAAGCTCGGTTCATTAAGATGATGAACGAGCTAGCAACCCTTGGGAAGGTGTTTCCCAAGAGGGAGGTGTCTTCTAAAATCCTAAATTGTCTCCCTGAAAGATGGGACACAGGAGTAATCTTGCTAAAGAATACTCAGGACCTTACAAACATTCCTTACTCTCACCTATTCTCAGAGTTAAAGGCTCTGGAATTTGACCTCGATAAGAGGAAGAAGAAGGGTGTTGTCAGTGAGGAAGTTAGTGAGGAGAAGACTCTTGAAAAAGAAAAGAGTGTGGCTCTTAAAGCTTCTCCTGAGCCTGAGGCTAGATCTGGCTCCAAGTCTCTGAAGGACATGAACAAAGATGAGCTAGCCTTGGAGTACAGCCTGATGGTGCGGCGCTTCGAGAAACTGAACTCTCGATTCGGAAGGTATAAGAAATTTTATACTGACACCCGTTATCGCAGGTACTCCAGCCCCAGGAGATCAAGCCCCCGAAGAGAAGAAAGGAGGGGTTCAGATTCCAGGAGGGATTGCAACGAGCCTGAGCGATGAAGAGATGAGATGAAGAGAGATGATGTGCCCAGAAGATCCAGCTCCAAACCTGAACTATCATCAGGGAGCAGGAGGGAGTCATCTGATAAAAGGTACACTGACAAGAAGTTTGCTTCTGATATAGATCAGTGCTACCACTGCAAAAAGACCAGACATTATCAGTATGATTGTCTGGAGCTCAGTGCGCGTGAGCGAGAAGATCGGAGAGCAAAGAGAGAGCTCAGGGCATCAGACCGGAGAGCGTTGCTTGCTGAGGATTCCTCAGAATCAGATGGCCCAAGACGCCGGTCCCCTGAACTCTTCTCCGATGAAGAGTATGATGACCTCTGCCTGATGGCAGATGACGAGGTATGTTCTTCTGCCTCTTCTCCTGATCACGCACCTGAGCTTAGCTCAGATTCAGCAGGAGAACTCGACCTTCAGCTCGCCCTAGAGCAATTGATGGTTGACTTCTCAAGGCTGTAGGAGACTCATACTCACACAGTGGATGTGAATGCACATCTAAGTGAGGAGAACGATCGGTTAACTGAGTCTCTCAGAGTAAGAGATACTGAAGAAGCCCTCAGATTAGTACATCTTCAGGAAGAGCTACTTCATGCTCGGAACAAGCATGATGAAGCTCCACTGGAGGTAGAGAGACTGAAGGGTGTAATCAGCTCACTAATTGAGACTCGTGACACGGATCTGTTCCTTGCTCAGGAACAACTGATGATTGAGCGAATTGCTATAAGAGTGATGTTCGAAACTGAGTGGCAAGCTCGCATTTGTGCTGAGCAAACTGCTTGGGATCTTGAGCTAATCTCAAAGGAGAAAGCTCATGAAGAGTTGGTGCTTCAATACACCACTGAAATTGAGGCCCTGAAAGAAACAAATGGGCATCTTGAAGTTAAGCTGAAGAAGTTATACACATCTACCCAAGTGGTTGATGAGTTGACAAGTTTCTCTCAGCTGACTAATGGTGTTAAAGCTGGGTTAGGCTATGATGCCTCAAAAGACCCAAAGGGCAAGAAGAAGAGAGGTGCTTCAGGGAGAAACTCTCAGAAGAAGTTTGTCCCTGCTCTAACTGATGACAAGAGCTCAAGTGTTGCTCATCAGAATAAAGCCAAAGGGAAGGAGAAAATGCCTGCTGAACCTGTCAGGCAAAGGACTGAGGGTTTCACCAGAGGATTCGGAACCCTTGTTATTGACTCTGTCCTTGTACTGAATGTATCATATGTTGAGGGACTGAGACATAACTTACTCTCGGTTAGTCAGTTCTGTGACCGAGGATATAGTATAGAATTTACATCTAACATGTGTCTTGTGAAGGACAAATCTACACTACAGGTTCTGATCACAGGTGTCAGGAGGGGCAATGTATATTTTGCTGACTTCAAGAGCAGCCCTCTTGAAACCTGTCTGGTCGCTAAGAGCTCCTCTGAGCTCAGTTGGCTTTGGCATAAACGTCTGAGTCACTTAAACTTCAAGATTATTAACAAAATCTCTAGACTTTCTCTTGTAGATGGTCTGCCTAATGAAGTTTTTAGCAAAGACCACGTGTGCGGAGCATGTCAGGAAGGCAAGCAAACCAAAGCCTCATTCAAAGTGAAGGAAGCCTTCTCCACTGACAGAGTGCTTCAGCTCCTGCACATGGATCTCTTTGGTCCAGTAACTCCTGTCAGCATAAATGGTAGGAAATATACCCTTGTTGTTGTTGATGATTATTCCAGGTACACATGGGTTATTTTCTTGCTGAACAAAAAGGAGACTCAGGTCAAGCTTCCAGAGTTACTCAAGCAATTGAGTACTGAACAGGGCCAGAGCATAGTCAGGATCCGATCAGATCGAGGAACCGAGTTTATAAACTCTATTATAACTGACTTCTGTACTAACCATGGTATAGCCCATGAGACTTCTGCAGCTAGGACCCCTCAGCAGAATGGGGTAGCTGAAAGAAGGAATCGAACCCTGAAGGAAGCTGCCAGGACTATGTTGGCTAAATCAGGACTGCCCAAGAAGTACTGGGCTGAAGCAATCAACAATGCCTGCTACACTCAGAACCGATCTATGCTGAACAAACAACATGCTCAGACACCCTATGAAACTTGGAACAAGAGGAAGCCTCGCATCTCTTATTTCCATATTTTTGGGTGTAAGTGTTTCATCCTGAACAATGGGAAAGACCAGCTGAAAGCCTTTGATAGCAAATCTGATGAGGGAGTTTTCTTAGGATACTCCTCAGTCAGTAAAGCTTTCAGGGTGTATAACTGTCGGACCCTTTGTGTGGAGGAAACACCTCATGTTGTGTTTGATGAGACTGCATCAGTGCATAGGAAATAGGTTCCAAGTCCTGACACTGAGCGAATTACCAAAAGGGTAACAAGACTGAGTCTGAAGAATCCTGAATTCAAGATCAAACTTGTCAGTGCTCCCAAGGGATGGGATGATGATGATGAAGATCAGGATGGACTTCAGGCCAACCCTCAGCAAGCCCCTGCCTCGAAAAACGTTGAGTCTCAGACGGAAGGACAGACTCAACCTGAGGTACGTACTGTCGGTGATTTCTTCTTCTGCACCTGAGACAGTTATTGAGTCCAACACTGTATGGGGAAACAATTTCTTTGATATTGGTCAACCCTCAGGAAATGACTCAGTATCCCCTGTTCTTGCTCGTTCCGCTTCTTTGCCTATTATTGTCGAGACTAATGTTTCAGGATCAGGCAATGGAACGTCAGTAGCTCCCAGTGCTCCAGTCAGCAGGAGGCGATGGCTAGATGATCACTCATTGGCTGATATCATTGGGGATATCAATGAGGGGGTCAGGACGAGGTTGTCCTTTGGTGAAAGCGCTATGTTTTGTTGCTTCCTGAGTGATCAGGAACCTACAAGCATAGAAGAAGCTCTAGCTAATCCCAACTGGATCCTAGCCATGCAGGAGGAGCTCAATCAGTTTGAGCGGAATCAGGTTTGGGAGTTAGTTGAGAGACCTAGGCGTCAACATGTTATTGGCACCAAGTGGGTCTTCAAGAACAAGAGGGATGAAAAGAATGTTGTTGTCAGGAATAAGGCCAGACTAGTAGCAAAGGGTTACTCTTAGGCCGAGGGTATCGACTATGATGAGACCTTTGCTCCAGTCGCAAGATTGGAAACAATCAGGTTATTTCTGGCTTATGCAACATTCAGGAAATTCAAAGTGTATCAGATGGACGTAAAGAGTGCTTTTCTGAATGGTGTACTGAATGAAGAGGTGTATGTTGAGCAACCTCCTGGATTCGAAGTTGGTAATAAGGTATATCACCTGAAGAAAGCTCTTTATGGCCTGAACCAAGCTCCGAGAGCTTGGTATGATACATTATCCCAATTCCTGATAGACCACGGGTTCGTGAAAGGAACAGTGGACAGGACCCTCTTACGGATCACCGAAGGGGAAGACATTCTCTTGGTTCAGATTTATGTGGATGACATAATATTTGGATCTCCTAATCTGAAGCTTTGTGAGAAATTCTCCAAGCTGATGACTGGTAAATTTGAGATGTCAATGATGGGAGAAATGAATTTCTTTCTGGGTCTCCAAATCAGGCAAACTGACTCTGGAATTTTCATTAATCAGTCCAAGTATGCGAGGGACTTGATTCAGAAATTTGGAGTTCAGTCCAGCAAAGTCTCACGCATTCCCATGAACACAAATGAGAAGCTGGATCCTGACAAAGAAGGAGTCTCAGTAAATCAGACTAAATATAGGGCACTGATAGGATCTTTATTATATCTGACTGCTAGTCGACCTGACATCACTTATACAGTTGGAGTTTGTGCAAGGTATCAGTCTGATCCAAAGAAGAGTCATCTAGAGAGTGTCAAAAAGATACTGAAATACCTGAGAGGTACAGTCAATCTAGGACTTTGGTATCCCTATGATGACAACCTAGAACTGACTGCCTATTCAGATGCTGATTATGGAGGCTGTAGACTTGATAGGAAATCAACTACATGCACATGTCAGTTTCTAGGGAGTAAACTGATCTCTTGGTTTTCTAAAAAGCAAACCAGTGTTGCAACGTCTACTACTGAGGCTGAGTATATGGCGGCAGGCAGTTGTTGTTCTCAGATTCTTTGGCTGAAACAACAACTGAGAGACTACCTAATAGAGGCAACTGAAGTTCCAATTTATTGTGACAATAATAGTGCCATTGCCATATCCCAAAACCCAGTCTTACACACAAGATGTAAGCATGTAGACATCAGGCATCACTTTATCAGAGATCATGTTGAGAAGAAGGACATCAGGATGGAGAGAGTCCCTACTGAAAAACAGAGAGCTGACATCCTGACTAAGCCTTTGCCTGAAACCAGGTTTGTTGAGTTATCAGTAGAGTTAGGACTCCTTGACCCAGGCTTAGGTGATTCAGTCTGAATCTCTGATAAGAATGCACAAGGTCAGGGGGAATAACTCATATGGACTCAGGATGAAGGAATCCCAGAGAGAATATGAATGGTTGAAAGGGGAACATTCAGTATAAGAGAAATGATCAGTATAGACTGACTAAGTGTCAGGACACTGAACTCAGGTCTTGTCACCCTGATAGGGCAATAAGTGGTATCAGTCAGAATACAAATCTGACTGACTGGTATGTTTCCTGATTTTTATCTAGTCATCTGACCTTGCGTGCATTATCCTTATACTATTTGCTGTATTGTCAAATCAATTTAATTTGTCAAATGATCCTAGCCATTCGCTTTAATATTCGGTTATTATTTAATACAATTTATTTGAATTAAATACGGACATGCTCTAATGTGCATTTAATGCACTGTGGGCGGGAACAGTTTTCGATAAAGTTTGACCAATTACTTTTGAAAAACCGAAGAGTCAAATGCTTTTCACTGTTCAATCCTGACCATTGAATCTCATAGGTCATTATTTTCTAAGCCACCCGATTAAAACCGAATTTTTGTATAAATAGGGAAAGATTGTGTTGTTAAAATCTTTATGCACCTAAATATTTTCCTTACATATTCCTCTCTGCAAACCGACCTTATTCATTTCTTCATATTACTTCAATGGCTTCTCCATCTGCAGATTCCTTCTTTGGAAATCTTTTCCATCTAAGGAATGAGATTCATTGTGAACCATATGGGGACTTTTCCTCCAACCACCCCGATATTTTGCATGTACAAGAACTATTCAATAATGCAGGTCTTCTGCAATTCATTACAGCAAGACCACAGAGGCTCCACCCGAGACTTGTTGCTGCATTCTACCTAAAGATAGCGCAGAACAAGGAGTCCCAGGAGTGGGAAACTTGCATACCCCTGACCACCTGTACAAAGGGGAAGGATGGAGAGGAGGAGATGACCAGGAGATGGGTCACTCTCAACATCCAGAGGAAGATTAAGGAGGTTTTTAATCTTCCCAGTTCAGGACGAAGCCCAGTGGATTATGGGTATGGGAATGAGAAGGACTTTCTCCAGTCCTTATGTGATGGGGATGTCGTCCTAAAGTCGGGCCTGAATAAATCAGTCCTGAGGATTGAAAACTGCCACTTCTTCGACCTGACAAGTCAGGGAGTGATGGGGATTGCCGGAGGATTGGAGCAGATCTCCAGACCAAAGCTTTATACAATGATGGCAATCTCGGATGCCTCTATGCACAACTTTAACTGGGAGGATTACTTCCTCCAAATTCTGGTGGCTGAGACCAGTAAAATCAAGTACTCGCCAGAGGGTCAGGCGACATTCGAGGCCAAGATGCACTTTGGCACCAAGATTTCTATGCTCTTGGAGACCCTGGATCTCGGTGATGTGGATCAGGCCCAATCACTCAAGATTCCAGTGAAAATCAATATATTCAGAGCTTACTCCGATGATGCTGGCACCAGGAGAAGGCCTCGGACTCAGAAGAAGAAGGCCCAGGCGAGCATGACTGAAAGAGTCAAGGCTCAGGCAGGCAAGTCTTTTGAGTCTGATACAGCAAAGCCAGCGGAGGAGAAATCTAAGCCCTCAGGACCCAAGCAACAAAAGCTTAAATTTCTCTATTCAGGGTCAGCTGAGCGAGAGAAAAAGCTCGTGGAAGAGCGAGAGAAAAAGCTTGTGGAAGAGAGAGCTGCTGAAGAAGCTGTTCAGCATGCACCTCCGGAGAGGGAACCAGCTCAGGCGCAGGCCATTCTTGAAATTGCTCCCATTACATATGTTCCGGATATTGCCTCCTCTGATCCTGATCAACTGATCCTTAACATCGCTGAAACTTATCAGAGTTTGGATCAGGTGGAGCCTACTCAGGAAGGAGGAGTTGAGCAGGAGGCTGCTGAACCAGTTCAGGCTGAAACACCATGGCCGTTCCCTGCGCCCGATGTGAATATTCTTTCAGATTTTGAGATAGTAGCAAGGGGAGCGGCAGCTAAAATGGTGGAAAGGAGATTTCCTGATCTCACTGAAGCTCAGAAGGAGGCAGTTGTGCAACTCCGCACTTTTGCCATGATCAGAAACGCTACATGGTCTGAGCTCAGTCAGCTAGGAGAGTCCAGAGGATGGAACTGCATTGCAGAATTAGAAGCTGCCCTTTTTTATCATTTTGATGTGAACTCTCTACATCAATTGATTAAGATGGTGGATTTTATCAAAACAGTCCACCGAACCTATCCTGAGCCTGAACCTCAGAAAGCTGAAGAAGAGAAGGGAGAGGTGAAGGAAGCTGAGCAGGAGGTGGTAGTGGTTGCTGATGATGATCAGCAAGGTGGCACTGAGGGAGTCAGTGCACCGGCCGATGAAGCAATCCTGGGACCCGGGATTGCGGAGGCTTCAGGAGAGGGTCCACCAGGCATGGTCCGAGTCAGAGGCAAATGGACTACACCCGAAGCAATATATCTTCAGAATTCCTCACGAGCTCTTGGCAATCTGCACAGGAGGGTCATCCTCATTGAGCGAAAAACTAGTAGGGTTGGTTCAAATTCTGAATTGCTGAACAAGAAGTTGAACAGACTGGACCGTGACCTGAATGATATGGCCACTGATATGCATGCTGCAATAGATCTCCTTGGGGAAGCTCGGACTAGAATCAATGTAGACCTCACTGTTATTTCTGAGCAAACCAAGGATGCCATTCAGAACTGCAATCAGATGGTTTCTAATGTGCAGACTCAGCAGGAGACTAAGCTTGCCAATTTTCTGGATCAACAACTGTCTTAAAAAGTTGATCAACTGGTTGATGAGAAGTTGGTCAAGCTAAAGCTGAACTGAAAGAGGAACTGCTGAGTGAGATGTCTGAACAGGAGAAGGATGCAATTGCTACTGCCCTGAACAATCGGATGATGAGCTTTGAAGGACGGCTAAAAGCTGAGCACAATTCAGCCGTCGACAAGCTAAGTGTTGGCCTGAGAGGGACGGCCAGGCAGATTGGGAAATTGCAGGGGAAGCAGACTGAGATGGATGGTCAGTTTGCACTATTGGCGGAGTCAGTGGATGAAGTTGTCAAACGGATAAATGACGATGATGCCAAAAAGGGGGAAGAAGGGAAGAAGCAGACTGCCATTACTGGTAAAGCAAAGAAGAAAAACTTCCCCCCTGAACTGATAGCGGCGGAAAGAAAGAGGACAAGGTCCGTCGCTGCCATCGAAGCTGCTGAAGGCTCAGAGCCGAAAAGATTGAGGTCGTCTGAGGACCCTGCTCTGGAGCCTTTGTACAAGGAGATGGAGGAACATATGCAAACTGAGCTGACCACTCAGAAGAAAATGGTGATGACTGAAGCTGAAAAGATAGCAAAAATGAAGGAGATCTCGCTCCTCAGTCAGATCCAGCGCCTAAAGGAGTCCAATGAGTATCTGACTTCGCAGGTTCAGAAGAAGAAATCTGTATCTTCTGGATCTCGGATGAAGACTCAGAGGAAGATTGTGGTCAGTTCAGATCAAAGTCATCCTCCACTGAAGTTTGTGGAAGACTTTATTCCGATAGAGATGTTGGAGGTATGGATTCCGATCCGGAATAGGTGGGCCTACTTATTCTACGTGGTGGGGTTATGGGACGATCTGACTGAAGAAAAAGACGTCATACTCCATCACTGGATGGCACAGGAGCACCCTGATCTCTGGGCTGAAATCATCAGACATGCTGACACTGAAGGTGTAGAGATCGCTCCTCCGGAATTCATCAAGTACCCTCCTCCACTCTTCAGGAACTCCAAGCAACTGGACCGGAAAGCAATTTCTTAAGAAGTCGTCAGAGTAGGACGAGCTGCCGGGGCCGTTGCTGATCGGAACAGGATGAAGCAGGTCCTGAACCGGGTACTGGAAATGTACGAGATTCCACTGACTGCTTGGAATAAGGATGAAGACTAGATCAGGAGCTAGTTGTTCAGAAATTTTGTAATAGCTTCAGGATACTTGTATTTTCTTATCAATCAATGAAGTTATTTACGTTTCCTGAGTACAACTTTTTGTTGACTCCTGAATCTACCTTTCTGAATCCTTATCAAGAACTGTACTAACCCATTCCTTGTTTTCATCTTATAGACTAAGTACCTAGTTTGTCAGGTGGTACTGAGTTGTTCTCACTGACTAAGTCAGTTGATTGTATAGATGAATAGGAATTTGCTTAAGGGTTTTGGCATCATCAAAAAGGGGGAAATTGTTGGGACAATCTAAGTGTTTTGATTAGATCCCAAAACCCCTGATGAATTTGCCTAAGTATAGCTGTTCAGGATAAAATAGTTCAGGATAGTTAGGTTAGTAATTCAGTACAGGAGGACCATGCTGAAGACTGAAGAATATTGGAGTCGACCCAATTTACTGAAGTCTGAAGTGAACCATCCTGAAGGAGTCAGTCTGTCGTGCTAAAGATTGTCTGTTCTGAAGCTGAAGATCGAAGTCTGCTGATTCATCCTGAAGTCAATCCTGAAGTGCCATTGGCTGATGTTTCTACTGAGTACACTAAGCATACTCAGGACAGAAGTTAGTCAGTGAAGAGTAAGTGTCACCTATCAGGCTGTGCTGAATGCACTTAAGACCTGACTTAGGCCTTGGTTCAGTTCACCTGAATCCTGTAAGTCCGAAGCAAAAAGGTTACACATACTGGGCTGAATAACCTATCAGGCTGTGCTGAATGCACATAGGACCTGACTCAGGCCGTGTTTCAGATCACCTGAATCATGTAAGTCCAAAACAAAAGGTTATTTATGCTATGGGACAAGAGACAAAGAGAATGTCAGCAAGACTCCATTAAGACACACGTTCAGACTGAGTTATTAACAAGAGACTCAGAGCATTGAATGTACGAGGAAGGACAAATGTCTGAAGGTCAACTAGCCGTTATAACGGAGAGCCAATGATCTTTCGACACGCATGCACGGAGTCTGCGCAGCATTTAATGCGGTATTTAATGCGTCTCAAAAAGTTGCAGGTGATGTGACAACTTGCCAGATTAAGCATGGCGGGTAGGTCAAACAGTATTTCTAGCCTGCAATCTACCTAAAATAGGAAAGATTTGATATGATCTCCTGCAACGGATCTATTTTGAATCTTGCCTATAAATATGGAGAGCCTTGCACCCATTCAAGGCTAACGGGAAATTTCCAAGAGAAAACTCTCAAGAATCCAAGAATTCAAAGCATACCAAAAACAACACTCTGCAATTAAATTTCCCTAGTGTTGTAGTAGGATTCACTCTGTATTTGCTTAGATCGATAGCTCTATTATTTAGAATTGTTTTGTATTGCTAGAGCTATCTTAGTTGGAAACCAGAATACCAAACCACTCAAGGTTTGAGATTGGTTGGTTAGAAGGACTGGGACTTGTAAAACGCCCAGGGGTCAGTTCCTAAGAGAGGAAGTTGGCTATTCGTGTCCCTTGGCACGTAAAACCCAAGTACCTATCCTCAGGGTTTTGAGGATAGCTTCCTGTTAAACCACGTCGTGGATGTAGGAATTGGTTATCTCTGAACCACGTTAAAAAGTCCCCTGTGTGCTGATTTACTGTTCTGTTCAGGATCATAACTGTCATCATAATAAACTGAACATTCTGCATCGTTTTTCTATTCAGGACTGACTCAATCACCCTGAATCTTAATACTGTGCACTCAGCCTTAACCACCAAGTTTACTAAGCAAACTCAGAGAAAATGTTTTCAGAAACTAAAAACGAGTAGAACCTAAGGGCTCACTTTCCGCACTCACTCTGACTCACTGAGATAGTAGTCCAACTGACTTGCTTCCAAGTGGTCAGTAGGTTTATTATCTCTACTGAGATTCCGAGCACTTTACTCACACTGAGCTTATCTGACTCGTTACTGAACTGTCCCTGCTGCCCCTGTGGACCTTCAGCATACTGAGTACTTCAGGAAATCCTGACTAAGTGTGTTAGAGCATTTTTCTAAGTCTTTCAGAAAAATCTGACATCAGTGTATTCCCCCCCCCCC
>JAPKLY010000634.1:186465-214446 GCA_026898435.1 Prunella vulgaris | reverse complement strand
TTTTTTTATTAGATAAGTATATAATTATATATATAAATAGATAAATAATAATATTAAAAATTTAAAAATATAATGTAAGTGTAAGGAATTGAAAATTTTACCTTATAGCAAAAAATAAAATTTAAACCACATTTGCTATATGATATGAAGTAATATATAAATAATTTTAAAATGAAAAAAAAAAAAAGAAAAAAAAAAGAGAAAGTTGGGCCAAGATTTCATTAATGGCCCATGAGACCTACCTATTATACTCTTCCTCCACCTCAACCGCCGCCGCTACATCAGACAGTCGCAGCCTCCGCGCTACCACATGCGACGCACCCCCTTCCGTCCACGGTCACGCCACGCTGTCAACTAAAGGTATAATTGAATCTGATTATATTTTATTAGGGTTTCAAAATTAATTTTTGCATATTTTTTTGCAAACGGTGTGCCATTTTGTGACTAAAAATTAGACGTTCCTATGAATGGAAAAAAAAAAAAAATGATGGCTTAAAGTTGACTGTTCACTCGCTACGGTAGGAAGTGCAAGTCACGATTATACTGTTGAGCGAGTGGCGGTTCACTCGCCATCGACCAACTGCTGCTTTTATAGATTAGATATGCATGTGCCTTTTCAATAAATATGTTTAATGTTCTAAACTTATTATTTAATATTGATAAATTTTGTAATTTATTTGTTTTTTTTACAATTAATTATATATAACTCCAAATTGAATCACATTTTTTTAATAAGCATCAAATTAATTTCTTTTTGCTTCTAATTTTTTATGTATATATATTTTGACAAATATTTATAATGTTCTAAATTTATTATTTGACATTACTATTTTTTTTAATTAGTTCATTTTATGTAATTAATTGTATATAACTCCAAACTGAGTAACATTTTTTTAAATTTATTTTCAGTTGAATGATGTGTTGAGATTTGTTATTTTTAATATTGAATGTTAGTAACTTTTATTATTTAAACCATTAATTTAATATAGGTTGAATATCATTTTAAAAAAAACTAAACCTTATAATGATTTTTAAAATGTTCACAAGAAATGCATGTTTTGTAATTTATTAATAAAATAATTGCTTTTTTTATTAATTTAATATATTATTATAATAGTATTTGGTAAGGCATTTTAGTCAGTTAAGATAAATTTGTACTTCCTTCGTTCCGATATAAGCTTCTCGTTGCTTTTGGCACATAGATTAAGATAAGTACTAAAATAATATTCCCTCTCTCGCAACTTAATTTTCATATGGAACATGCCGCATAGTTTAAGAAAAATGGAATATGCGAGTATAAAGTTAATTAACTATTAAAATATAAAAAACGTACTTTATTAACTTTTGTGAGTGTAATCTTTTTAAGGCGAGAAAAGAGTTGAAATATCCCAAAATGAAAAGTTCGAAAATTATCTTAGGACAGAAGGAGTAGTTATAGTATAAATAATGTGATAAAAAAAGTGAAAAAATAATGAGAGAAATGTAAAAAAAATAAAAACAAGAATAAAAAAGTAAATTGTTTTTAAAAAAGACAAAAAAAAAATTTATAGTAGAATAGACCAAAATGGTAAAATGAAAAATTTACAAAGAAACGGAGGAAGTATATTATTTACATTTAAAAAATAATCGTTAAAATGGAATCAACCAAGGAATGATTTTTTTTACTCCCTCCGTCCTACTATAAGTTGCTCATTTTGTCATTTTCGTCCGTCCCACTATATGTTTTTTTAGCTTTTCTGGAAACTATTATTTACTTCTTTATTATTATTTTCAATACTTTTTACACTATTTTCATTATTTTTTCCAATCATATCACCTATACTATATATCAATATTTTATACTCTTCTTAATATTTGTGCCAAAAAGTAATGAGCGACTTATAGAGAGATGGAGGAAGTACTATTTAGTCATTTTTATGTCATTCCTTTCTCATTTTCATTTTATCCGTGAGTTTATTTTATTCAATTGTAATATATTCCATTCAGTAATACAAATCCATTTAGTGCTTTTCAACAGCGTCATCAAATTAATTGTGATTGAGGTTGCCGGTCCATTCTTGCTACTACGTCTTACTCTTGTCCTTGCAAGCATTAGTTCCCTCTGGGCTGAAAAAAATGAATATGCATGTGCCTTTTCAATAAATATGTTTCATGTTCTAAACTTATTATTTAATATTGATAAATTTCGTAATTTATTTGTTTTTTACAATTAATTGTATGTAACTCCAAATTGAATCATATTTTTTTAATAAGCATCAAATTAATTTCTTTTTACTTCTAACTTTTATGTATTTATATTTCAATAAATATTTATAATGTTCTAAATTTATTATTTGTCATTACTAAATTTTTTTAATTAGTTCATTTTTATGTAATTAATTGTATATAACTCCAAATTGAATAACATTTTTTTTAATTCATAAAATTTATATCATTAAAAAAATTAATGTAGAACATAAAGTTTAAAACATCCAAAAATATTTATAGAAAATAAAAATATTAAATATTCAACATAAATATAAATAAATTATTCAACAATTAAAAAAACTAAACTCCGAATTAATAAGTTATCAGACACTTCTAGTACAAGATCATCTTGAAAACTCAAAGCGTTCTTCGTGCACTTCATCAAATCAACCACAAACACATTTCAATCCAGGAGCAAGGGTCAAAATTCCTCTAGTCAAATCCGGACATGAAGATTCAAAGAACGTTCTTCATCAAATTCGAGGTGTTCTTCGTTAAAATCTTAGAAAAACAACGTTAATCCAAAACACGATGTCGCAGTTCTGGGATAAACATTATCAAGTCAAGTCAAAGCAAACCAGGTGGGCTAGCTCACCTGGCCACCGGGCTCCTCACTTGAGTGAGTGACCCGGGTTCGATTCCCTCTGGGAACGAATTGGGAGATGAGAGATATAAGGTTGGACTTGGAGATATGGGGTGTAAGGAGACTTGGTGAACTAACTTAACTACTAACAACTAACATTTACCGATAAAAAAAAAGAAAAAAGTCAAGTCAAAGCAAGCTCTAGAATCAGAGGATCAAAATTAGAGAGAACCTCTTAAATTAAACAAATTCAAATTGTATATCATCTTATTTCGTTAATAATATTATTATTACATAAATTGTTATTACAAGAGATAAGACAGATTCTATTGCGGAAATTAAATGTTGAGACAAAATTTTATATAAAAATTTATATAGTAGAAATTATTAAAAATAAACTTTAAAAAAAAAAAAAATCACGCGCGGCCACTCTGCTACCTTCCACATGCGGCATGGCTACCTCCTGACCTTCACACTCGCTAATGTATGCTTATTAGTACCTCCTTTCCACACGCTTGCTAATATATGCTCCTTCCTTTTCACATGCCTAACAAATAATCATGCAAATGGTTGTAATTAGTTCAATTTTTTTTGGATTTTAAAAAAATCAAATAATATTATATAATAAATTAAAAAATTTACTCTCAATTTGTATTATTATATGGACAAATGTATGTTACTATAAGAAGAAATGTATATTACTTTCCAGACTTAATATTGTTATTTTATATATATTTATTTATTTGTATTAAATAAATATTTTTTCATAGAATATAAGATAATGTGTATTAATATAACAACAAATATTAGTTTTTTCTTATATATTTATTTATTTTAATAGAAATAATTATTTTTCATATAATAACACATAAAATAGTAAAAAGTACATGAATCAATATACCTAAATTTAAAGGAATGATGATTAAATTAAAAATATATATTTATTCTTATAAAAATGTATTTTGTCCTTACAATAACATGCATTAATTTGCTCATATAGTAACACAAATTGAAGAGCAAATATGTGTTACTATTAGAGCAAATGTGTGCAACTATATTATAAAATATTGTTATTTTACATATATTCATTTGTTTTTATTGAATAAATAATTTTTCATATAATGCAAGAGCAAAATGTGTGTTACTATAAGAATAAATATTGAATACTTACAAATATTTATTTATTATTATAAAAATAATTACCGATTTCATATAATAACACATGTATTACATGAAACAATATTACTAGATTTAAAGGGATGATGAATAAATTAAGAAACACATATTTATTCTCATAAAAATATATTTTACCCATATAGTAACACACATTTTCCCATATAGTAACACACATTTTCCTATATAGTAACACAAACAGGGAGATAAATGTATGTTACTATTATAGCACAATGTGTGTTACTATCTTATATAATGTTATTATTTTAATATATTCATTTGTTTTTATAGAATAAATAATTTTTCACATAATGCAATAGCAAAATGTGTGTTACTATAAGAACAAATATTGACTATTCACAAATATTTATTATTTTTATAGAAGTAATTATTTTTTTCATATAATAACATATGTGTTACATGAAACAATATACCTAGATTTAAATGGATAATAAATAAATTAAAAATGCATATTTATTCTCATAAAAGTATATTTTGTCCTTATAGTAACTCACATTTGCTCATATGGTAACACACAAATTAGGAGACAAATGTATGTTACTATAAGAGCAAATGTGTGTTACTGCAAGATTAAATGTGTGTTACTATATGTATAAATATTTATTTGTAATATAATATTAAATATATATTTTAATTAACTCAATAATTAAAAAATAAAAAATTAAAATCATCTTGAAACAAAGGGTTAATTAAGCTGTTCGAGTGAACTTAAAATTAATTTGTATGTGGTGAGTGGGAGGGGGTGGGGAGAATTCGTATATAGGCGTGTATGGGATTAGGGGTGGGAGGGAGAGAAATTAGTACGTAGATGTGGAGGTGGAACGGGACTCGCGTATATTTGAAAATTATTATTATAGAAATTTCTATGCAAGTGTTACTTAAATATTGGTGTGAGAGCATTTTTCTTTTAAAATATATATTTTTTATGGGATTCATAAATTCATTTTCAGTTGAATGATGTGTTGAGATTTGTTATTTTTAATATTGAATGTTAGTAAATTTTAATTTACACCATTAATTTAATTTCTTTATGGTATTATGATTTTTTAAGTGTTTGTTTTGTTTGATTTTTTCTTACCACCTAAAAGAAAATATTATGCATTAAAATATAGGTTGAATATCATTTTTGATAAACTAAACCTTATAATGATTTTTAAAATGTTCACAAGAAATGCATGTTTTAGCTGACACACTCTTTTGATAACCATTTATAAATTTAAATAAATGCATGGTTATTGCATTTTGATAAGACACGCTCATCTTAAATTCGGCAAGTAGTTTGCTCCTCTTTAGTAAATTACTCAAAGGTAAGGTATCTTTCTATTTGTATTTGAGAATGTGCTATTTGGATTTTATGGAAAACGAGGAACTCGATTATTTTTCGAAATTATAGAAAGTCGATAAACCTATTGCTAGATGAATTGAAATCTCGAGTGTGGTGTTGGCTCTCTGCTCATCAGATTATGAATCCCGCTATCATCTACTCAGACTGGGAGTTAGATCCAAAGGTGATATTGAGATAGAATAGAAGGATATTTTTATGTTTAGGGGATATTCTTATGTATTATTTATATCTTGAATTGTAAGATACTGTCTACTCTTTGACAGGTGTACTGTTGTACCAATTTTGGTATTTCTTATATAAAATGAATTTTTTGCTGGTAAAAAAAAAATGCATGGTTATTGCATTTTGATAAGATTTAATTCGACTTCTAATTAATGTTGTGCCATTCAAGATTAATCTTCACCAGCTTTACAGATCCTTATCTCCAAGCTGCATGCATGCGGACATTATTTAAAGTGTTTGCACGTTCACACAAGGCGGACTCGGAATATATAGCAAATTCCAAAAAGAAATCATCACATGTTTAAATAATGTGAATTAATGGAAGTATTTATTATGTAATATATATATATATATAGTTTAGAGTGCTCGAAACTGATTAAAAATAGAGGAAGAAGTTGAGGGAAGCCTATGTATGTATAATAAATATCTAGAATTGAATCTTTATATGCACAAATATAATTCAGTAACTTTAATTTTGCAACTAACTATATTACTTTTGTTTAAATTATTTTTTGAAAGTGGTTGAGATGCCTACAACACTCTGCGCAGAGCTAGTCGGGGATGAATATAACTGACAAGATGTTGGTGAATAATGGGAGCGGATCCTCTACTGGGCACCCAAATCAACAGGGAGTGCTGGCCCATGATACGGTGTAGTTTTAGTGGTTTTAGTAAAGTAATTATATTTTTTATTTTATGTTCTACATGTAATTTCTTTTAATACTTATTTCCATTATAATTATTTTATTTATCTTTTATTTAAGAAAATTTGAATTTTTTTTCATGTACTTCCTCCTTCCCAAATATTTATTCCCACTTTTAATTTTAGTCTGCCCCTCAAATTTATTCTTGTTTTTTAAATATTCTTTTATTATTTCACTCACAAATAATTATTTTATTTTTTAGTGGACCCCACAATTATTTCAACTCATTTTATATATTATAATCATACAAAAATTTGTATAAACCCGAGTTCACGATGAATTCAGATTTATTAATTATTACTGTTATGTGTATACACTATCTTGCTAAGTCAAGAAATATTAGCAATTTTTTTTAATAAATTTTTATTTAACTTTTTTAATTAATAATTACTTCATCGTCATTTAAGCAAATTAATTTCTTAAAAACTCTAGAATAAATAAACTCAAAATTGACGTCACAAATAAAAAACTCAAACAACTTTTATTATATTAAGGATATTATTTAATATCGTGTATGTTAAGTAAATCAAGATTTAATTTGAATTGATCTTGTAAATATTTTATTCTTTTACTAGGTCAAACATGTAATATATACAACTATAACTAGTGGAATTTTTCAATCACCTCATTAACGGTTCTATCAAAAATATCTTCACATATTAATTATTATTTAAAAAAATATTAAAAATTTACTTAGGAACTAACAATAAATAAAACTAATAAAAATAATTGTAGAGAAAAAAAATTCGTAAAAAAAATCAGCAATTAAAATGGGGTGGTTTAATGCATAATTTCAAATTTGGAAGGCGGACGAAAATTAAAATGACAAGTATAATTGTAAAATAATTATGGGCTTCACTAAAAACTAAAGTAATTATGAGTAAGATAATAAAATAATATTTTTTTAAAAATAAAATAAAAATAAATTTGGAAGGTGGACGAAAATTAAAAGTGAAAATAAATATTTGAGATGGATGGAGTACATAAAAAAAGAAATTAAAATTTCTTAAATATAAGATAAATAAAATAATTATAATAGAAATAAGTATTAAAAGAAATTACATGTAGAACATAAAATAAAAAATATAATTGTTTTACTAAAACCACTAAAACTACATCGTATCATGGGTCAGCACTCCCTGCTGGTTTGGGTGCCCAGCAGAGGATCCGCTCCCGTGAATAATTTAGTAACCTTAAAGTAAATAATTGTACTTCATACCAATAATTTAGTATATAAAATAAAAGACAAACGCTTATAAACAAATTTCTACGGATCTAAGATCCGTAGAAATATCCTTTTTTGAAAATTCGCGGGTCTAAACCGGGTCGCGTCGAATTTGAGTATTTTTTTCCAAAATTCGCGCAGCTTGTGATTTTCGCTCCCAGGTATGTTACAGTTGGGGCAAATGCATGTTACTTTAAGGCAAAACGTGTGTTACAATCAGATTAAATGTTGTTTTCTACACATATTCATTTATTTTTGTAGAAGTAAATATTTTTCATGCAATGTAACACATGTATATATTACATTGTATGTGTAACACATATTTATTCTTAATAAAAATACATTTTATCCTATAGTAACACATATATGCTCATATAATAACACAAATTGAGGAACAAATATGTGTTACAATTAGAGTAAATATGTATTACTGCAAATTTATGTTACAATTGGAGTTGTGTTACTGCAAATGTGTGTTACATCTAGAGTAAATGTGTGTTACAATTAGAGTAGATGTGTGTTACTGCAAATGTATGTTACAATTAGAGTAAATGTGTGTTACTGCAAATGTGTGTTACAATTAGAGTAAATGTGAGTTACTGCAAGATCAAATGTGTGTTACTGTATGCACAAACATTTATTTATCCTTATAAAAATATATATTATATTTTATATAACATATATATGGTATTAAATGATGTATTAAGTACATGAATAACATATTATTAACATAAATCAACAAAGAGAATAAAAAATAAATTAAGTAACACATATGTATACTTGCAGAAATACATATTTTCTTTATAGTTACTTGAAAGTACAAAAAATTAATTTTTTAAGAATTAGTAACACAGATTTTGCCTAATTGTAACACGCATTTGCCCAAATTGTAACATACCTGGGAGCGAAAAAACATATTATTAACATAAATCAACAAAGAGAATAAAAAAAATTAAGTAACACATATTTATACTTGCAGAAATACATATTTTCTTTATAGTTACTTGAAAAATACAAAAAATTAATTTTTTAAGAATTAGTAACACAGATTTTGCCTAATTGTAACACGCCTTTGCCCAAATTGTAACATACCTGGGAGCGAAAAAATCTGGAACTACAAGTTGCGCGAATTTTGGAAAAAAATGTTCAAATCTGACCCGACCCGGTTTAAATCCGCGAATTTTTCAAAAATGGATATTTCTACGGTAGAAATTTGTACACAAGTGTTGCTCAAAATAAAATGAGTTGAATATAGTGGGGATTTTTTTTATACTGCATTATAATTAATTTTATGTAACACCTCATTGTAACATTTTTCATTTATGTAACACATTATAGTAATATATTTATATTACATATATTATGTAACGCATTAGGTAATATTTTATTAAGGGTCAGTTACTACCCAGACTCATTTACTTAACTAAACTACAATAGAGGACTTTTCATTTTTTTCTTACATTTAGAGCCAAAATAGGAAGAAAATGAGGAACAGGCGTAGGCTACCCCTTGTGTCAGATAAGTGTACCTCTGCTACTGTTTACTTATGTGTGTACTTGTGTGTAAACGAGTGTACTATAGTTCATATAAGTGTACCTCAGCTACTGTTTGAGCATTTAATGCACTGACAAAAAGGTACAATTGATGTGACGTGTGTCACTGTTCATGTCACATCGTGTACTGTGTCCATCAGCGATACTTGTCAAACAATAATATTTTCGGCCATGTGTACCATTGATTGTGCGTATGTACCATTTAACAAATTGGTGTACTATTGCTTCTGTACCATAATGATTCGTAATGTACTATAGTATTGATTATTGTACTATTGTGAACTGAAAACAAAGATGAGTCGAGTTTCAATTAATTCACCCTGGATATTTCTCCGGCATCTACTCTCTTACGGTGTGCAGAAATTGAAGAAGTTCCCACCTTAGAAATAAACACACTCAAAACCGTCTGGAAATTCAATTCCTTCCCTTCAATCAACTGACTCTGGAATTGCAACACATCCAAACACTCAGCAACACAGCCTCGCTCAACCACATGTTAGCTATTCTTCAGCCTATTCCATATTCAAAGTCAAACATGTAGTGTTTCCATGGCAATTAAAAAAAAATAGTTGTAGCTTTCATTTAATACCAAACAATTAATCCCTTTCAAAAAAAAAAAACGAAACAATTAATCACTTCAAATTAGCCTGCTTCTCTTCAAATGGCCGAAATTATTTCATTCATGGATAAAGAAAAATTAATTCAAGACTCTATCTCATTTTGTGTTTTCATCTCACTGCGTTCCGTCCACAAATCCACACAACTCCACCTATACCGCCCAAACGCCAAAAATGCAGCAACGAAACAACCACTGGAAACAGGTTGCACTACGCCGAAAATCCACTTCGTCGCAGCAGCAAGTCTAAACACATCTGGCTGGAAATTCGAAGAAGAGAAAATGCTCTGCCACAGGAAATTGTTAGCACATCGCCGGAAACCATGGCACCCTCAAGCTCGCCGTCACACCGGAGAAGAAGAGGCAGCCCACCTTTCAAAAATCGCCGTAAAAATTCGAAGTTAAGCCTCTGAAATTACTGCTTTCGCCGGAGTCCCCTGTTCCAGAAATCTTTCTCATACCCAGCTACCAACAGCTCTCATCCCAGCCGGAAACCGCCCATCGACTCTATAACTGAACCCATCGCGCCTGCAAAACTCCGGACCACCGCTTGTTCTCGTTGCCTGGAACCTCTCCAACACAGTAACTGCCATTAAAGCACGATCGTCCTACGCAAACACCTCTGCAACCAAGTTGGACGCCGCAAGTTCGACGTCGCCTCTCTGAAATTACTGCCGAACTCCACCGCCAGCCGGAAACCTGCAACTTTCGCTCGCTCCCAGCGCGTCTCAAATCGCGTCGGCCAACACCAGAATCGAAAACACGCCTACTGCTGCTGCCAAACTCCAACACGCGACCTCCACCTCACCTCTGTCACTGCAAACAGTCGCTCAACCGCTCCTTTCGTCTCCTTCTTCACCAATGTACAGTGCTCGTTCTCTCTCCAAATTTGTTTGAACTATTTTTGCGTGTAATGTTTATCAGTAGTTTTCTTGGTTATGTAGCCAAAGTTACTTTACATCACATCAGCATCCCATCAAACCATCATTTTTGCCATATGGGCTCTGACACAAGGGTAGTTGTAGACATAGGGACAAAGAGGAAATTTTGCATACAACAGTGATGGTTTGATGGCTCTCCGCATAATTTGGCTACAGTTGTGGTCCAATTTGTGATTCAATTAGTAAATTAGACAATAGATGTAATTTTCTCTTTTATTCATATGTAACACTCTTTAGTTCACTCATTTACATAGGTGACACTTTTTTGTTAAGGCTTATAAATTTAGGTTATTAATTTTTATTATCCCGCTCCTCTCTCCCAATGGTCATTATCCCCTACTCATCCCCATCCTACTCCCAATACTAATTATCATACTTCCCCTCCACGTGGTCATCATTCCTCGTTCCCTCCAGGTTTCAAATGATGATCATGATATGTATTGACTATATTTGAGAAATTTGAATTAAAACTTATTAATTTTCATGGGTTATTTACGTTTGAGAGATTTTATGTATTATTTATATTTATGAATATTTCTGAATATGAATTGATTAGAAATACATGTAAATCGGATATCTATCTACGCTTAATATTTTTAAAATTTTGATTATTTTAATTGAAATGATCAAGTGTGTGATTATTTTATAATTTTATTAAAAAACATATATAATAATTATAATGATCATGAAACGTGTATACACGTAGACGTGTTAATAAATAGTTAAAAGATTAGAAACGTTTTCATTTTACAAATTTATTTATAATATTTTAATTTAAACGATCAACAAACGTGTATACACATGTCCATGTTAATAAATAGTGAAAATGATTAAAAATATAGATATTTTACAAATTTGTATAAAATATTTTAATTAAAACGATAAAGAAAAGTGTATACACATACTCGTGTTAATAAATAGTGAAAAGGATTAAAAATATGATTATTTTATAAAATTACATTAAAAAATTTATTAAAAATGATCAAGAAATTTGTATACACGTGCTAGTATTAATAAATAGTAAAAAATTTAAAAGTATTATTATTTATAATTTTATTAAAAGATATTTTTAATTGAAGCAATAGAAAAGATGTATATATGTACTCGTGTGATAACATTAGGAGGGAGTTATAAGGTTGATTTGGAGATATTTTTGAAGTGTTTGGAGACTTGGTGTACTAGCTTTTAACAAATAACAACTAACAATTACCGGAAAAAAAAAGCCTCGGAATATATTTTTATTGATGTTACGTTCCCAAGGAGTTGACCGCATCGATCGGAATGCTGCTTCATCGCCCATCTCCAAAACTACATTTTATAATTAATATGAGGCACACTCATGTGAAATATATCATATTATTTTTTTTCGTCCTGTAATTTTATTTTATTTTATTTTGATCCTACTAACTTTCAAATTTTGATTTTCGTCCTGTAACTTGACGTCATTTTGATTTTGGTCCTATGACACCCCATTCATGTATAAAAGATGTAAAGTTATAGGACCAAAATAAAAAAAAGTAAAATTACAGGACGAAAATTGAAAGTTAATAGAACCAAGATCAAAAGAAAATAAAATTACAGGACGAAAATTAAAATTTAAAAGGTAGTAGGATCATAATCAAAAAGAGATAAACTTACCGGACAAAAATAATATTTTTCCCAGATTTTTTTTATGGTGATTGAGTCAATATATAGAAATGGGTTCTAGATTTAGGCCGTAGAAATTACTGAACTTAGGCTGGTGATTTTTCCTCTTTTAATTCCAATTGTGGCAAAATCAATATTACTTGAGCCGTTTAATTTATTACAAACATACACTGAAAGTCCCTAAATAAGAAAAACAAATGCAACAGAGCATACATAAATTAATGATTCCTTGCCTACTATATATTCAAATGAACTCTAATTTAATGTTAGTATATGTTGTCAATCATTTACTTATAACTTATAATGCATAAATGGAGTTAATATCATAAATGGTCTTGTAATTCTTGATAACTCAGCAAGAGGTCCTGCAACTTTTTACTTTTTCAATTTTGGTTCTTTCCCGTGAAAATTTTGAATTTTGGCATAGATGTAAATGGCGGTCGCCGAAACCGCCTAGGCGCTTGAAGGCCCTCGGCCTCCGACGCCGAGGTCAAATCACCGAGAAAAATCCGCCAACACATTTGCACTGCCGAGTCCGCCTAGGTGGCCGCTGAGACCGTCTTGGCACTGCCTAGATGGTCATTACTCTTCTCTTTTTAAATTTTTATTTCAACTTAAAAATTAGAACTAAAATTAAAAAATAAAAACTAATATACTAAAAAATGAAAGTTTAATTGAACTACTTCATAATTTATTCGTACTATGTATTTTGCTCTTTTTGTGTTTCATTTAGAAGTTGGACAATGTCGTAATATGATAGTTTTTAACATTTTGTTGACTTGTTATAATTTGTAATGATTATTAACTATATTTTAAATTTATAATTTATCTATAATATATATTTTTATTAATATATGTTTAGAAAAAAATTAATATTAATAAAAAATAAAAAAACTCTAGCACCGCCTAAGCAGCGCCTAGACCGCACGACCACCGCCAAGGGTCATTTGCACCCTTGTATATACTCATCGAGACTTAGTCTTGTATGCACCAGTTACACGGTGCAACTCAAGTTCATTTTTAAAAAGTTACACAAAATACTACTGAAAAGTTACACATGTTATTACTTAAAAGTCTATCTTTAATAGTGTAACTTTTTAGTAATAATTTGTGTAACTTTTCAATAATAAATTGTGTAACTTTTTAAAAATAAACTTGAGTTGCACGGTGTAACTGGTGCACAAGAGACTTAATCATTCATCCAGCATGTGACCTCCGAAATTGAGATATTTTCTATATTTTGGTCAACTGATACACCTGGATGCCGACAAATAAAATCTTTGTTATTGGAATGAGAGTTAAAGCGCGTGTGATTTTCTTCTAATGCATAACTAAATATTTAGCACCAAATAAATTACAAGCTAAATATACACATCAACATACTCAATTATGCATGCAACATGTTTAGGAACACAAACATATATAGCAAAAAATTTAATCCACCATTTGATAGCGTTTATCAATCAACTCAATAAGTTAGATGTTTGATTTGGGTTCTAATTGATTGTTAAAAATCAGTTTGTGAAAGTTTGAGGATTTTAAAATCCTGATAAATAGTACGGTGGGTGCTTTTTTTTTTTCTTTTGCGTGTGATAGTTGGAGAAATTTTCAGGGCAAAAGAAATTAAGAACAATTAATAGGTTTTCGAGCTTGAAAAATAAGACAATAATATCAAAAGGTTTTAAATAAATGACAGTTGAGCTCGGATTAGGTCCAATTTTGGGCCACTTAGAATTCACCACGTCTTCTGCTACATCAATTTTATAACATTTCTTTTAGTTAAAAAAATCAAAAGATTTAGCAGATTTCAAAAAAATTTAAATAATTAATAGATTTTAAAATATTTAACTTAGCTGATCTTTAAAGAATTAATTTAATTACTATAATTTAAAAGTAGATATATATCATTTCTCTTAATTAAAAAATATTCCAAAGAATAAAAATGTCATTTTCTTACGTATATCAAATTTTTCTTGTGAGAATTATTTTTGCGCACAAAACACCTTTCCCAATATTGGAATAAACCATAGTCCACCAAAGAGGTATCACAATTGTTCATTAATGCAAATTGAAGAACCATAAGTATATAATACAACACCCAACTACATATACTATCCATGTATATCTATATATAAAATTACTGATTTTAAATTAATATTATAGATAATCAACTTTCAGACATGTTCAAATATTAATACTTAAATCTTGATAGTGATATTATGATATCATATCCATTAACACATATAATAACATATGAATAATACAATATATAAAAGCAAGATAAAATCACACAAGATTTTACTCAGCACATATAAAATAATATGCACGAAATGCATAAAATATACTTGGTTTACCAATATATGATTGACTCTTATTTATTTATTTATTTATTTATATAAATTTAGAATCCACAATTCAGATAACAATTCATAATTGTTAATTGGATAAAACATAAAAAATCAAAAATTGAGTCTGTAAACCAAAATGAAATCTAAATAGATGGTGAACATTTAATATATAATACCAAAGTTGATTGAATTACTATAATTAATAACTAGTGAAGGGGTTGGATATCACAGTTGAACAGTCTTTGCTTCTTCATGTGTGGCCCCTTGAAACTGTTGCCACCATTGTCTTTCATGATCTCTATCATACCTCTCTGTAGACTTAGAAAAATATTATTCAGTGTAGCGTGTGTTAGATCATTGAAAAATGAAAGTACATTTTTCATCATGAGGTGTCCAGTTTCAGTGTTTGTATTGCAATAAACTACCCCAAATCATTGATATTGGTATTAGGTGAGTTGGGTGGCTGGCTAATCAGTTGGATATTGAATCCATCTGAGCTTGCAGCAACTCCAAACTCTTGGTCATTGTTATTAATGTGCGGGTTTGCATTGTCTTGCTGAATTAGTATAGATTTGCTTGCTCCTGGTGGCCATTTTGCCTTAATTGCCGGAATTATATGTGTAAAATTAGTACTTGTAATGTCATCAATAGAAAAAAAATGAATATTTTTCCTATTTTGGAGACTTACTTGCTGACAAATAAAATGAAAAAATCTTTTAATGTCATCAATAGGAATAATGAATTTTTTTTTCATATTTTGGAGACTTACTTGCTGAGTAACTAAATGATGAATAATTTCTGATAGTTCTGGAATTTACCTGGTTCAGTACACAACTCTTGATGACATCCTTAGTGATGCGTTCAATTGGTTTAGTGACCAATGTGTACATGATCCTGTTTTTGTTGTTCCTCACTGCTGGTACTTGTTCAGTGAAGGGAAAAATCTCAATTTTACCATCACAAATAAGTGCACCATCACTTGCATATTGGGATCTTGTCACTGCACACATAAACATCACCTTTGGAATGTATATCTTGTTTTTGCATGTATGGTTCAACTTCTCCTGGCAATATATAGAACCTCTTACTTGTCTTGGTCATGTAGAACCATTTCTCATCAATATGAACCACATTATGCATTGTTTCAAAGTTGATTGCATTGCTGTTTGGCTCTATTTGCAACTTTGTTTGCATCCGTAAGAGTAGTCTTGATGGCATTTGTGTGTGGCTAGATCATTCCTTTTTTAATCCACCTGTCTACTTTGCTTTTGCTTACATTCAGCTTCTTAGCAAGTCTTCTGATGGTCCTTCTTTTTGCAAAAGGTATGTTCATCATCCTCTTAGAATTAAGCTCCACTTGAACTCTTTTAGAGACACCCAACCTTTTTTAGGCAAACAAAACAGGAACTGATGCTTGTTATGTTTTTTTTTGCAGTTGTGTTCTCTTGCATACTCCAAATGATGCAGCAACTTCTTGTAACTTACCTCTATGCACCACACCATTAGTGTTTTGGTTGAGAAAGTCATAAATTAAAGGTTTTTCTGCTGGGGTAAGATCTGTTTGTCTTCTATTTGGGGTCATTTATTGTAAGCTAATGGAGTATTGAATGTAGGAGGATTTGTAATGAAGTGCATTAAATGTGTTGATAGTATATGTATAAGACTCTTTATTTTGATGTTTGAACTATAGGGGAGTTTTTGTATCAAATCAACATTAATTGCTTTTACTTGTTGGAGGGAAATTTTAAATATTTTAAATTTCACTTACAGCTTTGGATGTTTTCCTTTCTTTTCTTTGTTTTACTGTTCATGGGCGGCTTTGGATGTTTTCCTTTCTTTTCTTTGTTTTACTGTTCATGGGCGGCTACAGTGATTTACTTAGTGTAAGTAGTTAACTTATAATTAAAGAGTCAAACAAGTCAAAAGGCAGCTTGCCTTAAAAACTGTCATTCCAGGTTGAAAACACCTCCGAAACAAAGAGACTAAGTGTTTTGCCATTCAGATTCTTCACCAGTTGTGATCCTTATCTCAAGCTCCAGACATTGGTTACCACAAGATTTCTCAATATATCCAGACATGAGTCCATGTAAGCATACATACACTTTGGAGTAGACTCTATATTCACTGCTAATATTACATATACAATATTACTATTAAGAAAATTAAATATATTTTTATAACAGTGATATTATATAAATAACAATAATAATATATACACATAACAGTAATAACTGAAGTTCACCTTGAACTCGTGTTCATACATATTTTAATTAACATTTTATATTGCAGGATTGTGTATACCATATATAACAATTCATGCAACATTATTATAAGAATAGATCAACATAAAGCCGCAAAAAGCATTGTTAAACTGAACAAAAGTACTTTCCCCAAATCTTATAATCAGTGACCTGGATTAGAATTGCACATGCATGAACAAATACGGGGGAGTACTTTTAAGTCCTCGGTGGTTCTATTCAAATAGCAAGTTCAATTAATACAAGATCAAAATCAAACCTAATTAAAATGGTTTACAACGGAATGTGAAAAGGAAACAACCAAAATTCGAGAACAAATGGTGTAGCCGGACGATGAATCAAATGACATGAGTTAGGATATCGAGCTGATTTGATTGATTAATCCAAGAGATGACAATCACCTTATCACTTTATAATATCCTTTGCGCTGTTTATACTTTCCTCACCTGAATATTATGTGTGGATTGGAACCGCCATATAGGTTGTCTGCCACTTTGGACGAGAGCGACCTCCTCGCCTTCTTTCACCATTCCTTGCTTCTATAAATTCGAACGCAAGTATGAGAAGATATGTTGTATTTTCTTCTGGGAAAATTTACAAAATTGTTCACAAAAAAAGATATGTTCTATGCAGAAAAAATCTAAACTTCTGTACAAATATTGTGAACTAATTTGTAAATGTAGTCACGCCAATATGCAAATGCCCCTTTTCTTTATATAATATAAGATCAAAAGCATTAGGATCATGCTGACCAAATCTAATTAATTAAATAAGATCATTTATGTCCATCAAACTAGCAGGTCAATTATAAAACTATATATGCTTGAGGTTTGACCTATTTAATAGAAATCAATAAAAGGGAATTATTATGTTTTCAAATTATTATGTTTTCAAATCAAGAAAAGGGTTAGCCCACCTGGCCACCAGGCTCCTCACTTAAGTGAGTGACCTGGGTTCGATTCCCTCTGGGAACGAATTAGGGGGGAGATATAAGGTTGGAGATGTGGAGTGTAAGGAGACTTGGTGAACTAACCTAACTACTAACAACTAACATTTACCGATCAAAAAAAAAAAATACTCCTCCAGAGCTACAAACATGAAACACCCCTGTATGGTTTGTATTTTTCTACCTTAACTAAAGCAATTTGTAAAAGAGAATCAAATGTCAGGGGAGGTACGTATTTGTAATTTTCATACTTCATTTGTACTTTAATACAGGTCAAACCTCAAGTATTATTAAATAATAAGTTTTAAATTGATAGAATTATTATTATCATTATTATTGAACGGTCCATTTGAATTCGAATGGTAGTTCATAAGAATGATCCGATGAGTATTCCCCGTACCAACTTTTAGTTTCCGACTTCATAAAGCTCTCATTGAAAGGCTAATAAAAAGTACCCGGTAGTGTTGAATATAAAGCAATGATGAAATCTTCTTTATGAAAAAAAATAAAATTCCCAAAAAGAAGCAATGATGAAATCTTACCTGTAGCATATTCAATGCATTTGCAAATGTCTCCTCAGCATCTGATGAGAACTCCATGTGAATGGGACAAACCCCCTGGTACAAAGCCAATCTCTGCTGTATTCTCTTGCTGTTACCAGAATTATAAATTAGTGAGAAATACATAATTGTCCAAACTTAAAAACTTCTAGAATAATTTCCTCAGTTACTTTTAAATAACATGTTTGAGTGCACATAAGTTTCTGATCAATTACTTGAATAAAATAAAATAAAAAAGTTGAACATAAAATGCTTTGTGTAGAACGATGAGCTTTAGTCTCGGTTCTCAGTTCTCACACACATCAAATGTGCATAAAAAACACAAAGCCATTAAGTTCATAATAAAGTAATACACATGACTACTCACTCATTTGTAAAAGCAAAAATTGTGCCAGATGGCCGGAAATGGCTAAGTAGGATGGCCATGAACCCTGTCCTAGTGAAGACAACAATTGAAGTTCTGAGTGTGTTGGACATCATCGTTGCATGGAATGCAAACATTTCACTCATATGATTCTGCAGGGATCAACAATAGTCAGTAAAGAACATCAATGGGGTCTATTGAATTTACAGCTAAGAACGTGTGAAATAGAAGACAGCACTGACCTTGAAGGCTTGGCCCAGATTCGGAGGTGTTTGTGCACCAACTATAGTAGCTTCAGTCCTCAAAGAGACTGTGTGCATGACTTTAACAGCTTTAAGAGGAAATCTATCATGGAAATGAAACTAATTTAATCCGGCACCCAAAGGTTATTAATCAAACATGATGCCAATTGGAAGGAAAACGTCGGCCTAATATCACAATTAGTTTAAAAAGAGAAGGGAGGAAAAAGTGCTTACTTCCCATGGGCAGTTTCTCCAGAAAGCATAACAGCATCAGCGCCCTCTCTAACAGCAATGGCAATATCTGATACCTCTGCTCGCGTAGGAGTGGGATGCACAATCATGCTTTCCAGCATATTTGTCGCCACTATTACTGCTTTTCCCATGCTTCGACATAAATTGATAATTTCTTCCTACATTTGAGACAAATTAATTCTGCAAAATGGCTTGAATACATTACTTAAGAATAGTGCATGCACAAGAAAGAAAGTAGGGGTGGCACAATGGATGAGAAAATCTAAGAAATGTGCTTAAGATTGTCTGGACATGTACATTGGATTCCTAGATACGGCAGTATGCTATAGAGAAAAGTAGAATATCCATTTGCCTAAACTGAATTGGAAAAGAACTAGTAAAAAGATATGTTAAACTTAAATATAATTTATAAATGAGAGATAATGATGGTCACATATGATCCATACCCCCACATAGTGGAATTGTAGTTCAGTTTGTTTGCCGGTGGTGGCAGCAGTTTGAATTTAGTGGTACATTAAAAGCCACAAATTCCTTTTCTTGACAGATTAATCAGAAGCTTGAGAAGTCCTCATGAGATGAACTTACCTGTAATAAAGGAACCTCTTCAATTGGCAACTCTGCACCAAGATCCCCTCTTGCAACCATTGCCTGACAAAAAAGAAGAAATAAGACTGTCATCTTCACAGTCAAAAAATATTCACCAACATTAGAGGGCACAGAAAAGTGAACCAAGTGAGATAGAAGCTACTTAGGATTTAATATAGAATAGTTCAAACATCCTGCTGTTTGGAATATTCACAAGACTAAGTAGAAGAGTGAGAATTTTCCAGTGTGAGTTCCTGCCATGTATATCTTATTGAGTTATATATCGCATCGAGACTAGATGACAGAGAGACCAGCTAAATTTATGACAGACTGCCAAGTGACAAGAGACTTCACAATGGGCAATAACTTCAATTATGGTTAAAAAATTTCAAATCGAAGAATGATATTGACAAAACCCAAAATTAATTGACTACAATAGCATTTCTCATTAAGAAGTAATCAAAAGTTTATGTAGTTACCCCATCGGATGCAGTTATGATAGAATCCAAATTTGGTATGGAATCTGCACTCTCAATTTTTACAATGACATGAATGTCAGCACCAGCATCTGCAGAAAAGAAGGTGAAACCATTATGTCAGAAGGAACTCTGCAGTTAACTCTTTCAATTTGCATTATAATTATATAATTAATATGTGGTGAATAATATGGCATCGAACTTGAGATATACCATTCAAATAGTTTTTTAGTTCATGGACCACAGCTGCATCTTTGACAAAGGAAACCGCATAAAAGTCAACTTTGTTGTCCACTCCAAATTTGATATCATCCCAGTCTTTTTCTGTTCAATGTCAGTGCAGGAAGATCATTACCCAGGTTGAAAAAAAATGGAAGCAAATATCACACAGCAGTCTAAGCGAAATTGATAAGCATGGATATATGACATCATTATAGAGCATAAGAAGAAGATTTGATGATTTAACAGATATGACTGCTTATCTAACCAGTAATTGATGGAAGGGTGGCACTTTTTCCCCGAACATTAAGATGGCGCCGAGATTTAAGCTCTCCCCCATCAACAACCTCACATTTCACTGATTCCTCAGTCTTTGATTTCACCAAAAACGACATCATACCACCTGCACCATCAATCCAGTAGTCAGGCGCAAGCAAATGCAATACAAGCACCCCAGAATGTTATTTCTGGAAATTGATAGCCACTATGTTATTCTCTATTTTCTATTTTTTTTATAGGTCATGTGATTCGAACCCATAATCACAAGGTCATAAATAGTGAGGCTCTGACCACGTCGTCAAGATTAAAGCATAATATCCCCCACCCCCACAAAAAAAAAAGAGATAAAACTCATAAAAGTTGGAAAAAAACAGCTGCACAAGCAAAAAACCAACCATTAACAGATGTTCAGTTTTCAAATGCGAAAAACTGTGAATGATGAACTTAGTATAGAAGCCACGTCTATTATAACCAAGTTTCTACATGGATAAACAGTGAAGATATTCATCCATGGATAACCCAGTATGATAATGAAAACAAACACCATTAATGAAAATCATACTAGTTGTGTACCATCAACAAGAAGCATGTCCCCGACTTCTACATCATTAACAAAATCATCATAGTTGACACTGACACAATCTGCTGTGCCAACTCCTCTTCGAATTGTAAAAGTAAACTCCTGACCAGTTTCTAATGTAATCGGTTGAGGTAAATCACCACTCCTAACCTCAGGCCCCTGCCAGAAGAATTCACAATATCAAAAAAAAACATTAGATAAAAGTGAACAAAAAACTCAGAGCACAGCCAATGCCTAAGAGCTCAGAATGAATTAAGCAATTAATGTAGAGAACTTTCTTCATAATTTAAGCAATTAATGTAGAGAACTTTCTTCATAATAATTTCTACTTTCCCATGAAGCTTCTCCGTTTAGTGTATCTCAACCTTATTTAGGTTGGCGTGCTTGAAAAAGGTTCAAGCAATCTCTGCTACAAGAAGAATATCACTAATGGCAGCTCAAACTTTAAGTTTCCATGGTCATATCCCTCAGGACATCCTCGCTCAGAAATGTCCAGTGCTTGAAGGAAAGCTCGACTTTGACTTCAGCATAACTCATGTCTATTGCTCCAATTTGCTCGTAAACATCAAGACAAGTCATCATCTTACTGTTTGAGCATGTGTTTTGTGTGATTTGAATGAATTATTAATTTTTTAACATGGTTGCTTCTGATAATCTGTTGTCTATGTTCCTCCTCTAAGCCTGACTATTAGAGGAATCTTATTAATGATATCGCTTCGAAGGAGGATCCTGAAGTAGGCTGATATATATAATATTAATAATGAAGCAGGCTTCGCAGTTGAAAATCTCCCAAAAGTTCTAAAGTCTTGCATGTACATGATTGAGGAATGACTGATTAAAGAAGAAAATTACTTAGCTGACAATAAGAAAGGCCTTTATTTATGCCAGAGTAGAGAGCTAAAGATAGGGCTTGAAATCAACCAAAAAAGGGACTACTCAAACTCGTTCTTTTCCACTAAATGATATTAAAGGGTTCCACCATGGAAAACAGTTTCACCTCCAGACAGCCGCCATGAAGAAGGCTTTTGCCTCAGCCCGCCTCAACCCCACAACAACAGTAATCAATTACCCCCTCCGTCTCATGCTTAATTTCTACATTTCCAAAAAGGTCCGTCCCAAAATCCTTTGCCACTTCCATTTTTGGTAAAATATTACACACTAACCCACCTTTATTAAACCCACTAAAATATCACTTTTTCAATAAAATATTACTTTATCACCATCTATACTTTGTCACTTTTTCAATAAAAATATTATTTTATCACTTTATTAAAACATCTACTTTATCATTAAAACATCACTTTATCTCTTAAAATCCGTGCAAACAGTACAGTAGAACTTAACTATGGGACGGAGGGAGTACTTCTTTTAGGTAGCCAAGTGTCTACTTAAGTGCAAGACGTGTAGCTACTACGAAAGCGCAGAGACTACCTAGAGGACCTCTCTCCCCAGGCCCACGGAAAAGCAGTATCAAAAACCAACCCTGTCTAAACATGTGTAACCCTTCTCCATTAAAAGACCAACCATGGACTAAAAGAAGGAGAAATAGAGTTGAATCCTGAGATCTAAAGTAATAGGTTAAAGCTTCTACATAGGTTTGCAAGATCATTAGGTTAGGAAGATTACTCATGTTCAGAAGTAGTAGGTCTAGGTGTTTTACTAACATTCTGAAAGCTTTTCGACTTGGGAGGAGGACTCAATGAAAAGAAGGTTGTATGCTTATATATGTTTGTGTTGGCTGTCACAAACCGCTATTATATCATTTAGAAGTTTACGGGCATTACCATATATTTGCAATATGAAATGACCTAAAAATTAAGTATTATAGCCTACTAATTCAGTAATTGAGTATCTGAACAAAACACAGGTAGGAAATATTGAAGAAATTAAAACTGACTTCTTGATTTCTCTAGAATATTCTAAATTTGTAAGCCACGAGACTCTCTAGAATAACCAAGAAAGTGTCTTATGTCGGCGCATTCTAGTGGCGTAGTGTTTATTCTAGAATCAACCATTCACCATGGAGGCGTTTTATGGACTAAAGCAGGCTTCAAGGGCATGGTACAGAAAGATCCCCGAGTTCTTGGTGAAAAGTGGATATGTTATGGCACATGTGGATTCAAGCTTACTTGTCAAGACAAAAGAAGAGAAGATCTAATGTGTGCTGGTATATGTGGACGATCTCATCATCACTGGCAATGACGAACCAGAAATTCGTCAAACAAAGGAGAATTTGGCAGTACGCTTTCAAATGAAAGAGCTTGGGGAACTGAAACATTTCTTGGGCTTAGAGGTTGACAGAACCAAGAAAGGTCTATTACTTCTGTCAACACAAGTACGCAAAGGACTTGCTACAAACATTTTGGAATGCTCAAGCGCAAGCCCATATCGACACCTATGGAAGTTAATGCCAAGTTATGTGCACACGAAGGCAAAGGCTTGCAAGACGAGGCAATGTACCAGCACTAATCTACCTAACACTAACTCGACCAGATATCTCAAACGGAGTAGGCGTAGCAAGTCGATATACACAACAACCCAAGAAGCCTCATTTGGAAGCAATACGACGAATATTGAGGTACGTCAAAAATACTATCGACTATGGTCTCTTCTACAAGAAAGGTGATGAAACTAAGGTAACTGGGTATTGCGACACTTATTATGCGGGAGAGTAGGAGACCATGATACTCATAGATCGACACGACATCGGGATTCGTGTTCAAGCTTGGATCAGGGGTTGTATCTTGGTGTAGCAAAAGACAGACAACTATATCCTTATCAACTACAGAAGCAGAGTATCGAGCAGCAGCAATGGCAGCTCAAGAGAGTACGTGGCTCATGCAATTGATGGAAGGTCTACATCAGTCTACGGACTACGGAGTACCACTTTATTGTGATAATCAATTTGCAATTCATCCTGCAAAAATCCAGTTTTCCATGCTCGGACGAAGCATGTGGAAGTTCATTACCATTTTTTGAGGGAAAAAGTATTACAAGAAGAATTGCAGATGCTTCAAATTAAGAGTGGAAGATCAAGTAGAAAATATATTTACTAAAGGGCTCAAGACGACAAGATTTCAAAAGCTAAGAGAACAATTAAGTATGAAACAGAGAAAGAATGTATGTGTTGAGGGGGAGTATTGAAGAAATCAACACCGACTTCTTGATTTCTCTAGAAATATTCTAAATTTTGTAAGCCACAAGATTCTCTAGAATAACCAAGAAAATGCCTTATGTCGGTACATTCTTGTGGCCTAGTGTTTATTATAGAATCAACCATTCACCATGCGTTAATAATAAAATATTAGGAACTACAATCTAGTAAGCTAAAGCCAAGGTAATGTAGGTTAACTTTGTAATCCTATAAATATAAGTTAGCCATCCTACTAGAAGTAAGAGTGAGGATTGAGTGAGAAAAATAAGTGAGGTGAGGTGTCTTCTTGAGATCCTTTAAAAGAGAGTTTGAGTGTTCCTTAAAAAAATTAGAGTCTTGTAAATTGAGTGTTTAAGCCTTTGGTTATTGTAGTACTTTTGTAATTACTTTGTTCCTAATAAAAAGTAATTACATTATTTTCCACATGGTGCTCTAGACTCAACAGGAAAAGTGGAAAATATACAAACCCAAACTTAACAATCTGGTAGGTAATATTTATGTTAGATACATTGTAAAACAACAGCAACAAGAACAAGAGAAACAAAAGTAAGGAATTCAAATGTGTGCCAGCCCGAAATATAATATAATGAATACATTCTGTCAATAACATGCTTATCAACAGAAGTTAGTCTTTTCTATCAACAAAATGCCATAAGGTAGTAACTAACTTGAGTGACGCTGTAACTAAAAAAGGCTTTGATTTTATGTCTACCATTCTGAGTGAAGCTCTGAAGGCCAAAGGAAAAAAGACTTACCTTGGTGTCGAGCATGATGGCGATAACATTGTCTTTTGCTTGGGCATTATATTCTTTAACCAAATCAATGACTTTTTGGTGTGATGCATGGTCTCCATGGGACATATTAAGACGAGCAACATTCATTCCAGCCTCTGCCAGCTTCCATATCATCTCCCTTGTGTTGGTTGAGGGGCCAATTGTGCAAACAATCTTTGTCTTGCGCCTGACAGTAGGCTTCGACCACATACCCACAGATGTGTCACCAAATTGCGGAATCACCTGTATATAATGATTTTGCATTTCAGCCTGGTCAAGGTAACTTCAACAGGAATGATAAATGCATTTTTTTCCGTACAGGTTCACAACATCAACAATGAGTCAATGAAAAGAATTGTTGCAACTAAGTATTGTATGGAATTGCAATGATGAACACAAAAACAATCAATAAAATGCTTAAGAGCTCCCAAAATAACCAATTACTTGCCCTAAAAATAACATGAGCAGATTTAATCACTTTATCTTGTTCTTTATGCAGTAATTTTATCAAGACTTCTTCTACACAGAAACTTCTGCATCCCAATCGATCTCATAAAATAAACACAGGACTACAATAAGAACCTATCACTCTGAAAAAATGGGAAAACGAGTAGCTTCCAATGGTGCACTAGCTAAATTGTACATTCATGGTTTTTATGCTGCAATGTCATACGATGGTAAAATTTAAAATACTCGAATGAAAGTGTTATCTTGCTCCGAAAATTACTCGCAAGACACACAGGAATACTCACTCTTCTCCAGAAAAACTTATACAATGAAGTGACAACCAAGCATTTATCTCCTAATTGCATAAAGTTTTCCAAAAATATAAAACAATAAAAAACCTTGGGCACGTCTTCAGGAGACACCGGAATCACTTCCGGCTCAACACGCGTAGATCTCGCCATGATCGGCACGCTGACATGCACAGCTCCGGGGAGACTCCTCTTCTCCGTTTGAGCCAGAACCTTGGCCGCGAAGCCATAACCTGGCTTCAACTTCTCAGAGAAGCTCTGCTGAGAGGCAGAACCAGGATTTGCCGCAAATGAGCCGTGAATCAACCGAGTCGCCACAACTTGCGCCATCGCCGCACAAACTTCCTGGAGAAAGAGATAAGAGAAATGCTAGGAAGTACAGTGAGAGAGAGAGAGAGAGAGAGAGAGAGAGTTGGGCGTATAAATTGAGAGAGAGTTTGGAGAAATCGCCGGTTCTTTTGGAGGCGTGTGGGGTGTTCTCTCTCGTTTGTATCGAAATCAGAAGAAAAAGGAGGCTGCTTGTCTGTCTGTTCAAAACATTTTCTTGGGGGTTTGGGGGATAAAGTAGGGAATTCGTTTCTTTGGACTGGCGGCTAAAGCGATGTCGTTTTGATTGTAACGGTCAAGGCTATTAAATTGGTGTATAAATTAAATTTAAACGTGGATATATATAAGTCTCGAGGATTTGCATGTGGAATTTAACACTTAGTTATTCTTATTCAGGTATTTAGTAGATTGAATTAGGATTTTTTTTTTTTAAAGTAAAGAATTTATGTCAGTAATCTCTGGAGTCATATTGATATTAATATTGATTGATATAGAGTTTCTTTAATTTAATCAATATTGAATTAAATTTAATTATATTGTATTTCTTTAATTTGTAATGAAATATAATTATTTTTTATTTTTATATTATTTTGGACCGAATGATCAACTATAATAATAGCAAAATGAAGTCTTGATTCTTAACAAATTACACATTTTCTGCTACATTATTCAATAATTATAGTAAAAGATAGATACTACATTTACCTAAAAGCTCTACAGTATGAACAGCCCCCTCTCACAAAATTGCATCCTCTCATCTCATACATCAAACTTCACCTTTCTCAAGCCCACAAGTAATGACTCAAAAAAAGTGCAGACAGCCGTTTAACAAAGAAGGCAAAAATGCAATCAATGCCTGTTTACAAGGCTGGATTACTAACAGAGGCCTCAACATCTTTGCCATCTGAAGTAGCATATTTAAGGTACTGCTCAATGTTGGCATCTGAGCTACCTGTTCTCCGATGAAACCAACTTCGCGATGTTTTAGGCTTCCGATAACTTATAGCAATGGATATATCATTCGGAAACAAGTCCCCAAGCAGCAAGCCGTGGACCAAAGTTGTGACAAGCAATGCTGCCACTGTAAGCGTGGAGACGATGCAGAGGATTACGCTGAAAGTTTTCGTGAATGTGTTGTCGACGACGCTTGAGTATCTGATTGTGGCTATGGCTGCTCCAGTCATTGGGAAGGTGTAAGCCCACCATGCCAGTGAAAATCTGCACATATTTGTAATGAAAATGATTAGGACATTTCAAATATATATACCTCATTTATGTTGTGCATGTGGACTCAAGTGTGTACCTGAAGCCTCGGAAGAAATTTAGTCGAATGGCCTGCAAGACGCACATTTCACGTGTGAGTTTATCTTATACACTAGTTGTACGATGCAACTGAACACAATTATTATTTTTTTAGTAAACAAACTCATAGTGTAACATATTTTTATCCATGTAAAGAATTCTAGTCCTTCTTGTTGGGAAATCCCTTATGTTTTGATGCCATTAAAACCATCTGATCTTGGGAGGTCAGCTGATCAACTGATGTCAGATCAGCTGAGGTTAGATCAGCTGAGGTCCAGGTCAGC
>JAPKLY010000634.1:145284-186455 GCA_026898435.1 Prunella vulgaris | reverse complement strand
GCTGTTTTCAAAACAAGAAGACTCAAAGTCTTCTTTAGGGACCAACACTTCTATTGTGAGCTAATTTGGTAAATTATCTCATAGATAATTGACCAAAATTAGGACTTCTGCATGAGATAATTTGGTCAAGCAGGACTTCTGCATTTCATACCAGAATTGAACTATTAAAGTGTAAATGCAGATTGATGGCAATGTGTTTGGGAACTAACCAGTGAGAAATACAGGAAAATGGCGATGAAGTAGGCGAGACGGGATCCATAGTCGAAGGAGCCCTGAATATTGGCCCACGCCATGGATGCAACGCTCGGTGCAGCAACAAACAAGAAGAAAACCGGGTGAAGCTCCTTAGGGAGCGTCTCGTTTGTCGGAAGCCTCTGGTAGAGAGTTACGAACAACACGATGTAATGAGCCATTCCAACGGCAAAGAAGAAGATAGGCCCTTCCTTTAGTCCCATTGTTGCACCAAGCAGAGCCCCAACAAAGTTCCCCACTACTGACAAATGGTTGGAGGGGTTGGCCACCTTAGAAAGCCTCCTCTGTCCTCCGGACATCCACTGGCCATATATCTTGAGCTCCAGACACAAGATTGGGATCATAAGAATGTACCAAAGGGAATGATGGAGATCCTGAGTTTGAGTGATGGAAGGTGGAACCCCGAGGGCTAAGAAGAGAAGGGCGGTCCAAGGAGCGAAGAAGAAGTTCACGCGAATAGGGTGGTAATACTCTCGACGAACAGCTTCGAAGTAGAAAATGATCTTCAAGGCATATACTACAGCGACGACGATCATGAGAGGGACAGAGACGAACCAGATGGACTGGTTCACGTGGGGGCCGACATGGAGGAACTTTGTGGACTCTGAGAAGGCCAATGTCTTCCACATGATAGCTTGGCTACTAACACCGAGGCAGATACCGAATGAAGAGATGGGAAACCGTAGGAGGAAAGGCCATCTCTTGTCATCCGGAAGTATGCTTTCTTCTGAAGCCTATAGAAAAACTTTTTCTTGTTAAAAGCTATGAAAAAAATGAAACATCTTAAGAGGGAAAAATTGGCACTGAATTATTTTAGTATTTACACAATATAAAATAGAGGTGAGATAACTGTTCGTGCAAAGATATTTTTTCACTGAAAGTTGTAATGATTTGATTTGTGACTCTTAGTACTAGAGTTGTAACTTTCTGATATAACCATTAAGTAAGAGTAGCAATCTTCTTCAAATGTAACTCTTGGACATCTATATATACTCAAGATACGTGGAGTTCAGTATAATCGAAAAAGTAGATCCAATCGAAAGTTTAAAATTAAAATTTCTCAATCGACTAAAAAGTCGAGTCTCTTTGTATATCAAGTTTGAGTCTTTTGTTTTATTAAACTACTTATGATTTTTTATTTTGAAATTCTTTAGAGTCTAAATATCGAATTTCTGTGAGATAGATTTTGTATCATAGAAAGTTATTTTTCGACATGCTTAACATATCATTAACTCTAGTACTCATATATATATACACAAGCACATACCCGTAGGACGTCCAATTCGGGTCCCTCCAAGGCGTCATAGTATCGATCCACAGGCACATTCGCCCTTTCGGGACGCTGCTGAGGCCGTGCACCTTGGTCATCAGATTCCCGGTTACCACCCCGCAGATTTGATATTTGCCTCTCCAGTTTTCCAGACCATGTCTTGAAAGAGTCGAAGCGTTTATCTCTCAGCCTAGTGGATGGAAGAGGAGCAGGATTCCCATTGCTAATAGGCTCAGGGAGTGCAGGACCTTTAGGTATTGGCTGAGAATAAAACTTGGTGTGCTTTGTCTGAGCACCAAGATTGTCGGAAGCAGCAGAAGCATTGAGATCGTCCGTGAAGAGAACCCTCTTTGTGTTGTGCAGATGAGCTTCAATTGGAGACGGCGGCATACTGATGGAAACAGAGTGCATCCTCTGATCAACAGCTGCAGCTCCTTCAATTCCCTGAGGATATTGATATTCATTCAAATGCCAAAAATCACGAAAGAAGACAGCGATCGAAACTGAAATCGGAAAGACTTACAAACGCCGAAGGGCGAGCATCAGCTCCGTCGAAACCATCTACCTCGTGGGCAGCTATAGCTTTGATTAACGATGGAAGAAGCACTTCATCCTTATTCACTTGGATTTCCTCCATAATTTATCACCTAACATTTCATTAAAATTAGCATCACAACAAATACTGAATATGATTTTCTCCAAAATCTATAATCTTACCTTCCAAAAGGCAAATGGGAACTCCAAAAAACAGAAGATTGGCACAAAAGTAGCGATGCAAAACTATATATATAATATACCATATCCTTGGAAGCAGTACGCGCCTACTGTTTTACGCAAACAGACAGCTGCCAATGAAAGCGACACATTCAACGCCATCAATCAAGATATTATGCTAATTAACATTAGGTATTTGGGATGTTTTTTTGTCTTCACGCTAATTTCTATAGGTTTGACAATTTGTACAGGACAACTAATTACAAGGATGATGACAGCTTCTAAGTCACTCAATCATAAAAACAACTTCTTAATCTTTATCTCGTCAACGAGACTGTAAATTGGTGGACAGGACAACAGATCCAACAAAGTTAAGTTGAGAGAAGTGTAGTGAGACAATGAAGAACTAAAGTGAATGTAGAATCATTGCATTGCATTGCCTTAAAAAAAATAATCAGGAATTATATTTTCTGTGAGCCAAATGAATCGTGGAAGGTTTGATGTGGATATTCCATTGGGACAGGCCAGAATTTTCTGGCTGTCAAATGATGGACGGCGCATGTTAGCGACACCATATAAGTCACCAAATTTATCTCGGTCATTCGTATGTTAATTTTCACAAATATATGACATATATATTTCAGTTTTAAGTTTTTCAAAAAGTATAAAACTTACATTTTTATGAATATTATATATGTACCGTGGAGGTGGAGTTTAATAAATAGTTTCCACATTTAAATATGTAAACTTTTTATAGAACAAATAAAAATAAAAAGTATGCAATATCTTTTGGGACGGAGGGAGTATCGGCTAGGTTGAAGGTATTGTTAATTATTACTTGAAATATTATCAATTTAAATTCACATAGCACATTAAATGATTTTCTTTTTGTTAATTGATTTTTAAAATTCAACTACATAATATGTACTTGAACTGACGAAGCCAGGATCGGTTAAAATTAAAATTTTAAAATATTAAAATTAATTTAAAAAAAAAAAAACACATGCATAGGATTCGAGACCTGGTGCTAACAAAACAAAAAATACACACTACTCCTCAAACCACTAGGGCAAATAGCTAAGGTAAGTCAAACTTGGAAACTATACTATATGTAGTAATTTTGAAAAATTCAGGGGGGCCCAGTGCCCCCCCTATACCTAGTGTGGCTCCGTCCATGCTTGAACATACACGAGAATCACTCATTTCTTTTACGATTAAGTTTTTATTATACTTTTAAAAGAAATAATTTCAAATTAATATATTTTTAAAGTACTATTTTTAAATTTTTACAATTTTTTTTAAAATGTATCATTTTGTAATCGTGCCTTTTAAATTATGAATACTAAAAAACGTAAAAATAATTAAGTAGTGAAAAATCAAGTAATTGATGTCATAGGTTATTGACGTGGGCAATTGAGGCACGACGCAAGATGGCCATTAACAGATGGCGGCTGGAGGCGAGGGTACCAAATTATATACCCTCATACTCTATATAAACAATTCAACAAATTGATAAAATTATATAAAGATTAGTACACAATTAGTATTAGATTACACAAAAACATTATCATCTTATCATTAGTCAAACTACATTGAAAGCTACCTTAGTAGCAATAACTTTTTTGTTGAGAAATTGAATTTACAATCCATAAAATTGGAGAGAGACTAAGAGGGTCGTGGCAGCTTCCACACCGTCATTTTGGGGACCCCCAATAAATAAAATAGAATTATTACAATAAATTAGGTCAAATATGTTGTGCACAAAACACACACACATAGCTAGATATATGAAGTAACCATAGAGGGACATAAAGACATTCCCACGCAGCAAAGCTTGAAAAAGAAAAGTTAAAGGGTCACTTAAGTATTGATTAAAAAAAATTGGTTTAAAAAATTTGTAGAATAATATTTTTTTTTTTTCACAAAAATTTCTTTTTTCCTTTTTCGTTGCACGGGACCAATATGTAACTTTATCAATTTATTGAATTATATTCTAGTTTTTCCAGATTTAAACTAGTGTAACCATGACTGGCCTGCCAAAGGGATGATCAGTACCGTCAATCTCATATCAAGCTCTTGTTTACACTAAGAGGGTGCTTGATTAAAATTATTTTAAATATTTTAAAAGTATTAATATTTTATAATTTTTTTAAGAGTTTATATATATAAGAAGTTACTTTTAGTAGTTTATAAGTTGTTAAAGTGTTTGACCAATAAATTTTTTTAATAATATATATACTTATTTTAAAATTTAATTCTAAAATAAGTATTTTTTATTTTTTATACTGAAGTAGGAGTTTGGGGAGTGGTGGGGGGTTCGGGATGAGACGGGTGGATGGAAGTGGAGGTGGTGAGAAAAATAAATTAAGGTATTACGACAAATGTAAGTAGTTTATTTTAAAGAGTATATTTTATATGGAATAAATCATAAGAAGTTTATCATGAAACAATATTAAAGTATCAAATATTTAGTCAAATGTATCAAAATATTCATCAGGAATATAAAAAATTGGTGTTAATAAAATCTATAACATAACATAACATAATATCTTGACCCAAATTTTTTATACATCTGATGATAATTTTTATAGTCCTGATTACATATTTGATATTTTAAAATTGGTTCATAAGTTTATAATGAACCATTTTCATACAAAATTTTACCTATTTTAAGATCTTATAAACTGTTTAGACATTTTTTTTTACTAGACACTCTTTTAAACAAATTTAAGCTATTTAAAAAAAATTATAACCTCGGTCAAATACCCCTAATTATATCGTGTAGGTTAAATATATATTTTAATAATTAAAATTGTTGATAATAAGTAATATTAATTGTCAATGAAAAATATTTTTTAACGGTTGATGCACTTGATGCGGATTACACTATTGATAGTACATTATTTTTAAGAGTTTACTTTTTTTTTTTTAATTCAATAGCAATTTATAACATATAAAATTGAAGTATTGCAACCTAATCACAAAAATATATTGCGTTCATATAATTTCTTTTTTTACAGAGGTTGCAAATTGATAGTGATGGATTATGTTTTACCTGTGCGGATACGCAGATATGTGTGCGATTCGATACGAGTTTTTAAAAAAGTAGGGTGCGATTCGTTAAGGATACATCTATTGATTTATATTTAATTATATATAATATCTAAAAGATATATTTTTTTATAAAAAAAATTTATAAATCAATTATAAATTATTTATATTTTTTATCACCTAAAATTTGATCCAATAATATAATATAATTATGTAAAAAAATCAACTCGAGTTATATTAGTTAAATACATAAATCATAGTAGTAAATTTAATCTAAAACAAGTGTCACACGATCAATTTAAATTATACAAAATAAGAAAATTCAATTCAAATAATATTTGTAATGCTTATAAATAAGATTCGTGTAATGGATTGGAGAATTCGTTAGCTGGATTCCTCACGTGGAGAATCCAACACGAGAATTCAAGAATCTTACATCTTTTAGGGTGCGATTTCAATACTACATTACAACATTTTTTAGAAAAATCTGTTTATCATAGGTCATGGAGAGACATGCACGTTGATATTAATCATAATTTTAAATTTAAGAAAAAAGAATGAATCACACAAATACATCCAAGCTTTGGATATCTTAAGCCGTCGTAGCAAAGTGTTGCGTAGCATTCACTAATCCCTTTTGTGGCCAACAGTAGAACAGAAAATACGTGAAGGATTAAGCCCTTAATTAATCCATAGATTAGGCATAAAATTGGGGAGGATCCTTTTCTTTTTGGTCATTAAAATAATAGTAAGAACCACACGAAATGTAAAGATTTGGCAACTGGGATTTTGACCTTGTTAACTTATAGTAATTGATGACAGCTATGCCTATGATGAGTGGCGTAATCCTATTTCGGATAAAATCAATAGAATTTAGTTTCCATTTATATGGATGAATTTAAAAATAAATGAATTTTAAAAAAAATATATGTAATATATGTATATTTTAAGTTAAAAATTATAAAGAGATATGAGAGAAGGAAAAAATAAGGAAAGATAAGATGAAAGGAGATAGGGAGTGAAGATTTCAAATGACATGGTTTTAAGATAATTTAGAATTCCTCCATTTTAAACATAATTCAAAACTAAGTATTTATAAATTCATATAGAGAATGACTATTTGTGTGTGAAATCCTCAGATTTCAAATTTATCCAAACAAAGCCTTTAAGTGTTGTATTAATTAAGATTTTAAATAACCTTCTTAAGCTGAAAAAGTTATGCGGACTTAAAAAAATTTGTAAAATTTTTTAGTCTTTTAAGATTTTGTAGAATTTTATAAGACTTTTTAAATCAGAATTTTAATGGATTGTGTATGATTTTATGGACTTTACAAAATTTTATGAATTTGTGAAATACAATTAGGGTTCACAATTTTTTTTATACATTTGAATTTAAATTCGCGTGACTTGTCCCTCCTAAATAACATTCTTACAAATATTCGTAGTTATACTAGTACTCCACTGTGATTTTTATTTTAAATTTATTATCATCATCTTATCAACATTATTTCTGATAATCACAAAGTGAACTTTTTTTTCTTTTAAAATATGATAAATGGTGATAATTCTTATATTTTCTAGGTCGAATCTTCCGTTGATGATTCTTCCAACCCTCTCCCGACCACCAATGCCCCTTTCTCTCATGTAACTGTCCAAGTTGGACAAACTTCTAATCTCATAGTATGGTCCTCTATCTCTTTCTTGACGCTAGACCCATTATGGTTCATACTGAGAGACCCAATAAATTTCAGGTAAGAACATCAAAAGGCGGCAGTAGGAAATGTTATTTTACCTTACTACTCTATGTTTGGTAAGATTTCTTTCTGAGGACCCACCTAGGATTGTTGATAACAATCTGCAAAATGAGACTGTTAGGAGTCAAAGGTGGAATTATAACTTTATATATCAGAATTATATTTTGGGTGGTCTGGTAGATGCGTTGTATAACGTCTACCACAAAATTACTACTGCCAAGGAATTATGAAATTCTTTGAAAGTCAAATATGTGGTTGATGACACTAGTACCATGAAGTACCTTGTTGAAAAAATTTTGCATTTCAAAATGGTAGATTCTAAGTCTATTGTTGAGCAAGTTCAAGAGTTTCAGCTGATTCTGCATGATATAGCTGCATAAAGGATGGTATTGTCAGATACTTTTCAAGCAACTGCGGTAATTAAAAAGTTCCCCCCTAGTTGGAGGAATTTTTAGAGCTACTTGAAACTTAAAAATAAAAGTATGAATTTGCAAGAAGTTATCGAAAAACTTCAAATCCATGAAGGTGGTTTGACAAGATCCAAAAGTGCGGATGTGGCCAAGGCTAATTTGTTAGAATCTAAAAAACAGAATGACCTTTAAATGATAAAGGCAAGTAATCAGTCGCAACAAAATCCAAATTCACTGGTGACTATTACAATTGTGAAAAATCAAATTACATGGAAAAATCCCCCCCCCCCCCCACCACCAAAAAAAGATAATAATAATAAGGTCAAACAATCAAAAGTAAATATGGTTTAAATGGACATTAGTGAAGATGATCTGGCAGCAGTGATCACTGAAGTGAACTAGGTAGACAATCTAAAAGAGTGGTTCATTGACACTAGTGCTACTTATCATGTCTATTATGATAGGAATGTTTTCTCCACTTATGAGCCAGCTAGTGGGAGGATGCTCCACATGGAGAACCAATCCACAATCTTCAGAAACTTATCACAAAGAAGAATCTCACGCTCAGAGATGTTTTGCATGTCCCAGATATTTGCAAGAATCTGATCTATAGTTCTATACTTGTAAAGAATTATTTTAAACTAGTATTTGAGTCTAATAGAGTTGTTTTTAGCAAGTATTCCGTGTAGCTAGGACGTGGCTATTTCCACGAAGGTTTGTTCAAAATGAGCATTGTGGTTGTACTCCCTAAGGGGAAAAAGGTTATCAATAAAGAAGTTTTTACTTCTACTTATATTACTGAGTAGGGATGGCAAAACGACCCGCCCCGCAGTTGATCCAATCCGCCCCGCTTTGTTTGGATCGGCCCCGATCTGCCCCTTTTTGAGAATGGAGCAGATCAGCCCCGCCCCGCTTGCGGAGCAGATCAGGCATGGATCTACATATTTTTTGCCCTGGTCCGCCCCGCTCCATATAATATTAATTATATATAATATTAAATATATATATAATATATAGAATTATATATATGTTTTTTAAAATAATCAAATCTTGGATATGATTTTGTGATTTGGATGGATTATTGTTGATTAAATTGTGAATTTTTAATATTTTGCATTTAGTTTTTTTTAATATATTGATTTTGTAAAATTTTGAGAATTTAATAGATGGAGCGGGGCAGATCAGATCCGCCCCGCGCGGGGCAGGCATGGATCTCAAAATGCTGCCCCGCAGTGGAGCATGGAGCAGAGCGGATCAGCGGGGCACAAGCGCGGAGCAGGCATGGATATTGAGGTATCCGCCCCGATCCGCTCCATTTGTCATTCCTATTACTGAGTGCTCTAGTTTATGACTTTGTAGATACAGATATGTAATCTCAAGTTCATAAAATATCTAGTAAATCTTAATTTACTTGGCATTAAATATGTTGAAATAAACCAAAAGAACTAAAGTTTGTGTAGAAGCTAAAATGACAAAATTGTCATTTTTTTCAGTCGAAAAGAATTCTGAACATTTAGTCTTAATACACACTGATGCATGTGATCTAAAATTTACTCAAACTAGAGAAGAAAATAATCACTTTATCACGTTCATAGATAATTGTACTAGGTTTGATCACATTTGTCTTTTACATAGTAAGGATGAAACATTGAACGCTTTTAAACTATACAAAACTGAAGTGGAAAATTAGTTAAACAAACGAATTAAAATGGTTCATAGTGATGGAAGTAGGGAGTGTGTAGTACCTTTTGAGATAATATATGTCGAGTCCGGCATCATACATCAAACCACTACTCTCTATTCAATTCAATCAAATGGTGTTGCAAAATATAAGAATCGAACACTTAAGGAGATGATGAATGTAATGTTAATGAACTTTGGTTTACCGCAAAGTCTATAGGGAAAAGTCATTCTATCGGCTAACAACATACTAAACAAAATTTCACATCATAGTAAGAATACAACTCCTTATGAACTGTGAACTGGGCGGGAATCATCATATAAATAAAAGTCTGGGCAAGTGTAGCAAAAGTAGAAGTGTCACTATCTAAACAAGTTAAGTTCGAACCCAAAACAATAGATTATATACTTGTTAGGTACACATTAAATAGTAGTTCTTATAAATATTTGATTCACAAGTAAAAAAATTGTGATATGACAGAAGACACTCCCTTAGAATCGAGAAATGTTGTATTTCTATGAAAACATATTTCCTCTAAAAACTAAGGAAGATGAGACTTCAACTAAAAGGCCTCAGCGAGAGGAGTTAGTGATAAAATTGGTCCATCTACTTAAAAATTTTGGTGATAAATTTATAGTAAAATGTGACAATATTTTTAACAGTCACTTTTAACAAAAATATAATACTTTTTTACTAAAACATTATTATTTTTGATAACTTTTTAATTAATTCTCATGTCATTAGATGGTCTTATACAAGACTTTCTAATTGTTTTTTACTTGTTAATTACAAGACACTTTTTTAGAGGAGTTACCTTATTTTGCTCCAAGGGAAATTTTACCTTGCTAAGGGGGTGTTTGACTAAATTTATTTTAAACATTTTATAAATTTTAACATCTTATAAGTTGTTTAAAGAGCTTATAAAATGTTATTTTTAAATAGCTTATAATTTATTGAAATGTTTGACTAATACAACTTATAAGTTCTTTAATAATTAATCATATCTCTTTTTAAATTTTCATAGAAAACAAATATTATTCTATTTTTTATGCTGAGACGGGGGTTAGAAAGTGGTGATGGCATGAGGGGGGAGGGTGGATGGGGATGAGGGTGGTAAAAAAAATAAGTTAGAATATCTTAACTTATTTTTTTGTAACTTATAAGATGTAAGGAGCTTATTTTAAGATCTTATAAGTTGTTAAACATCTTATTTTATCAAACATTTTGTGGCCGCTTATAAGCTTTGCCAAACACCCTCTAAGTCTAATGGGGGCTTCGAATTCTAAAGCGAAGCTTTGGTTTTGTTTTAGTAGTAATTATTAGTATAAAACTATCCACACAAATATTATATACTATCTCCATCCCAGGATAATGTTCATAGGTGGAGTGACATGCATATTAAAAAAATGAGATTAAGAATGAGAGAGTTAAATAAAAAAAAAATTATTGACTTTTGTGAATGTGATTTTTTTTTTTTTTTTGGTGTAAAAATAATGTTGGGATGTTTGAAAAAAGAAAATGTGAAAATAATCTTGAGAGTTGAGACAAATGGAATATATTTTATATACATATGCATCACAAAAAAAAAATTCCTGATAATATTTTCAAAAAAATTAATGGTTATAAAACTTGATTATTGCTAAAAATTTATGAATATATATCATCGATATCATGTAAAATATATTGGGTATTGGAATTTTCGCCAACTATTTGATGGGCTTGTATTTAGTAGCCCAAATTAAAACCGGGCTTTTCCTAAACGCATGATAAGAAAACAACGCACGAGTCATTAAAGTATGCATCACAATTTCAATAAAAGCCCGATTATAACTCCAACCAAATCATATATATTATTTTCATTTATTTATTAAATCACTTATATACCTTTTAACATAAAAAATAAAAATTATATCCAATTGATACACCTATTTGAGAATTCAAAAAGCACGATCATACGCAAGAAATTGAGAGTCTAAGCGTCAGAGTGGCACCCCCAAAATATCATTTTTTTTTATTGTTGCACTATCATTTTTCATCTTAACGGTGGCTATGCAACAAGTTCGTTTATTTTGTAACAAGAATGGTGAACATGTAGGAGTCTTTGGCTAATGTAAGGGCATATGTTTGATTATTTCTTTAATAAAGTATAACTTAATTTTTTTTTACTTTGAATTTTGTTATTTGTTTATTTAAACCAAGTATTCGTACTTGTTAGCCTATAAATTCGATGATAATTGTGTTTGTCACTATTACAGTTTTTATAAATTGCGACAATGATTTTGGAAATTGATCTATTAAAAATGATTAGGGTTTTGGTTCTTGTCAAGATATAATTAATATTTTAAAATAAATTTTTTTGAATTTTTCATTAATTTTCTATAGTGTTTGCCGAAATGTAAGCTAATTATCGATAAAATATTACCGAATTGTTCAGTTATTATTTTTATTTTTAAAACTGATGATGATTATTGCTCATATATATCGAAGAACCAGATATTTATATACATGAAGATTTCAATAAAACAAATGTCTATCCAAAAAAATTAAATAATTCTAAAATTATCAATGAAGATATATGTGCCGGAAAACAAAATCATGATGGACTATACAAGCGTCTTTACAAATACGAATTATTTTCAACTCGTGAGAATATGCAAGAGTAGGTAAATTGTGTAGCCAAACCCAAGATAGTGACCGCTGTTACGCGATCTAATTTTTGAAATGAAAAGAAGTGGGTTCAGGTATTATTAGCAATTGAACAGCATGTGCCACATGTTGCAAATTCTGGTCTAAGTTGATATTGAATATTCATTTATAGCAAAAATTAAAAATTAAGTTATTATAATCAGATTACAATTGCTAAATCACTTTATTTTGAATATCATATAACAAGAAAAACTTTAACAGTTTTTGGAAGTCATTTTGCAAAAATATGTTGCTGAAAATTACTCAATATTTCGACAATAATTTACCAAAAAATACTAAAAGTTTCGATAATATTTTGTCGAAATCTAATCATTATTTCAACGGTGGTTTTTTTTTTTTTTTTAATAAGGATGTATCAATTTTGTCTAATGGCTTTTGTCTGGGACTCATAAATAAGAAAATGAACATAGATAACTTTTAAATAGGTGTATCAATATCGTTAATATTAAGGATAGTGTTAGTACATTTAAAGAGTGTATCAAATAATTACTTAAAATAAAATGAGTTAATTAATGACACAAACTCGCCTAAAATATCGGTAAAAAAAATTGGTATTAGAATTATAATAAAATGTGATGATTTTTTTAAAGAAAAGTTATAGTCACTTTTAACAAAATATTATCACTTTTTAAAAAAAATTGGTGTTAAGTTTATAATAAAATGTAACAATATTTTTAAGAAAAGGGATAAGTAATAGATAGTCACTTTTAATAAAAATATCACTTTATTAAAATTTTATCACTTTTTAAATAATAACTGACACATTTTATATTGATTTCATATCACGAGACAATCTCATACATACAAAACTTACGCAATCGCTTTTTAGATGTAATAATGAAAAATTATACAATATATAAATTATTCTAGAGTAGGTCTCTTGTGAGTTCGAGTTCACATGAACTCGTATCGCTGTTATATATAATCACTATCAGTGTTATTCACATATATTATTACTATCAGAAAAATGTATTTGAATTTTTAAGAGTGATATTATATATGCACAATAATGATAGCGTATATACATAACAGTGATAGCTAGGTAAATATATATAACAGTGGTAATTGACAAACCGAATTCACCATGAACTCGAGTTTATATAAATTTTCTCTTTTACCCCAACATTATCTGCAAGTTGGGCACGATCAAAAGAAATGTTAAGTAGATACTCCCTCCGTCCCAGAGCAATTTCTAAGGGATGAGGGGCACACAAATTAAGAAGAAAGTAGAATAAAGTAAAAAAAGTAATATTTTGAGGGTTAATTTGGTAAAATTTTATGTCAAAAGTGAAAAAGTTAGTTGTATTGAGTGTAATGTGGACCCAAAAAGTGAAAAAGTAATTGCATTTTGTGTAAATATGTAAATATTGTGAGGGTGAAGTTCATAAAATAGTTTCCTTTTTTGGATCTGCAAGTTCCTTTGGGACGTCCCGAAAAGAAAATCTTGCAAGTTCCTCTTGAACGAAGGGAGTAGTTTAAATTCGTCAGTCGTCTATCAATTCAAATGTATAGATGCGATTTGAAAAATCATCTACATTGCAAATAACGACATTTTTGCTTTCAAATACTCCCTCCGTCCATAAAAATTGGACTACCTTGACAATTCACGGTTATTAAGAAAAATTGATGTTGATGTGTAAAAGTGAGTGTATTAATATAAAAAAATATTTAATTATTAAAAAAGTACTTGATGTGATGGGTAAAAGTGAGTATATGTATATAAAAAATGAAAATAATGATTGTAAGTTTTCCATTTTAGATAAGTAGACCATTTATTGTGGACGACCGTTTAAGGCAACGTGGACCATTTATCGTGGACGGAGGGAGTATGAGATTAATGAATAGTAATATTCTCCTTTATAAAAAGCTATTCATAAGCACGATTTTGTGCAACTAATAAGATTTTTTAAATTGAAGAATGCACATATTTCTAATATCATTCCCATCTAAGGCCTAATCGCCACTCAATTTCTATCAAATAAAGTTAGTAGCACATGGACCTATGAAGCATGACAAGTCTTAATCCATTTATTTCACATAATATGCTTATAATGTAGTGCTCTAAACCAAATTATTTTGCTTAATTTGCTTTCAATCAAGCTCAATCCCGACTTATACAAAATTATGGGGTGCCTTTGGTGGGGCATTTCGATGCTTAAGTTTGTGATTAGTTTCATAAATCATCAAGTATGATATGCATATACAATCACTCTTAAAAGTCAAATATGTGTTTGTTTGGGCACAAATAATGGACATTTGCATATTAATTTTAAAAAATAACTATATTTATAAATTGATTTACAATATTTAAACAAAAATATTATATATATATATTTTGCAAAGAACCATATTGTCAAATTTATAAATTATTTTGTAATTTTTTCAATAATAAAAAATAATATAACATGCAAAGTTGTATGTGCACTAATTTCACTGTACAACTGGTATATGTAACTTTAAATGGTACTAATTATTTTTACTGGATAGTGTTTATTATTATAATTTTTTTAATTAAATAATATTTATTATGTATTAGTTACACAGTGCAATTAGTACTGCACAAAAGTTTTTCTTTCTAAGCAGTGAGATTTTAACCACTTGAACAATTCTACTTCATCAGTGCAGTACACAAATAATACTCGAATAATATATATTCATTTCCAAGTTTTTGAAAGTGTTTATAAAAAATTAGAATTAAATAAATTAAAATAGAAAAAATTATAATTTTGGTTCGAAGAGGATGAATTCAAAATACAATTTGTACCTATGTATGAAATCGATACTTTTATGTGCAGTTTCAGTCTAATTCGTTAGGGTATGTTTGTTTTGGAATTTAAGGGGTCGCAGTAAGTCATGACTTTGAAATCCTGAGATGTGAAAACCTTGATGAATAGTAAAAGTGTGTGTTTATTTTGGGATTTTAGTAGGGTATGATGTTACTTTATGTCAAATCAAAGTGTGATAATGATTGATTTTATCGGTATAATAATAGGTATAATAGGTATTTTATGAGTGTTATGTTGGAAAGAGTAATAATAGGTTTAACAGGTATTTATAGGTGTGGATTGAGTTTGGGATGTAAAATTCGGATGTTATATCCCAAACTCGTGTAGAGCGTGATCGCAAAGTCCTACGTCCATCCGAGTTAGTCCCAAAACAAATATACTCTATTGTTTAGGACTAAAACTGCAAAATCTCAATTTTTTGGGATTAAATTGGCAAATGACTCATTATCATAAATTAAAGTGAAGGTTACGCATTCTCTTGAAATCAAAAGTGTTAGAAAAACTATGAAATCTAGGAGTAACAATTATACATATATTATACATTCCTTACAAAAAGTGAAGGTTACACATTATTTACTATTATACCAAATGTCCATAAATCTAAGAGTAACAAGAAATACATAATACAAAAAATAAAAAAGACCTATTATAACATAGACACCAGACAGACAGAAGAAAGAATTAGGAAAATTAAACAAAATGTCATTTTAAATGTTTCATTTTGAAAATAGCTACTTAATATAACTTTTTATAAATATATTATTGAAACATCGCACAAGAGTGGAGCAAGAGTAACACAGGATTGTGCAAGATATTTTTAAGTAAAAAATATATTTAATAATATTTTTCAAAATATAACTTTAATAGCAATGTTTTACCAAATTTTCCAAGTAAATCATTTTTATTTCATAAAAATTGTGGCTTTTCAAAGAGTTAGTTTGGGTAGTTTGATTTGATATTTGCTTTTTAGGAAACTGTTCACGCTGATGTTGCTAATTTGGGGCAAGTAAGTATCAGTGCGACATAAGTTTAGGCAATTGACACGTGGACAAAACTAAGTTTTGATTGCTGACCAAAAAGCACATGGGCTTGCTTATATCTCAATCAATGTTTCTAAACAATCGACTTATGATTTTTTTTATAATTCTTTAATTAAACAAGAGAAATTACTACAAATTAATTACTCCATCCGTCCCGTTATAAGTTGTTTGTTGCTTTTGGACACACAAATTAAGGTAAAAGTATAAATAATGTGATGAAAAAAATGAAAAAGTGCAAGTGATGTGATGGAGAAAAGTAAAAAAATAATAGAAATAGTGTAAAAAGTATTGAAAATAATAATAAAGAAGTGAATAATAATTTTCAAAAAAAATAAAAAAAACAATGAGCAACATAAAGTGAAATGGACGAAAATGACACTATGAACAACTTATAGTGGGACGGAGGGAGTATAAGGATACGAAGAGTATGCATTAAAGATAGACATCACAACAATTTTTAAAATGTTAAAAATTTATATGAACCCAAAAGAGAAATAAATAAAATAATATAAAAAAATCTAAATGATAAGACAAAAATATTGGTCCAAGTACAATCGAACGATAAATTGAATTACTTAGATCACATATTCTATCAACTGAGACATTATAATATTGTTGATTTGTATACAACGGATCATTGGTCTTCTATCTATTTCTTGAAAATTGGCAAAAATATTTAAATTGTATTTTAAAAATATCATTTAATAGATATATATAATTAAAAATACTAATAAAAAATTATAAACGTATCACAAAAAAATTCGCATAAGCATCCTGGAAAGATTGCACAGAATTATTTTCATAAAATATATTTTGAATAAATTTTTCAATATGCTACTTTTAGTTTTGCTAAAAAAATTAAACTTTTAAAAATTATGAAAAATTATATTACCAATATGATGCTTTTTATATATATATATATATATATATAAAAAGCATCATATTGGTTCAATTGAAACCCGCAACAAATAATGAATGGAGCGGCACAGTGTTTGATTTCGGATTAAACCTGTCGGACAGATCAATCCTATTCGATGTGTAATTGTGTATATATATTATTAAAAAAATTATTAACAAATTTAATAGCATAAAATTTATACCATAATTTATATTACTAAAAAAAATCACGTTTTAGAGACCGTATCCACTTCGATGCTAATTATTGTTATTAGCGACCAATTTTGATTACTGACCAAAGTCGGACAATAAACAATAGTTTTAGCGACTGCCTTAACAAACGATTGCTAATTTCGAAGATCAGCGACCGTCAAAACTTAACAGTGCTCAGATTTTCTTTTTCAATTAATAAATAGCAACCGTTTGCAGATGGTCGCTAAATTGTTTGCAAAATTAGCAACCGCTTATGACGGTTGTCAAATTTAAAGTATAATTTAGCGATCATCCGTAAACGGTCGCTAATCACCGTCTTTAACCCTGGTATTGAAAATGGTTAGGACATTAATAACAGACAAATTACCGATAGTCCTAAGTGGATATGGCGATCCTTTAAGCGGTCACTAATTTTATTACCCCATTATATGTACGAACATTAGAAGTCAAGACACAAACATATTTACTTTCAAGATATTGTTATTGTCGTCCGTTGCCGCCGGTGTTGCCCATTAAAGATTAGTTGATACTTAATAGTTGTTTTAATTATTATATTTAGTTATCTTAATTATTATGTTAATTAGTAGGGTAATATAATATAAATTATTATATTAACAATTATGTTAATTGTCTTGTAAATTTGTTTTTGTTTTTTCATCATGAAGGTTTTGACAATATGTACACCTCAAAATTAAAAAAAAAAAAAATTAAAAAAAGTTTTGATTGACTAGCTAGAGTTGTAAATTTAGCTTATCGACTTGCAAGTGCGTTTGGATCATTCCCAAATGATAAAATCTCAAACAATTGTAAATGAGCTTCTCAAACAATAGTTTACCTTTTTCGTTTATTAAGTTATAAACAAGATATTATACCTTCACTTGTACTCATAAACAATAAAGTAGATAATAAAACTGATCTAGTTGAATAACAAATTATATTCTATTAACATTTTATTAATTTAATTATCCATTCGAATATTTGCAGAAAGATTTGTTTGTATATGGAGAGAGAGAGTCACATGGGGGATAATTAATTCGGTCGCTGTGGTCGGACTCGATCTATTATAGAATTATAACCACATTCTCTATAGGGCCCTTTTACCTATTCCTTCTCCGAGTGCAAGTTATGGAAGAAGAAATCGAGAAGAAGTATCAACAACAATTAGTTTTTATTACGACAGAGCTCATGATATTCATCAATCTATTATATGCCTCTGCATCTAGCATTGGGGGGGGGGGTTTACTCTCATACACAATTTTTTTTTAAACATAGAAATTGTTCTAATTTAAAAATTTTGCTTATTTTTTCTAATCTGTTACAAAGTTTTTTTTTTCATAATATTTTTTTTAATTCAAAAATATTGTACATACTTGAGGTGTTTGAACTTGTGAATTAGTTAATTTGAACTTTTACTTATTTTTTTGTATTTATGAATATTCGGTTGTAAAGAACATTTTTTCCGAGAATTTACCCCTTGAATGTGAGATTTGATTTTAATTTGGGTGAAAATTTGTTGAAATTTAATTTAATTTGTTTGTTTCATTTAATATGTACATGTAATTTTGATACAATAAATTTGAACTTGTAAACAATTTGTGGTTAACTTATTAATTATTTGACTTGAATTTTTGTTTGAATTTGTACTTATGAAAATTTAATATAATCCATTTTTAACTTGTATTTACTGAACAATAAAAATTGTTAGAAATAGATTATTATTGAATTTTGACAACCAATGAATTTGAACTATAGTTACAAAATATTTGAACTTTTAAATTATTTTTTTGGACTAACGAATATTTGATTGTTATTATTTTTATTCAATTCTTTTGTCTGTGAAAATTAGTGGTATGCATATATTTTTTAATAAAATTTATTTAAAAAATTTAAATTGTTAGTATAACATTAATAAATGTTATAAAGTGGAAAAAATGAATTCATAATAAAATGATATTAATAGTATAACAAATAGTTGTGTTAAAAAACGAAATTAAGTGAGGAAGCGCATTTTCCAAAAATCAAAAATAAAAATGGAGGGAGAAGATCCTACATCCCTATCTATACATGTGCTAGGAGTGCATTTTAAAAAGTAACTTCTCTCTTAGTAATATGATGGAATCTTGTGTACTTAAGTGACAATTTTCCTTTTTTTTTTTTTTAGATATTTTTGAAAGTTGAGTATTACAAATGCAAGCAAGAGCATTATATTTTAGGAGCATTTACATATTTAGTTTAAAAAGTGATCATATTTATAAATTGATTCAAAATATTTGCACATATACATAAACTTTTTATACAAAAAAGTTTTTTTTTTTCCAAGGGTCAATTTATAATTAGCGTAATTTTTTAAAAACTTTTTTGAATTTTTTTCTATGTTTAACATATCATGAGACAGTCTTGTACACATTTTTTTTATAAACTTTTTTTAAAATATTAATTTTCTATTAAACAGACTACAAAATTAATGGAGGTTCCTAATTTGGATATTTATTTGGAAAAAGAACAAATATTTTCACAAAAGTGATTGAATTTGCAAAATAGGTTTAAAATATTTGCATATGTAAGATTTTTGTTCTTTTGTGCAAATAAAATTTATATATTTATCCAAATATTTTAAATTTATTTATAAATACGGTCACATTTTAAATTTATTTGCAAATGTCTCTTTTTATAATTTTCTTATGTATAGAAGAATTTTGCAAACCAAGGAATTTTCTACACCTTTCGGTTTCAGAGAACTCTTTGATCCAAAGGGTCCTCTTCTTCCTAATTTAGGTTAGAGCGCTACACTAAAATATTGACTCATTTTGCTATATATTATGTGCATAATATATAATTAGATTTAAAAAAAATATATACTCCCTCCGTCTACCAATCTTTTTCCCATTTGTTAGGTAGCGCGAGATTTAATAAAAATTAGTACTATGTTGAAATGATAGATAAAGTAAGGAGAAATAGAGGTATTATAAGGCCCAAATTTATTATTGTAAATGGGGGTTGTTTCTGTTGAGTTAACAATGATTGTTTGAAATCAATTGGAATAAATAAATTGAAGAACACCAAGATTTAAGTGGTTCGATCAGAAATGATCTACGTCCACGGATGAGGGCACCTCTCTCAGTAATCGATGAAGAAGATACAGATTACAAGTGTTTAGGATATCTCTCTAAGTATATGATTAATTCTCTATACACATGTGCGTATATATAGGAGTATGGAAATCCTAATTAAAGCTTGTGATCGTAACCGCCAAACAAGAAACTGCTACAGTTGCAACCGAAAATGAACAACGATCAGAGCCTGACGGTTTTCAGTTTTGATTCTATTAAACTGATCGCCAGTTGTCCAACTTGGAAGTTTAAACCCCTTCGTAACTGATTCTTGGTTTAATTCCTGACTTAGAGTCAGTATGCTCTTTTCTTGTCTGCTGATGTGATATGTCCTCAGCTGAGTCTAAGTACTCAGCTGATATCATCAGTAGACATTTATCAGCTGATATCATCAGTAGACCTTCATCAGCTGATATCATCAGTACACCTTCATCCTGACTAACCAACCTGTTCATCATCCTGACCTGACCATCACCTTGACTGACCATCCTGACCAGTCATCCTGACTGTCGTCCTGACCAATCATCCTGACATATCAGCTGACCTCCTCAACTGATTTCACCAGATGACTTAGCTGACTTTCCTGATGACCTCAGTAGGCTTCCCAGATGATCCCGGCTGACCCCATCAGATGACCATCAGTAGACCTATCAGATGACCCCCTTCAGCTGATAGTATAATGTTCAGTTAATCAGATGTACTTGCTCATCTGATCTTTATTTCACTTTCTTTGCACCCATAACAACTCTCCACCTCAAAGTAAGTGAGATGCCTCCACCTAACCTTCACATCACAGTAGTATTAAGGAACATCCCAAGACTGTACCTTAACCAGCTCCAAGCAGTAGTTGAATTTTGAACTCGGTATGACCTTAGTAAGCATATCAGCAACATTGTCATTAGTTGAAACTTTCTACATTGTGACTACCTTCTTTTCCACCACATCTCTCACAAAGTGATGCCTCAAATCAATATGTTTAGATCTTTCATGAAAGACCTGATACTTGACTAAGTGAATTGCACTCTGATTATCACATTGTACAGTAACTTCATCTTGCCTGATCCCAAATTCTCTAATAATACCCTTCAGCCACATTGCCTCCTTTACTGCTTCTGTCACTGCAATGTACTCAGCTTCAGTGGTTGACAATGTAACCACTGAATGTAATGCAGCCCTCCAACTAATAGTTGTGCCATAAAGTGTAAACACATATCCAGTCAGAGACTTTCTTGTATCTATGCTTCCAGCATAGTCAGAATCTACAAAACCTTGTAGAGGTTGTTTGATATCCTGAGTCCTTTCAAACAGTAATCCTAGATGTGCTGAACCTTTCAGATATCTCATTATCCACTTGAAAGCTTCCCAATGTGCCTTTCCAGGATTAGCCATAAACCTGCTGACCAAGCTCACTGCATGAGCAATATCAGGTCTGCTGCAAACCATGGCATACATTATGCTTCCAACTCCATTTGAATAAGGTATCTTGTTCATCTGAGACTTCTCGTGATCACTCTTAGGACATTGATCAGCTGTCAGTTTGAAATGTTGCCCAAGAGGAGTAGAGACTGATCTTGACTCATGCACATTGAATCTTCTCAAGACTTTCAGCATGCAGTCCTGCTGAGTCAAGAACATCCTTCCAGTTGACTTGTTCCTGATAATATCCATACCCAGAATTCTCTTAGCACTTCCAAGGTCTTTCATGTCAAAAGTTGAACTGAGCTTATCCTTTAGTTTCTGAATTCTTCCAAGGCTTTTGCTAGCAATCAACATATCATCCACATAAAGTAATAGATATATAAGTACCTCAGAGCCTTGCTTTTCTAGGTACACACAGCTGTCATACTTGCATCTGATAAAGCCTATTGACATCATGAAGCTATCAAACCTTTTATACCACTGCATTGGGCTTTGCTTAAGTCCATACAATGACTTCTTCAGCAAACATACCTTTCCTTCATCTTCTGATAGTATGAACCCCTCAGGCTGCTGCATATAAATGGTTTCTTCAAGCTTTCCATGTAGAAATGCAGTTTTGACATCCAGCTGTTGTAACTCCAGTCCATCTTGATTCACCTTAGACAATAAGATCCTTATTGAGCAGTGCTTCATAACTGGTGAAAATACTTCATTGAAGTCTATTCCTTCTTTCTGAGTAAATCCCCTGGCAACTAATCTTGCCTTGTATCTGATCAGCTCCTGTCCATCTGACCCAATTTCAGACTTTTTCTTGAATATCCATCTTGAGCTGACAACCTTCTGCCCTTTTGCTTTATTCACAAGAACCCATGTATTGTTCTTTTCAAATGAATTTAACTCCTCTTTCATAGATGAAATCCACTGATCTTTATCCTTCCTTGTCACTGCATCAGCATAAGTTTTAGGTTCTTGATACTCTACTTCTTCTGCCACTGATAAGGCATATTAGATCATGTCAGCCTGCCCAAACCTGATTGGTGGATGAATGCTTCTCCTATGTCTATCCCTGGCCAGACTGTAGTTTCTCAAATCTTGACCCTCTTCATCTGAATTTTCAGTTTGATCTTCAGAATCACTATCTGCTGATGCATCAGACTGGCCTGCTTGTGGATTCCTGATATCAGAGTTATCCTGAGCTTGATCTTCATTCTGAATCCTGATTGTATGCTCCACCTGAACTGATGTTTGTCTGATTATAGGGTTATCCTCAGCATCTTGAGTATTTTCAGATGTACCATATCCCATGACTTTCTCATTAAAAGTCACATCTCTGCTGACAATACACTTCTTGTGTCCAGCTTCAAGACACTACAATCTATAACCCTTGACACCTTTTGGATATCCCAGGAAGATGCACCTCAGAGTCCTTGGTTCTAACTTATCCTGCCTTATGTGTGCAAAGGCTAAGCAACCAAACACCTTCAGATTATTGTAATCTGACAACCTACCATACCAAAGCTCATCTGGGGTTTTGAAGTCAATAGCTGATGAGGGTGTTTTGTTTATCAAATAACAAGCAGTATTAATTGGCTCTCCCCAAAACACTTTAGGTAGTTTAGCATCTGACAGCATGCATCTGACCTTCTCCAAAATAGTCCTGTTCATCCTCTCAGCAAGTCCATTTTGTTGAGGGTTTGCTGGAACAGTCTTGTGCCTTGTTATGCCTCTTTCCTTGTAGAAATTTTCAAACTCTTCTGACACATACTCAAGCCCATTGTCAGTCCTGAGATGCTTTAAGGACCTGCTCCTTTTGTTTTCTTGTTCAAGGAGCCATTCCATGAATTTTCCAAAGGCCTTACTCTTCTGCTTCAGGATGATCACCCACACTTTTCTGCTGAAATCATCAATGATAGTCATGAAGTACTTTCCACCTCCATGAGTCTCAGTTCTTGAAGGTCCCCAGATGTCAGAGTGTACATAGTCCAAAGGAGCATCAGTATGATGTTGCCCCTTAGCATAAGAGTGTTTCTTGGATTTTCCCAAAACACAGTGATCACAAAAATCCAATTTGATTGTTCTTGAATCCCCAAATGCCTTCTGTTTGGAGAGTTCATTCAGTCCTCTTTCACCAATGTGCCCTAACCTCTTGTGCCACAAGATAGCATCAGAGCTGCTCATAACTGCATTCACTGATCTGGCAGCTGAGTTACCAATTAAAATGTACAAGCCATTCACCTTCTTGCCTTTCATCACAATGTTATTATCATTGGTTATCAATATGAATCCATTCCTTGTATTGAATTCATATCCCAAAACATTAAGTGATCCAAGAGAAATAATATTTCTCTTCAGCTGGGGTACAAACCTGACATCTTGTAGTATCCTCTCAGCACCATCATGCAGCCTCAACTTTATTGAGCCAGAGCCTCTGACCTTGCACATCTAATCATTCCCCAAGAGAACTGATCCACCATCAAATTTCTTGAGATCCCTGAATAAATTTTCATTGGGACACATATGAAATGAGCACCCAGAATCCAACACCCAATCTTCACTCAACTTGTCATCAGTAACAGTCAGAACCTCAGCACTATCATATCCTTCCTGAGTAGCAATTGTGACATAAGCCTTTTGATCCTCTTCTTGATTCCTAGATTTGTCAGGATAATTCTTCTTGAGATGTCCCACCTTCTGACATGAGAAACATTTTCTCTTTTCCACAAATTTTTCAGATTCAGGGCCTTTGCCATTTTTCTTCTTCTTTCCTTGGAACGGTTTCTTCCCTTTCTTGAATTTGATATTCAGCCCTTCACCTTGATTTGTGTTCTTCCTTTCAGATTGCATTTGAAGCGCCTTAGTTTTCAATGAATTCTGAATATCATCAGGTGACATCTTCTCTTGCCTTCCAAATAACATAGCATCCTTGAAATTCTCCAAGGATTTTGGTAGAGAATTCAGTAACATCAGGACTTTATCCTCATCTTCAATCTTGACTTCAAGATTTTCCAAATCATCCACTGCTTTATTGAATTCTTCAAGTTGTTCAACCAGATCCCTATCCTCAGTCATTTTGAAGGAATGAAGCCTCTGCTTCATGAACAACTTATTGGTAACCGACTTCGTTTGATACACTTGTTCCAGCTTGTTCCACACATCAATGACAGTCTTCTCCTTATACACCTCCCTCAAAGGTTCGTCCCCCAAGCACATGATGATTGTGCTATGGGCCTTGTCCAGAATCTCCTGCCTCTTTGCAGGTTCTGTTGAGGATGATGAAGGCCACTGATCCTCTGGTTTCAGAGCATTTGATAATCCATGGTGTGTGAGGAGAGCTTTCATCTTCACCTTCCACAAACCAAAATCATTCGCTCCTGTGAATTTCTCAAACTCCATCTTCGTAGAAGCCATAACAGTTGATTTCACCAACAATCTTCTTTCCCACAGACGGCGCCAATTGTTGAGTTAACAATGATTGTTTGAAATCAATTGGAATAAAGAAATTGAAGAACACCAAGATTTACGTGGTTTGATCAGAAATTATCTACGTCCACGGATGAGGGCACCTCTCTCAGTAATCGATGAAGAAGATACAAATTACAAGTGTTTAGGATATCTCTCTAAGTATATGATTAATTCTCTATACACATGTGCGTATATATATAGGAGTATGGAAATCCTAATTAAAGCTTGTGATCGTAACCGCCAAACAAGAAACTGCTACAGTTGCAACCGAAAATGAACAACGATCAGAGCCCAACGGTTTTCAGTTTTGATTCTATTAAACTGATCGTCAGTTGTCCAACTTGGAAGTTTAAACCCCTTCGTAACTGATTCATGGTTTAATTCCTGACTTAGGGTCAGTATGCTCTTTTCTTGTCTGCTGATGTGATATGTCCTCAGCTAAGTCTGAGTACTCAGCTGATATCATCAGTAGACCTTTATCAGCTGATATCATCAGTAGACATTCATCCTGACTAACCAACATGTCCATCATCCTGACCTGTCCAACTGACCTGACCATCATCCTGACTGACCATCCTGACCAGTCATCCTGACTGTCGTCCTTACCAATCATCCTGACATATCAGCTGACCTCCTCAGCTGACTCCCTCAGCTGACCTCCTCAGCTGATTTCACCAGATGACTTAGCTGACTTTCCTGATGACCTCAGTAGGCTTCCCAGATGATCCCGGCTGACCCCATCAGATGACCATCAGCAGACCTATGAGCTGACCCCCTTCAGCTGATAGTATAATGTTCAGTTAATCAGCAGTACTTGCTCATCTGATCTTTATTTCACTTTCTTTGCATTCATAGCAGTTTCCAAATAAATTTTTTATTTTTTTATAAATAAACATAAAAAAAATGAAAAATAATTTAGCAGACAGAGTCCTAATCATTAACGCCTTAAGTAGTAAAATGTGATATATAAAAGCCATTTTATAAAAATCAATTAATTTGCTTTTGCCTTCAGGTGAATATTAAATGTCAAATATAAAAATATGAATGTGAAAGGAACTACAACATCAAGCACGATGGCTGCCATTTTCCATGTTAACGGACAAGAATGGGCCCTATCGGATTCTACAAATGATCTTCCAATAGGAAAAACGAAAATATGTGAAATCATAATTGATTTCTTCAACCATATCACTAAAAATTGTTTGATTCAAACTTTTCAATTGGAATCGTAATAAGGACTATTAGTGTTTAATTATAGTAATTAAATACTCCTCCATCCCATAATTGTTTTCACACTTTCCTTTTTCGTCCGTCCCACAATTGTTTTCACACCCTATAAATGAAAACTCTTACTTTAACTTTATCCTCACAATCCAACTAATCTCATTATTTTAATAATATAACTTTACACAACACTTTACTTTTCTTAAAAGTTGTGTCATCCCAAAGGTGAAAACACCTCTGGGACGGAGGGAGTAACAAGAATATTTATTGACCGATAAATTGTGATACTAAAAAATTAATATAAATGAACTAATTTCATATTTTTATACAAATTTAATTTTTGAGATGCGGTGGACTAACCCCTAAAAAACTTGATAAATCAAATTAATGAATATAAAATTTTAATTTTTGATCAATCTTTCTCCCTCCATCTTGTCTTTACTAGACCATCTCATATATATGACGTAGGACAAAAACTTGAATGAAACTCGGATTTTCAATTATCACTGTCATGTGTATACATTATTACTGTTATGTATATTCATTATCACTGTTATATATATACACTATCATTGATAAAAAATCAAGTATATTTTTATAATAATGATAGTATATATGAATAACAGTGATAGTGATTACACATAACAGTGATACGAGTTCATGTGAACTCGAGTTCACAAGAGACCTACTCATGATGTAATATTTTTGTAGGTTTATTATATACTCAAAATTTTCAAATTACCTAACAAAAATCTGTAAAAGTATCACATTAGTATACATGAAATTGTTTTCTATAATTTTTTTTGGAATATTTACGTATTAATTTTAAAAGTAATTATGTTTATAAATTATTTACGTATAGACATATTTCTTTTGACAGTATCTTTTTTTTTTTTTTGAATTATTATATACTCCAATTTTTTTCTAATATTTTATGTTGAACTTTAAGGTAAATTCTTGTGTAAAGATACTTGAATCACCCAACGGAAAATTAAATTCCAAATTATTCAATAAAATCAAAAGGCAAACTCAATTTTGAATTATAATTATAGTTGAATATTTGTCTCCGCTAAAGATCACACATTACAAAGTTTTGTAAGGTGACAAATGGTCATGCAATTAATAATTGTGTTATGTATACTTTTGCGCGCACACACACATATATATGGTGGGGGTTGTGATATCTTTTGTGAAATTTTTGTTTAGAAGTAATTGGATCCGACATGTCACAAGCTTAGTGGGGTTGATTGATATAATAATAGCATACATTAAAGTAAGCAACAAATAGAGCTTTATTAGTTTCTGGTGGAAATCAACTTCCAATAATTATTTGTTGAAAATGTATATATATTTTGGTCACTTATTTTTATTAAAATATTGATCATTTCAAAATATATTATCAAAATAAGGAAAAAAATAGAGTTATTAGCAAAATAAAACCAGTCGGTACTCAGGGTACCGACTGGTAATGTGGCACATCATACAAATGCTTATCGAGCCAGTAGATAATGCTGTTACCGACTGGAGGGGACAAAAACGCATGCACAATGGAGAGAGAGAGAGAGAGAGAGAGAGAGAGAGAGAGAAATGAACTCAAAAGATATGGCACATTTATGTAATTAGGGATACTTTTCGATCTTGGTGTACCAGACGTTCTCTTGAAACCAACCGGAGGGGCAATCATGCATATATACAGTAAAAAGGAAGGCATCATATATATATATATATATATATATATATATATATGGAGAGAGAGTATACCATGGTTTATGTAAATCGAGTCCAAAACTTCAATCACTGAAGAAGAGTAGTAGATCATTTTAAAAAAATTGGGTGATTTTGGTGAGGCCGGGACCATTGTTTTTTCTTTTGTCATTGTTTTGGTTGAGAAAAATGATATGAGAATTGTAATTTAATTTAAATTTATAAATTAATGAAATTATTTTAGTGGGGAAGATGAGTTGTTATGTCACGTATGTACAGTTATAATTTTTAGAGTAAGAATTGGTCCAGCAGAGTATAAATTATTGTTATCTATAAATTATATCAAATTTAGTATTATTTTTAAATTATAATTTGATATAATTTAAATTATATCAAATTTTAAATTTTAAATTAAATTATTGTAATAATTTAATTTAAAATTATATATTAAATTTATTGTATAATTTAAATTTATATTAATTTAATTTAATATATTATAATTTAATATATAGATTTTTATTGTATTAATTTAAGTTATATATTATATATTAAATTTATTGTAATGATTTAATTATATTATATATTAAATCATAATTTAAATTATATAATTATATCAAATTTAAAATTTAAATGAATTATAGTATAATCTTGATTAAATTATAGTATAATTTTGCTTAAAATATAGTATATTTATATTTTAGTTAAATTATACAAATTTAGTATAATTTAACCAAAAATTAAATTTTATCAAATTTAGTATGATTTAGTATTGATAATATTTAAATTATATCAAATTATTAAATTTAAAAATAATACTATATTTATTTATACTTATTTATCTTTTATATTTTAAACAATTTTAAATTTTGATTTTCAAAATTTTAAAAACTGATTTTATATATCAAAATTCAAAATATACTTCGTAGACCAATTCTTACTTAAATAAAAATACAAATAGTTGTACTTACGTGACATAACCACTCATCTTCCCCACTAAACTATTTTTATAAAATTTTAAATTTAAACTAAACTAATTAAATTACAATTCTGATTATTTGCAGACACTCTCTCTCTGCATATATATATATATATATATATATATATATATATATATATCTAACCAAGAAAATCTTTTACGCACACTGGAATAGATTTTGAGGCAAGATCATTTTATGGTGAAGCCACGTCACCAGTCGGTATCTATGATACCGACTGGTTTCATTTTCATAAACAAATTGATATCCACCCTAATTTGATAATTTATTTTCAAAACATTCCTATATAAATAAATTTGCCCTTATTTGTAATTTATTAATCTTTTTATTTAAATTTGATAATGTGTGCCTTTTATTTTTATATTAAATCGAGTACTCCAATCCAACTATATACTTGTCAAAATTTTATTTTTTCGGAGAGGTAATTAATATCAGTCTATAATTGATCAAATAAGACACCATGCAACTCAAGTGTATTGTATTTTTTAAAACATTTATATCAATTAATACTGAAAAGTTACAATGTACATACTATTATTGAAAAGTGTATTTTCTAAAAAATTGTTTTTAGTAATAATATGTGCAATTTTTTAATAAATACAAATGCAATATTTTTTTTTTAAAAATATACTTAAATTGTACAGTACACGTGATGCACAAAAAATTTATTTATTTTGTATCACCTAAAACACGTTCTCCGTTCTCCCTTAAGCTCAAGAAATATCAATTTTTAATGAATGCCGTTCATATATATGTGCTTTTTTTTTCACCTTAATTGCTAAGAAAAAGTTGTCCGTATATATATATATAGGAGTATATATATATTTTTTTAAAGTTTGTTTATAGTATGAAATTTATGCCATTAAATATTTTTATTGATACCATAAAATTTTACACTATGAATTTACATGCCCAATAATATCAATAAATGCATGTAATGGTATATATATATTTTCACTTTTTTTTTTCCCTCCATGTTAATAAAGAAAATCACTGAAAAGGAAAAAAAGGTGTGGAATATTTTTTTTCAAAAATTTAGAGATGGATGTATGTGTTCAGAAAGAAAGTGATGAGAGCATACATGTTATTTAATATATGTCTAAAAATAATATAATTGCATGGTGTATGTGCTACTAACAAAAGTGAGTGCATATAACATTTAAAATTTTACAATTCGATGCACCAACCAAAAATTATAATTAAAATTTTATTTTAATAAGAACGGGACTTGAAAAGAAAATCTGACAATTTTGTGAGTGACGTGTGTAATCTACAAATCACTCCGAGTAACGAATATGGTAATACTAAAAGGGGTATATGTAACACTGATGTGGACTTTTTAAGATGAGTCCATTCGCACAAAATTTTATTCTATCTAATTACGCCATTGCTAATCAATGATGAATTATAAATTTCTTATATTAATTAATCTTTTAATTCAATATTGATTATTAAAATATTACTCCAACTGTTCCAGGACTACTTTCATAGTAGTCTCGGGTATGCGAACCAATAAAAAGTAAGTATGTGAGTGTAAAGTTAAATAATAAAATAAAAAAATGTATTTTATTTATTTTTGTGAGTGTAAAATATTTTCTTTTTAGGTGTGTAAAAGAAGAGTTGGGACGTCCAAATAAGAAAAATGTGAAAATAATTTTGAGACGGGAGAGTACAAGGCAAGTGACTGACGTGGAAAAGAAGTAAAGAATATCATTTACAGTATTTACTTATGGATTCTAAAGTGTTGCATGGAGACCCACGTATAGTAACCTGACTCATTGATGAGTCAGATATTATTTTAATTAATTTAAGTCAAAATGCATATAAAAAATCTCAAAATGCATATTATTACAGTATTACTTGCATAATTTTTGTAAGTCAAAAATTTCTTTCTTCCCTGACAATAGGAAATCCTTTTAATATCATTAGATCTCCAATCCAACGTTTTATTTTTTTCTCAAATAATTGCATTTTGTATTAGAGCATTTGCACTGTGTGAATTGCAACCACATTAATAAACTTGTATGAACTTGAGTCACGATAAACTCGAGTTTATCAAGTATTATTGTTATATATATATAATATCACAATTATGCATATACATTATCACTGTTTAAATAATAAGTATGTTTTTATAATAATGAGAGTGATAATGACTATACATAACAATGACACGAGTTCATGTGAACTCGAGTTCACAAAAGACCTACTCTAATTTATACTATATTCGTCCCCCAAAAGTCTTCTGTACGCAGACTTTTGGGGGCATAGTTTTTAAGAAAAAGTATAATGAGTAGAATGTGTGGGATAGAGATTTTGAAAATAGAGATTTAAAGGAATATTTTTATTTTGCGAATATACAAACTTTTATGGGACAAACTAAAGAGGAAAGTATGCAAATTTTTGTGGGATGAATGTAGTAATAGTTAAAAAGTCTACCAACAATTCGGGAACTACAACGAAGAAAGATATTGCCACTTGAGCCGCATTTGTTGTGCATCTTTTGCAATGAGAAAGAAGAAACAATTAGACATGTTTTTTTAATGCAAATTTTCTTATGATGTGTGGATGAAGTGTTGTGAGTGGGTGGGGTGCAGACCGTCCTATCATCCAAACGTGCGCCCAATCTCATACACTTTAGCAATCTATCTCATGGAAAAATTGGTATTTTGGTCATTGGTTGCATTTGTGAATGTTTGATTTTACTTATTTGAAAATCTAGAAATAAAATTATCTTTGAAAATTAAGGGTGTAAATGGCGCTTGGCGGTCATCGGGCTGTCAAGTGCAGCCATGCGCCTAGACCGCCTAGGCGGTGCCAATGTTTCTTATCTTTTGTTTTGTTTTTCTATTAGTATTAGTTTTTTTTCTAAATTTTCTATTAGTATTTTAAATATAGTTAATAATCATATATAACAAAATATAACAAGTTAACAAAATGTTAAAGACTATCATAATACGACATTTGTCTAACTTCTACATGAAACACAAAAAGAGCAAAATACATAGTACGAATAAATTATGAAGTAATTCAATTAAACTTCAATTTTTTAATTAGTAATTTAGTAAATTAGTTTTTTTTAAATTTTAGTTCCAACTTTTAAGTTGAAATAAAAATTAAAAAAGAAAAGTAATGACCGTCTAGGCGGTGCCAAGACGGCTTTGGCGACTGCCAAGGCGGCCTCGGCTGTGTCAAATCTATTGGTGGATTTTTCTCGGCGATTTGACCCAGACGTCGGCGGCCGAGTGCCTTCAAGCGCCTAGGCGGTCTCGGCGACCGCCATTTACATCTATGTTGAAAATAGACCGACCTCAGTGGAGAGTATTTTGGTGGAATTAAAAAGTAGAGTTTGAAGTTGGCTTCGTGTTAGTAGTTTTAGGGCTCATTAGGTTCGTAAGATAAAAGTATCTATCCGCAAAAATCATGCATTATTTTTGCAGATAGATATTTTTATCTTACGAACCAAATGAGCCCTTCAGTGAGTAGTCTAGGTGTGCTCAGTGCATTAATTGAGTAAAGTAGTTTGGAATTGAGTTTGTAAATGCATACAATTACTGGAAAATTGTAATGGAGGGTATTTCTCATACCTCTTTTTTTTTTTAAAGTTTAATATAATCCTTTTTTTCTATAAAAAATATACTACTTATATATAATTACACACACATGTATATATCCCTATTAAATTAAAATGATAAATAAAATATTTGTATCCATGGTTCTTCCCTAATTCTTTAAAATGTTTTCATGTTGGGGATCATGATGAATAGAACAAAAACTATTTCCAGAAGAAATGAAGCTTTTAGTAATCGAAATATCATTTGTACTGTAATTATTAATTTAATTAGGATTAGTCTTGTATGCACCAGTTACACGGTGCAACTCAAGTTCATTTTTTAAAAGTTAAACAAAATACTACTGAAAAGTTACACATGTTATTACTGAAAAGTTAAACTGTGAAAGATACATTTTTCAGTAATAACATGTGTAATTTTTCAATAGTATTTTGTTTAACTTTAAAAAAATAAACTTAAATTGCACAGTGTAACTGGTGCACAAGAGACTTACTCATTTAATTAATGTTGTGTAAAGACACTACAATCTTGTTCTAGTATAATGGATGGGCAGTCTATAGTTAGAAATATTGTTGTTAACCCAAACCAAAGTAGGCGAGGACATTAATTAGGGGTATGTTCTCATTATGTTTTAACTGATTTTTGAAAATTAAGTAGTTTTTAAATTTTGTGTCTTGTTTTTTTTTTTTTTTTTACAGTAGGTATTAACTTTATAATGTAAGAGAAAATAAAATTAGAATAGATATTGGATGGAGTAAAAATATAATAATATTTAATTAATATATAGGGAAATATGATTATGATATTAAAATTTTATTTTTAAAACCCAAATTAAAATGAATTTTAAAATCCAAATCTAAGTTTTAAAATTCAAAAAGAACATATCATAGTAGTTTTACGTATTAATTATAAATCAATATTACTGAATTAGTTCACACAATAATCAACTCTAAAATATTAATAATTAATATTATTAAATAAATTAATTAATTAATTTTATAACCCTTTATAAGTTCAAACTTCTAAATGAAATGAAATTCTTTCAAATAGTTTAGCTGAATTGGACATTACGTTATTTGATATTTGAGGGACTTGATCTAGAACAAAAGTAGACCTTAAAGATCTATTGAAATAAAAGTTAATAATTTAAGAACTTGGAAATGCATTTTTCTTTAATTAAATGCATCTAAAATTTATCATTAAAATCAATGATGCAAATGGCGGCCGTCAAGGCCGCCTAGGCGGCCGTCTAGGCACTTGGCGGCACCCGGCCGCCTACGCCTAGGCCTTGGCGATGAAAAATGGCGGACAGCAGATTTGGCGCCGCCTAGGTGGCCTCGGCGGTGACATGATTATGGCGGGTTCGGTGGGTTTTTGGATTTTTTTTTTTAAGATTATGTTTATGATTTTATTTTTAGAAGAATGAAGGAGGCCTACTTTTGACGGATTTTTAAAATTTAAAGTCTATATTTAATATTTATTAAATAAACTAATAACTAAACTAAAGTAATACTTATAGTCTTATACTAATAACTATTAACTAATATTAAACTATTAATTATGTTTTATTTTAAGTTTACTATTTATTGTGAAATGTATATTTTTATTAGAAAAAATTAATATTAGTAGATTTTTTTTAAAAACAATTAAAAATATATTAAAAAACCTTGGCGGCCTTGGCGCTTGAAGGTGGTCGGCCGCCCGCCGACAGCCGAGCGTCATTTACACCCTTGATTAAAATACGAATTGTTTTAAACAAATATAAAACCACCAAAATGGAATATTGGAATATAAAAGCATATCAAAATTTAATTAAGATTAGATGTGCGTATATTGTGTTGGGTCACCCGTCTCTTTTACGACTCACAAATTCGAGTTTAGATTTATCTTTGAATCAATATAGTAAAAATGACAACCACACACTATTTTAGGGGATATTTTACATGTTGTGTTAAACTGATTGAGCTAAATGAATTGATTGTTTTAAACTATTTTATATATGTATTTACATACATATATTTATTTTATATGTTTCTTTTATTCCTTATTACACATATTTTAAATTATTAGTTTATATATTTTCTAATTATTATAATTAGATATGAATATTTCTTTTAATTATATTATTTTTAAATAAATTATAAAATAATCACATTTGTAATCTTTTTTACTATTTATTAACACGAGTATGTTTATGCATTTTCTTGGTTATTTTAATTAAAATATTTTCAATTAAATTATAAATTAATTATTTTTGTATTCACTAGTGATAAATCATTAACACGAATATATGCATGTATACGTATTTGATGACCGTTTAACTAAAATATTTTCAATAAAATTTTAAAATACTCATTTTTATAAAAAAAAAAATTACACTATTTATTAGCACGATTATGTATATACACACGTTTCATGATCTTTTTAATTAAATTATTTTAAATAAATTTATAAAATAATCACATTTGTAATATTTTTTACTATTTGTTAAATGAGTGCACATGTATACATATTTTCTGATCGTTTTAATTAAAATTTTTTTAATAAAATTGTGTGTATCCTTGAGTCTAAGGACATGAATATTAAGATATATGTCCTCATTCGTTCCATTGTCGTCCCAAAAGAAATTGGGATATAGAATTATTGGGACAATCTGATTATTTTGATTAGATCCCAAAACCCATGATGATTTGCCTAAATACAGTAGTCAGGATTGTCTAGATCAGGATTAGTCAGGTTAGGAATTCAGTTCAGGGGGAACGTGTTGAAGACTGAAGAATATTGGTGTCGATCCAATTGCCTAAAGTCAGATATTTAATTCACCCTGAAGAGGTCAGAGTCAGTCTGAAGATTGCCTGAACTGAAGCTGAAGTCCGAAGACCTGAAGATCTGTTCTGAAGACAATCCGGAAGATTCCACTGACTTATGTTTCTACTGAGTACACTAAGCATGCTCATGTCAGGACTTAGTCACTGAAGGGCAAGGTAACCTATCAGGCTGAGCTTAATGCTCATAAGACCTGACTTGGGCATTGTATCATTTACTGATACATATAAGTCCGAAGCAAAAAGATTACTTATGCTATGGACAGTTAACATTTATGTTAACACCTGAGACAAAGAAAATGTCAGTGGATTCCATTAAAAACAAACATTTAATCTGAGTAAATGACAAGAAACTCGGAGTATAAATGTACGAGGAAGGACAAAGTCATGTCGGATAACTAGCTGTTTGTACGAAGAGTCAATCCGCTTTTCATATGTGCTGAAATACTAAAAAAAAGTTACGGAGTCTGCACAACAATTAATGCAACATTCAATGCGTCTCAGAGTTGCAGGCGGTGGGACACAATTTTCCAGATTAAGCATTGGAAAAAGGTCAACTAGTACATCTAGTCTGCAACAACCCTAAAATAGGAAGATTTGGGTGGATCTCCTCCAACAAATCTATTTTAAATCTGCCTATATATACAGAGGACCTTGCACCCATTCAAGGTTACGGGAAATTTCCAAGCGAAAGCATTCTCAAAGAATCCAAGCACTCAAAGCATACTTTGAACAACACTGTGAAGTTTTAAATTTCCCTAGTGTTGTAGTAGGATTCACTCTGTACTTGCTTAGATTGATAACTCTTATCTTTAGCTTTGATTTGTATTGCTAGAGCTATCCTTAGTTGGAATCAGAATACCAAACCCCTCAGGTAGTGAGGAAGATTGGTTAGGAAGGACTGAGACTTGTAAAACCACCCAGAGGCTAACTTCCTAAGAGAGGAAGGAAATTATTCGTGCACCTTGGCACGTTAAAAACAAGTTCTGATCCTCAGTGGAAGAGGATCACTTCCTGTTAAATCAGGTCGTGGACGTAGGAGTGGGTTATCTCCGAACCACGTTAAAAAGCCCCTTTTGTGCTAATTTACATTCTTGTTCAAGATTATAATTGTCATCATTATAAACTGAGCATTTGCATAAGCTTTTAAAAGTCGGGAGAAGTCAATTCTTCTGACACCGAATCTTGTGCACCAGCATTAACCACATTTTCTAAGCAAAGTCAGAGAAAAACGTTTTCAGGAATTAAAACGAGTAGAACTTAAGGGCTCACATTCCGCACACACTCTAGCTTATTGAGATAGTAGTCCAACTGACTTGCTTCCGAGCGATCAGTAGGTTTGTTATCTTTATTGAGTTTCCGAGCACAACACTCATGCTCAGCCCATCTGACTCCTTACTGGTCCGTCCCTGCTGCCCCTGCTAACCATCAGTTTAGTGAGAATTATTAGGATCTTCCTGACTGAATGTGTAAGAGCATTTTCTGAGGATTTTCGGAAAATCTAATATCAATGTATTCCCTCCCCCTCCCTTCACTGATTTACTCATTTCGCGACAAACAAGAATGAAAGACAATACCCCGTATTTCTTGTTAATTTGTTTTTGTTAATCTGTTTTGCAACTTTACCATGTGATTTTGGATGCAACTTGCAAGAAAAGACCAAAGACTTGGAAAATCCCCACTTTAGCTTTTCCCACCATAAAAAAGTAGGACATTACACAAAAGCACACCACCAATGTACATTTATTGTGGCGTGCAAATTGAATGTGCCTACATTTTTATTTTTTTTTGGACAGACAAGACCTTTACCATACCTAATATTAATTTTCTTTTTTCATTTAATTGTAAAAAAAAAAAAGAGCATTCATTCTTCGCATTCTGTTCCGACGTTGATTTTACAGATATATAAAAAGAAAACAAAAGTCAACTAATTTTGAATGGTTTCGGCCTTATGACTTATGAGTGGAAATAGGTACCATATGATTATTAACACAAATTCTCATATACATAAATTTCATAATATAAATTTATTATTACATATATTTGCTAATATTATTTATATATTTTTATTAATATTATTATATACAGTTATGGAGCCAGAATTTTAGATAATGGGCCCGATTAATATTTCTATAAAGATGAAATAATGTTATGTTTATAAAAAACATCATAAATTTATCTAAACATCTAGTTTCATTAATTTAAATTGAACAAGTTAAATTTTGTTATGGTTTTAAAAATAATTTAAAATTTTCCAATTATATAAAAGAGATGAGATGGTGTTAAAATTGCTAAAATATTAATATTATTAAAAAAAATTCTTTAGTTAGAACGTAATCATAATATCCATAAAAAAATTAACTTCTAATTATTATATTAATTTGAAGGATAAATATTTTTAAAAATTTTATTGAAATGTTATTAGGCACTACATATTGTATATTTTATATAAGATAGTAATCGAATTTTTTTAATAATATGATAGAAAATAAATGATAATATTAAATATTTAGATTATAAATTTAATTAAAAAAATTCAAAAAAAGACGGATGGAACTAGGAAAAAAAAAAGGAAATTGGAGTGTACAAGGGATTGTACTTGTACCCTTGTCTTCTCTTGAAGAAAGAACTTATACAATACTTCCACGCCAATCTGGCACATTTCCATAAAAACTCTAATTAGGATCAAATGTATCTATACTAAAAAAGTTAAAATTTTTGGGGCCCAGTACCCTCTGTACCTAATGTAGTTCTGTCATTGATTATATATACTTATTAATATAATATTTATTTTATAATATAAAATATTTTGGTATCAATGAATTTGTGTAATGACATAAGTGAATTAATGCAATAATATTGGTTTCATATTGCCAGCAAGTTTAAGAGATAAGCTTTTACAAATACTATCACATATACTCATTAATACTATTCCCTCCGTCCATGAAATTTTTTCCCATTTCTTTGTGGGCACGGTATTTAATGAAAAGTAGTATTATATTGAAATGATAGATAAAGTAAGGGAAAAATATGAGTATTGTGGGGCCCAAAATTTTATTGTGAGTGTGGGTTATTTCCAAATAAGGAAATGAAAAAAAGTTTTGTGGACAAACAAAAAAAGAAAGTGGGAAATAATTTGGTGAACAGAGAGAGTATAATATTTTATAGTATAAAGTATTATGATATATATAAGTAAATACATATAATAGTATCAATAAATTCAAATAACGATATCAATTTTATATTATAAATAAATTTCACAATTAAGGAATACAACTTTTCCAAATCAATCGAGATGATATGAAGAGTACATAAAAGGATAGACGCTAATAATTTTAAACTCCTATAACAAAAAAACACACCCCACGTTAAAATAATTTTTCACCGTCTATAATGAGCATCCATCCTGATCGATCTTAGATTTGTTAATAAAGAGAAGCATGTGAAATGAACAGCTTTAAGAACCGTCCAAATAAAGTAACAATCTACTACCACATATATGATCACTAGACAAGACAAGTTGGTTAATTTAATTAGGGTCAAATAATTATAATATGTAATGTATTAGACACTGCTGTCCACAGTCTTGCAAGTTGCAATAATTGATAATTTCTTAAGTAATTTATAGGAGAAGACGACATTCTTGTAAAAAAGTCCCTTTTCTTATAACATAATATAAAGTTTGATTTACTCAACATTATGTACTTTCAACAATAATACTCCCTCCGTCCCAGAAGAACTTGCAAATTTTCCTTTTCGAGATGTTCCACAGGAACTTGTAAGGCCAAAAATAGAAACCATTTTATAAACTCCACCCTCACAATATCTACATATTTACACAAAATGCCACTACTTTTTCACTTTTTGGACCCACATTACACTCAATCCAACTAACTTTTTTACTTTTTACATAAAATTTACCAAATTAACCCTCAAAACACTATTTTTTTTACTTTATTCCACTTTTTTCTTAATTTGTGTGTCACTCCCCCCTTGCAAATTGCTCCGGGACGAAGGGAGTATAATGTATCGAGAGTTTCAATAATATACTCTCTTCGTCTCGTTTTATATTTTACATTTATTAAACGAATTAGTTTTCGATAGATTGTACATGCTATAAATATTTATAATTATCATGCCACTAAAAATAATCAACTCTATTTTCTTGTAATTTGTCACAATATCATTTTGTCCGAAAGCCTATATGTAATTGAAACAATATTTATCGAGAAGACCATTCACAAAAGTTAAAGACTCGACCCAAATAAAAAGACACTCATAGTGACAAAAAGCGCTAGCAAAAGCATGTATCAATGAATTGGTTTTACGACTAACTCATTTACATGTACGTAAAACATATAAAAATTGCACCAAATCAATTTATCAAATAAATTTTTTAATTAAATAATCAAATGATATTTATTGTACACAATACAAGTCGTTATAAATTACGAGTCTCCTGATATTTGTATGCGACAATAAATGCTTGATTTATCGTATTTATTCGAAACCATAAATGTTTCGTATAAATAAGAAAAATGTGGAAATCAATCATGTTAAATTTTGTTGGTTATTAAACATATTCATTACAACGTCATCAACGGCTCAGATCGCACCAGAAAATGAAGATCTTCAACCTCCCACTCTATAAATAGGGGCCATTCATGGTTTTAAAAATAGGGATGACAATGGGGCGGGTTTGGGACGAGTTTGGAATGTCCCAGGACCCGTCCCACTAGGAATTTTTTGGACCCGGATCCGTCCTGCCACACCTTAATTTGGAGTTAGACTCGTCCCGCCCTGCCCGGTGAACCCGGTGGGTTTTACACGCACCGACCCGCCTATTTTTATTATACATATCAAATGCATTATAAAAAAATATCTTAAATTTTAAATATAACATCAATATACATTTGAATGATTTAAACAATAATAAATACACGAAATAATTTATTTCAAGTTTCAACATATTAAAAACTAAATATTTAAAATTATATATATATTGTTTATTGAAAATTAAAATAATAAAATTAATTAATTTAAATATAGATGGTTCGCTCGCATAGTTTTACAAGAGAAAAGCATGCCCGCCAAGGGCTTGTGTACCTTCATTGAATCCTTAGAATCGCCATTAAAGTTCCCCATCTCTTGGGATAGAAGAAAATGTTTGGATGATATTTAAATATAGATGGTTCGCTCATTTATAGGGCAAAGAAGTGGACCCAAATGCAAATAAACCAGAGGGCTTAAATGCAATTTGTGAAACTAAAAGATTGCGCATGAAGGAGACACGCCCATTTATTAGATCCGGATAATGATTGAAAACTAATCAAGTGCTTAAGCCTAATTATTACCCCTTAGGCTATGGTGTAAGCCCAATATTTGAGGCAATACATTAGACAGAGCAAATATCACGGCCATCACATCAAAGTTACAAGGCCGAATACAAAAAAGAGACAATGGCCAGAGGCAAAAGAGAAAACTCAAATAAATTACTAAGTGTCGGTCCTAAATACGCAAAGACAGGTGTATGTGAGGAATACACCTGTAAGTCCAATTTTTAAATAAACAGTTAGTCAGTGGACCTTTTTAAAAGTACAGGCTACTTCGAAAAGATCAGTGGACTTGAAGGTCGCCTGACAAGTAGTCTGAGTATTTAATCAGATTGAGTTTTGCAGCGGATTATTATAGAAAACACTTGAAGTTAACACCCACACAAAAGCACAAGAGACACATGGATTTATAGTGGTTCGGAGTTCAACTCTCCTACATCCACTTTTCCTGATTTAACAGGAGAATTTCTTAACCACAGGAATTCCTTATTTTAAAGTGCCAAGGTGCACTGATCAAGAATAACTCCTCTTGATCTCTAGGATTTTCACTGAGTCCTAGTCCTCTCATATTTCAGACTGAGACACTCATCAGCTTACTTTCTTCCACTCACAACCTTGAACCTTACTTGGTTTAAGGATTTGAGTTTTTCCAACTATGGTTGAGATAACCCTTTACAGTGAAGACTAATATCTAGATAGGGTTATCTGTTAGGATATCTGTGTTAGATGTTTTGATGATATAAAACAAATCAG
>JAPKLY010000634.1:10954-145274 GCA_026898435.1 Prunella vulgaris | reverse complement strand
GACTTGTTCAAGTGTATTCTTCCCAAAACCTGCCTTTGGGACCAACATTATCTCAGTAGGCTTCTGAGATATTACAATGTAAGCCTAAATATAAGATTGAATTCTAATCAATGTAAGCGCTTGGGAAACTAGAGTGATTTTTGAGTGCTTGAACTTTTCAGTTTTTCAGTTGAGCTTGGTAGTTTCCCGTACTTGGCCTCTTCTTCAACTCTTGTATTTATAGACTTAAATTTGAAATACTATCCGTTGGAGAGATAGTTTCAAATTCAAGCTATTTTGGTGACCTAACGTTCCTCCAGATTTTCCTCAGATTTTGAATGGTCAAATCTGTGAAAATATAGTATTCCAACGTTCCATAAATCTTCTTCTGATTTTGGGTGGTCAACCTCTCAAGCATTTAATTGTTGATAGCTCATTAAATGCCTGCTTAGAGTTAATGCAGCCGCCTTTGAAAACTGTGTCATCCTAGGTTGTTGGTTGCTTGTGAACTTGGTACTGACAGGACAGGCTTTGTGTCAGATCCGTACATAGGTGGCAGCATCTCATTGGCCTGTCTTAACTGTTCTTCAGTCTAGTCTAACGGTTGCATTGAAGTCCTCTGTCTTTTCATCAGGTGACTTGGAACATTCTCTTTGCTGCATTAAACACTTCATTTATGTGCTTGCTGCTTCCTTATTAAATGCTGAAGGCATTTAATACATCAGGTTACTTGTCTTCAGGGGAGTCCTTCAGGCTGCTTGAAGTTAGTCTCCTGGGGTGCATTCTTCAGAAGGTGGGTGTATCTGCTAATACATCATCAGGCTAGTCTAAAGTTCTTCAGGCCAGTCTCTATACATCAGACTAGTTTTTACATAAGTAGTCTGTTACAATTTAAACTTATATTCAAGGTTTTTTATCATAGCCTCTAAACACTTTGGGCTAGATTTCTAAGTCTTTATAGACAGATTATTACATCAGGGGAGTCTTTGGGATTTTATCAAAATATTTTACAAGTCATTTCCCAACACCAAGCATGGTGACAGCCAGTGACCAGAGGTCAACCTCAAGTAAAAAACCATAAAATACAACCTAACGAATCGGACACATGGGGAGCAGACCCCATCTAAATAAGTAAGTGTCGAACAACCATAGAAGGATCGACCACATTATCAGCTAAAGTCACCCTAGTAGCGGGTGACCTCCTTTAAATAGTTTCTGGATCGAATTTGGAGTCATCAATGCCTAATTATACCTGTGGGGCAAGGAAAATGAGCTAGTCACAAACAAGTTCAGGAGTAAAGGGGACTTATCAATCAATGATCAAATATTTATCTATTGAAGCACGCCAAGCAGTTGGCCGCAAATATACTATCGTGAATAGATCCGAGTAACTAATTCTGGCCGCTTAAGGAATATAATAGCAAACCAAAGCAAAATATGGTCAATAGTTATCTCAAAGTATAGGCTCCCTGCACGAAAAGTAAGCTAGCACCACCATTGGACGAGTTGGATTAATGGAGCACGCAACCACGCCCACAAGATGGTCATGAGGCGACCTGTGCGATCATGAAAGTTAGGCATCTAAATAGTATGTGTTGAACCAAAATGCTACTAAATGTAAGAAACTAAATGGAAAGACCAACTAAAGTAGTTTCATTGATAAGAAGCGAGTAAATTTAGACCAGAAGGCAGTTACAAGTCTACTGCAATCATCTAGAGTGTCGAAACCCGCCTACTTCCAACCCGAAGATGATAAAAAAGAACAAGTAAAATAAAGAGGGCCCGAGCTCCATAGTCCAGAGGGTCTATGCTCCTAAGCCTAACAAGCATCCTCAATATTGCAACTATCCCGCTCCACCAGGTTCCTTAGGTTCACATAGTCTCTGGAGGCAGGAAGTCCCGGCAAGATAGGGCCTCTTTTTAGCACTGTTGATTATAAAATATTCTCATTAATCAAATTCACAATTCTTTTTATCAAAGGATTTAGTAGAACACGAGGCTGACTTTGTCATGGCTGAGAATCCCCCCCATGATGACCTGCTAGGAGGCAATGAGACCTCATGTTCGACTTTTTATTGCCTAATGATTGAACCATCCAAATGGTACTTTGAAAAATAGTACGATAAGATGCCCCAAACGAGGGAGACGGAGCAACAAAACTCCGAATCTATGTCGAGATGCATCATTCCAAACAGAATGATGACTTATTCTTAAAACAAATCATCGGTCACGTAAAGCATTTAGAGATGGGATACTTATATAGAAAGGGTCACAATGTTCAAACTCGCCCCTACTTATAGGACAAGCAGATGGTAGCTCTGCAAATTCGAAAGAATGGAAATGCAAATAACAAGTCACTCAGTCGACGGAAGGTGTCACATATTGGCCCAGGTCCCACCATAGTACTATATGAGTCACCCCTACACTGTGACACGCCAATAATCTCAAAAATTAAAAAGTCATCACAGGATTCAAGGCATCATCTAAAGAAGTGGAAACATCACAACATTCGAATTATAGAAAGAGTTCAGCTCGTATATGATCACCAGCTCGCACGCGAGCTGTGGGACTATTGTTGCGGCGGGGTAAATAAGCTACCACCCAGACCATCGGTCGAACTACATCCTGGTCTGAGAATAACTTGCTTCAGCGAAGGGTAGTCCCTTACCAATATTCAGAGTTCGTGACCAGATTCTAGTGACTAGCCTTGGAGACCAGAGTATAGTGGGTAGAAGGTAAGATGTGAGATTAGATCTCTGAGAAGCACCTCAACTCGATGACCATGAGTCAACTCGCGGGCTCTGCTTACAAAGGTCTTGTGGAAGTTCTATCGTGTAAAATAAAAATGTCTCTCACAGAGTGTCAGGAACATGACATAATAGCCAACAATATTATTAAGCTAAAAATGTCCCACTTGAAGACACTACTACATATTTAAACTTGGAGAGCTCCACTTAGAGAGCCCTTATCAAAATAGATCTCCAAAGTCCCCTTTTGGAGAGCGGTTTTGTCACAAAATAAATATTTCAAAAAAAAAAACATTAAAGAGCGGTTTGAACCGCTCTCAAAGATTTTGACCTAGGAGAGCAGTTAAAAACTGTTGTGCAAGTTTGATTCTTGAAATAGGGATTTGAAACAACTTTTTAAGTTGGTCTTGAAGAGCGGTTTAGAGAGAAACTTAAAGAACGGTTTATAACCGCTCTTTAAAAGTTACCCCATGTATAAATTTATCGACAGACATCATTTGCAACCCTAGACCTTATTTTTCCTTGCAATGGCACCGATCCAAGTCCCTCTCCCGTCATCCCAGCGAACGACTAGATTGAAGAAGAATTGCAAGAAGTGCGGCCAAATCTCTGTCGATCACAGACGTACCTGAAAGCACCGCAACCATCCTAATGGTCGCGGAAACACCGTAGGTATGTACCACCGTTAACATCAATCGCCTAAGTCTTCTCATCCTCATCAAGCAAAGAGAAAAGGGCCAGCTTTGAGGGCCCTGACCCTGAGTACCCCCAAATAGCGCTCGATTTTTCCTGGATTCACATCCTCATCGAACAGAGTGAAGGGGTAGATCTTGGGGTGACCTGACCCTGATTAATCCGGTTCAAGATATATGAATTTGAGTTCAAGTTGGCATCGATGCAGTTTGTTGTTATTAGCTCTATAGATATGTGTTTTTCTAACCTATTTCTTGACTTTACAATTGGAACAAGATAAGATGAAAAGCTAATCCTATTGGTATTGTTGGCAGGAATGAAGTATTTTAGAGCCTTGTTTGTTTAATAAGTAGCAAGAGTGGAATCCATGGAAACAAAGGTGATTAGTGGAGTCCAGTTCACAAGCCTCCCCACTAGCTATATCCGTCCGGAATTAGAGAGGCCAAGACTAGGAATAGAGGGAAAGTCGTTCTTCTCGGTGGTGGAAATTAGGATGTCGTAATTGGCATCGAGAATATTTTTGTAATTGGCATCGAGAATGTTTATGGATAAGAGGCCATTGAACGAATCCTGAAAAGAAGATCAAGAAAGTCGGTGGTGCTATGATTATTTAGGTTTTTGTTTAATTAGATATTTTATGAGATTAATTATATATGATCACTTGGGATTTAGATCTTTGAATTTCTTGTTCTAACTGAGCAAGCCTCATCCTGCTAGACTCTAGTTGCTGAACATATAACTGGAGAAATTTTTATTGAATACTCTTTCAGTATAAATATTTTGTGTTGCAATGGAGCGTGTAAATTGTAATTGTGTTGATTACTAATTTCATGATATACTGGTGTTGATTACTGTGATTTCATATGTTTTTGTTTCTGTATAAACACATATAGGGTTTAGAGATTTAAAAAAAATGGATGCACTTAGAGAGCAGTTCTAAGATTCATGCAATAAGAAGAGGGAGAATCGACACTCAAATTGAGAGCTCAGTTTATTTCCAGTGGTTTGTATTGAGTGATTTAATCTAGTAGTCACTCTCATTACCAGTGCAAAAATCACTATCAACACCAACCAACACTATATCATTGCATCGTAGGTACAACTAATTTATAAATCTAATTAATTCGTAAAGACTACATTATTAACTAAATTAACAATACAATGTATTCTATAATTACAAATATTATAAATTTTTAACTAAGATAATATCATATATTGCTTAATTTAAACTAATTAAAAAAATTAACAATTCATCAAATAAATCAACATCAATACACACACACACACACAATATATATATATATATATATATATATATTAGATATTTAATGCATTAAAATTATTAATAAATTGACTTAATATTTAATAATAGAAAAATGTGTAAATCGAACTAAAAAATTAAATGATCAAAATATGAAAATGTACGATGAAATTGAAGGTAGGGCTGAGAACTATGTGTAGAAGATAATGAGGACTTCAAAATGGATTTTTGTGGAATGACAGGAGATGAGAGAACATACATAGAAGGAGTAGGGATGACAAAAAGATTTAACCCACAATCAATCCCATTTTGATTGGATCGGTCCCACTTTATTTTTGGAGCAGATCCGGAATCTACAATATTTTTGCTCTGTCTTGCTCTCTCTATACAATAGTAAATACATATATAATATTAAATAATATATATATAATTTTTAATTTTTCATACTAATATGTGACCGACTTGGATGGATTAATGTTTATTAATTTGTGAATTTTTAATGTTTAGTTCATATATATATATGTATATAGATTTTTTTCATTTTGGTTATAATTTGATGACTTGAATTGATGTTTATTAAATTGTGAATTTCTAATGTTTAGTTTATATATATAAAATTTGTATTTGAGTTTTTTTATATATTAATTTTAAAAAATTATTAGTTTGTAAAAGAGGATTTAATCTGCCTCATGCCGGACAGTTATGGATCTCAAAATGCTGCCCCTCAACTGAACATGGCACAGGTGCGGAACAGACATGTATATTAATTTTGCATTGATCCGCTCCATTATCATCCTAAAAGGAGAGAACACCCCCTTAGTTGTACAATGACATTTTGATTATTTCTATTATGAGGTAATAATTGTAAATTAAAAAAAACTTATACAAAACAGTCTCATGATATGAGACTTGTCATTTATTAATAAAAAAATTACTTTCATTGTCCACTAAATTTTATGCACTATTTCATTTTGTGTGCGTCCATAAAAATATGTACTTTCTTTTTATAAAAATCATCACTTTTATAATCAATCAAAATCAATTATTTTATTCATAAGTAGATTCCACATTACGCTCTCACAATCTTTACTTTATCTATTTTTTCTTATAGCTCGTGTCCAACTATTGATGCACACATTTAGTGAATGGAGTGAGTTTTTTAAAAAGTGATAAAATTTTAATAAAAAGTGATAATTACTTTTGTTGATAGAATTTGCTGATTGTGTTCGTTTATGTGGCTTTACGATGGATTAATTCTACCAAACAATAATTTTATGATTTTATGTTCTTGGGGAGGGAGAGTAGAGAGTTTAGAGAGAGAAATATTGCAATGAAGATTGTATTGATTGTGTGAAATGTGAGAATTGTGTGAATAGTATAAGAGAGGTCTTATTTATAGGTGTGTGAGTGTGAGACGACACCTTACAAGCCTATGTGGCTTCCGGTGTTGACGAGGGTTCCTTACCCTCGTCTTGGTCTCCCACACTGCTTCCTTTATCATGCCTCATCCTACTACTATGCCTTAGACTAGATAGGCCTCGTTAAAAACCTCGTCGTAAACCACCCTTGTGGATAAACCGGACGGAGGAAAAAAGAGCGCACCATCGGGATCCTATTTGACTAATAGGCGAGCTCATGGGCGAGCTCGGCAGTGGGCTTCAGTGGTTTGGGCGAACTCTTGGGCGAGCTCCAGTGCCTTGTGTGGCTTATGGACATTATGCGATGATGGATCTCGGCGAGGCCTTCCTGGGGATACCAGGCGAGCTAGGGGCGAGCTCTAGGATGATAGGGGCGATCCCTTTTGGGCCAGCTACACAGGTGGGCTATCCCCATGCGGGCGAGCTCCGCACCTTTACGGATCCGGGTGAGTCCTGACGACCTGCCAAACCTAGGCGATTATTCATATACTAATTATGTTAGTTCGCCAGTCCAACATTTGCCCCCCAGCTCGCTTGTGTCATGACCTCGTCAAATGTGCAGGCGAGCTGGAGAACTTGAAATTCGGCGAATTATCTCTGGGCGATTGCCGAGCTATCAGGCGAGCTCGGTCAAGGCGGTTATTCCTGGTCATCGTGGTGCGGGAATCCAGGGGTCATGCACGCCTTTTGAGACCTCGGTTCCCGCCCACAATCATATCATCTTTCAAACTTCTTGCAAACAGGTCCCTGTACTTTGTGAATATCGCACCTCACCCCGACGTCTATAAATAGGGGGAAATGGATTCATTTCCTCACTTTCTGCATTTCGAATTCTCAGAGCTTTCCCGACGACTGATTTTTCTTGTGCTCGACGGATTTTTGAAGGCTCTTCAAGGTAGGATTCGGTTTTTCTTCCTTTCTCTTCTATCCTTTTTTGCGATTTTCTTTCATTTTCTTTTGGAATTATTCGAACTTTGGACCGCGGACTGTGCCGAGAACCCCTTTGGACTCCCTCGACATCGGGATTGTTGGATTTTGGACTGAGGACCTTTTAGACTTCTCTGAGACTATGTCAACACGTTCCTCGAGTAGGACCCCTTCGGACTGAAACCCCGATAAACAGCCAATGACTGATGAGGAACTACCCCGGGTCTCGTATGTGGAGATCGGCTCTAGCTCCGAGGCAACCTCGGAAGCTCGCCAGGTCTCCGGCGAGCCACGTGGCGAGATGCCTAGCGAGCTGCGTCCCGATCCGGAGGAAGGAGCCTCCAGCTCTGTATACCGCGAGGTGTGGGAGGAAGGTGGCGAGGTCGCCCAAGAGGAAAGAGTTGCCAGTGGCAACGAAGGACCCGAGGAGGTTGATGAGGGCATTGCCGAGGTCGGTGAGGAGGGTGGCGACCTGGAGGAAGTTACGCTCGAATGGTTTCGCCAAATCAGTTTCCCGGAACCCCAGCTGGTAGAATACCAGGTTCCCGCCCAGGTGGTTCACCCATTCGATTGGAATGAGTATGTCGCCGAGTACGCAGCGAGCTTTCCCTGCCCAAATCGGGCACCTCGCGCCGACCCCGCCGACCTGGAAGAAGTCGCCCCTTCTGAGTACAAGGCTGGCGAGGTGGTGAGCCTTATTGATGAATGTGACCTGCCCATCATACGCAGGGAATATCGCATCCCACTGGACATCTTCATGTATGCCCCAATGATGGATGAGCGTTTTGACGCACCTCCTGAGGGGATGACCGCTTTGAATGTAGATGGTCTGAGGGCCGGGCTTATGTTGCCGCTGCACCCGATCATTGACCAATATCTTGCCGACAATAATCTGGCCATCACCCAGCTCACTCCGAATGCGTGGAGCAACCTTATCGCAGCTCTGTCTGTTTTTTGGTTGGAGGGCTATGAGAATGCGACAACCTCAGCGGACTTGGGCGAGCTCTTCGCCGTGACCAAGCGGGCGCAGGATGGCGCGGGGTATTATTATCTGAAGGCTCGCCCAGGGGAGAAATTTCTCGGGGACTTGCCTAATAAAGTCCGTGAATGGAAGAAGTAGTTTTTCTTCATCGGTGGAGATTGGCGAGCCTCCAACACGTATCATGGACGGGGTGACCGTATTCCCACTCCAGAGGGATATGGGGAAGCCAGCAGTAGGTCGCTTATTTTGGTGTGCGTGGGTTGAATTAGATATACTAATTCTAATTTCCTTTCCTTTTTGCAGTTCCGAAGCGACACAAATCCAGCCGGGGCAGGCCTAAAGTGTCGGAGCAGTTCGACGTGGTGCGCGCCATCTGCTGCTTGAGAAGCGAGAAGGATAGGCAGGTCACCCACCTGTGCGCGCACCATTGCCTGCGGCTCGCCGGGCTCCTTACACTGCCGCACCACCTTGATATCCAAGGTCCCGAGCTCCCAAGTTTAACCCTTTGAAGCTCGCCTATGGGGGTAGTAGCTCGTCCATTATGCTGACATTCATAGTTTTCTTGTGCTGGTGGTAGCTTCGTCGCTATTCCGATTGCCGAGGTCCCCGAGGCCTACCGGATTGTGAAGGAACGATTCGAGATGGGCCCACCTCGCCCCAACCGACTTGCCCCACCGTCCGTGCTCGCGCTGGAGGCGAGCAAGGCGGCAGAGCTCGCCTCTAATAAAGGCGAGGCAGGGGGATCGGGAGCTCAAAAGGAGAAAGCCAAGGCCACTAAAAAGTCCAAGGCATCGGAGGTCGCCCGGCCGGCCGAGGTGGGGGACGAGCTGTTGCCCCCTCCGAGCGAGGTCGAGGAAAGAGAGGGGCCCAAGGGGGTGGCGGATCCCGAGCTGGCGAGGAGGATCCCCCAGCTCGCAAGAGAATGAGATATACCGGCCTAGTCGACGAAGAGTCCGACCGGGCCGAGAGGACCTCGGCGAGGTCAGGGCAGGGGGGCTCTGTTCAATCCACCGCCCCGCTGGCAGCTACGCCCATTCGGAGTTTGCCCCCTTCACCTTCCCCATTCGGGGTGCAAACCACCGACGATACGCTATTGGGTTGGGACCCCGACCGAGTTCAGTAAGTAGTTCGCCCAAATGACCTTTATTGCCTATTACTCCTTGTTTTTTCCTAACACTTTCTATCTGTTCCGATTCCGCAGCTATGCTCCAATTGCTTTCCCGAACCGCCACGAGGCTCTGCATGCCTTCGAGCGATCTCGCTCTCTCACGTCGATGCGGAACCTTCCTCCGGGCATAGCCCAGAATGCTGTGAGCGAGGTGCCGAGGCACTGGACGACCCCGTTGGTGGCGGGCATCAACAGCCAGGACCTGAGGGAGAACCTCCTTCTCTCGGGCCACTATGCGAGTAGATTGGTGCTCGCCAATCAAAAGGCCCTCGAGCAGGTCACCGAGCTGGAGGCAGACCGCTCTGGTAGGAACAAACGGATGCTGGCGTTGGCGAACTCTGCTGACAAAGCAAAAAAGCAGGCGCAGCTCGCTGAGGAGAAAGCTGCAGCATCGCTGATCGCTGAGCAGGACGCTTTGAAGTAACTCGGCGACCTCCAGCGACAGCTCGCCGGGTTTAAGAGGGACGCAGAGGCCAAACTCAAGGCAAAGGAAGAGGAGCTCGCCGGACAGCTCGCCCGGGAGATCGATCAGCATAGTCTGACGAAGAGGGAGCTGGAACTCCAGCGAGGCCTGGCCCGGGGGGCGGACAGGGAGTGCGCGAGGCTAAGGGCCGAATTGGAGGCGAAGGCCCTTGAGGTCGCCGAACTACGCAACAGTGCTGCCTCCTCGGCCAATTTGGTATCTGCGAAAGCCGAGGCCTCGGATCGGGGCTTCGTGCAATGTTACGCCGAGGTTCTAAGGGCCCTCTGGTGGGCGCGAGCCCATCATGATGATGAGGTGAAGGCGGTAGTGGACGAGTTTAAGGAGTGCTTGGACAGGGTCCCCTTCCCTGATGATGCCGAGCTGGATATTGGCGACCTCCCCGATCTTGGAATTCCACTGGATTTTGTTTCGGCACGGTTCAAGATTATCAATACCATCCCAGTGCCGGAACTGAATCTGGGCGAAACGGAGGTCGCCGACCAAGAGGAGCGGACTCCGCCCACTATGGAGAAACTTCAAGAGGCGTGTGGGGATGCCATGCTAAATCTGGGCGAGTTCGATGCCAGCGGGCTTACTGGCAACATCACTTCAGAGGCCGAACTTGCCCTTCCTGGTGCCCAGGTCGCCCCTGTCCCCACTGAGGTCGCCTCCGCCCCTGCTGATGCCCCCGAAACTTAGGCTTTTCCTTGCTTTCTTAGATTAGCTTTTTTAATTTCCAACTTGTAGTAGGTCGACGGGTTGTGGAGCTCGCCCAGAAGGAGCTCCTTTTTTGTAGCCTTTGCCTTTTTGGTTCAAGTAGATTTAGCTCGCCGGGCTTGTGCAGCTCGCCCAGAAGGAGCTTTTTTGTAGTTCAAAGATGGCCAGCTGGTCGGCCCTTGTGGCCAGCACTGCTACTTATACTTAGGATTTTTTCAAGTATATTTTTTACTTGAAAATTTCTTAAGTATCTTTTGAATAGAAGTCTAGCATTTTTTGTCTAACTCTTTTTATTTACGCATTTTGCGCTTTTACGTTATAATTTCTTAAATAGCTCGTTTTTGTTTATTTTTCTGGTACATAATTATTCATCTTATTCTACTTTGAGAAGCGAATCGTTCGTTTTACGTCACTTAGGACTACGAATTGTACCTCTGTTTTGAGAGCGCGTATTCTTTGTCTTATGCCACTTAGGGCCGCAAATCGTTTGTCTTAGGCCACTTAGGGCAGTGAACTGCACTTCGATTGATTCACGTTGGGCCATTGGGTTTCATGAACCTTGCCTTAGACGTTTTTTCGTCTTTTTCGCGAATTTTTCTAACTTATGGCAGTAGGTGCTTAGCAACCCTTTAAGGAGGGTACCTTCGCGACCTCGGGCACTTTGGCCTTTGCCTTCGAGCTATTTAATTACAATGTTTGGGACCTTGGTCCTTGCACATTAAGGATTTTTTAGCATGTGGGCGAGCTGGGCTCGGCGAGCTATCTGGAGCAGTGGGTGACCTGGTGCAGCTCGAGAGCTGCACAGGTCCAAACACTTGGGGAATTTTTCTGAATTTTTTCTGACTTTTCATAGCGGTGTAATTTACATCGGTTGCCATCGACATTTCTGATGCAAACCTTCGACTAGTCTATTACAGGATTCTAGTCTATTGGTAGAACTTTTTTAGATATGCCGAGCTCCAGGTGTATGACGAAGCTTTGCCTTCTGCGTCTTCTAGGTCATAGGTACCGTTTGGCCAGGCTGCGGTGACCCGGAATGGTCCTTCCCAGTTTGAACCGAATACACCTGGTGGGGCCATAAATTTCTTTTTTAACACCAGGTCTCCGACCTTGAATTTTGGGTCTCGGACCTGAGAGTTGTAATATTTTTCCACTCTATGCTTGTAGGTCGCGTTCTTCATTTCTGACGAAGCTCTGGTCTCTTCGATCAGATCTTTTTCTACTGCCAAGGCTTCATCATTCTTTTCTTCATCATACCCCACCACCTTCCAAGTCTTGTTCTGGACTTCAACTGGGACTACGGCTTCAGTCTCGAAGGCTAGGGCGAACGGGGTCTCCCCGGTGCTGGCCCTATAGGATGTTCTATAAGACCATAGGACCTCCGGGAGTTCGTCTGCCTAGCTCCCCTTATTTTTTTCGAGGTGGAGCTTCAATATGTGTTTCAGGATCTTGTTCACCGCCTCGACCTGGCCGTTCGACTGGGGGTGATATGGAGTTGAGTAGTGCTTCTTGATGTTCCATGAACTGCAGAAGTCCCTCAACTTCTGTCCGTCGAACTGCCTTCCATTATCAGTGATGACCGACTGCGGGAGTTCAAACCTGCAGATCAGGTTTTTCCAAATGAAGCCGATCATCCTTTCTTGGGTTATGGTTGTGAGAGCTTCGGCCTCAGGCCACTTAGTGTAGTAGTCTACTGCTACGACATCAAACTTTACACCGCCTCTACCAGGTGGAAATAGGCCGATTAAGTCGATACCCCATTTCGCGAAAGGCCATGGGCTGAAAACTGACTTAAGCTGGTTGGCTGGGGAGTGGATGTTAGGTGCGAAAAGTTGGCACTTTCGGCACCTTCGAGCGAAGCTGATGGCATCTTTGCGAAGAGTGGGCCAGTAGTAGCCCTGTCTGATCGTCTTATCTGCCAATGCTTGCCCCCCAGCGTGACTCCCACAAATCTCTTCGTGAATTTCTTCTAACACTTCGGACCCCTGCTTCCTAGTTAGGCATTTGAGTAGGGGTAGAGAGAATCCACGTTTATAGAGTTGGCCGTCCAACAGCGTATATCTGGCAGCTTGCTTTATTAACCGGCTAGCTTCCCAGGTGTCCACGGGGTTGTTCCGTCTGTTAGGTATTTTTGGATTGGAGTGCACCAATCTTCACCACCTTCACTGTCCTCCTGCCCCCCGCTTGAGGTTTGATTCATCTTGTAATCGGACGTCGAGGGGTTTTTCAGTGCGGTGATCACGACCTCCGTGAATTCAGCTTCGCCGTTGCTAGTAGCTAGCCGGGCTAGAGCATCTGCTTGTGTGTTTTCTAGCCGCGGTATCTGATTGATGTAAACTTGTGTAAACATCGAGATCAGATGCGCGGCTATCTTTTGGTAGGTCATCATCTGCTGGTCTTTTGCTTCATATTCCCCCCGGACTTGGGATATTATTAGTTGGGAATCTCCGAAAACTTGAAGATTGGTTGCCCCCACAACTAATGATAGCCTAAGTCCTGCTATCAACGCTTCATACTCCGCCTCGTTGTTGGTTGCTCGAAAGTCGAACCGAATTGCGGAGGTGAAGACTTGTCTGTCTGGGCTGATCAGGACCATGCCGGCGCCTGCTGCTATGCTAGTTGATGATCCGTCCACGTAGAGATGCCACGGAGCTATACGCCCCTTCATCGGATCTTGTGGGAAAGTTAGCTCGATGATGAAGTCTGCAAGTGCTTGTCCCTTGATCGCTGTTCGGGGTGCGTAGGTTATACCGTATTGGCTGATCTCCAGTGACCATTTCAGCAGGCGTCCGGCGGTGTCTGGGAGCTGTAGTATTTGACGTAGTGGGAACGTTGTTAGCACCTCTACTGGGTGGTCAAAGAAGTAAGGCCTCAATTTTATAACACTCATCACCAGTGCATAAGCCAGCTTCTCTGTTGGGGTGTACCGCAACTCTGCTTCATGTAAGACTTGACTCACGTAGTACACTGGTAGGTGTGTTTTTGCCTCCTCTCGGACCAGGACGGAGCTGATGGCCACCTCCGATGCAGCCAGGTAGAGGTACAGCTTTTCTCCAGGTATCGGCTTTGACAGGACCTGTGTATCCGCCAGGTATGTTTTGATATCTTCGAAGGCTCGTTAGCATTCATTTGTCCAGACGAAGTGGTTTTTGAGGTGGAGCTTGTTGGCTTTGGCCGCCTCTTTGTACCTCCGTGTGTTTGCCTTAATTGCCTCGAAAAATGGGCAATTTCGGTCGCTGGACCTGGAGATGAATCTGTTCAGGGCTGCCATGCACCCAGTCAGTCTTTGAATTTTTTGGACGGAATCGGGTATACCCATCTCGATTATGCATTGGACCTGTGTTGGGTTGACCTCAATTCCAAGCTGGCTAACTAGGTACCCCAGGAACTTCCCAGAGTGCACGCCGAAGCTGGTCTTTTTGGGGTTCAACTTCATGTTGTAGTGGCGCAGTATGTCGAAGGTCTGTTTCAGGTGGTCCTCCTTTCTCAAACTCTTGACAACTATGTCGTCCACGTACACCTCCATGGATTCGCCAATGTGTTGGTCAAACATTTTGTTCACCAATCTTTGGTAGGTAGCTCCGGCGTTGATGAGCCCGAACAGCATCCTTTCCCAGCAATACATGTTCTTGTTAGTGTAGAACGCCGTGTGTTCCTGGTCATCTGGGTGTAGAGCTATCTGGTGATAGCCCACAAAAGCATCCATGAATGTCATCATCTCATGGCCTGCGGTGCTGTCCACCAGCTGGTCAATGTGAGGTAGTGGGAAGTTGTCCTTCGGGCATGCTTTGTTCAGGTCCGTGAAGTCAATGCAGAGTCTCCACGTCCCATTGTGTTTCTTTACCAGGACGGGGTTCGTGACCCACTGCGGACACAAAGCTTCCTTGATGAGCTTGTTGTCTAACAACTTCTCCACCTCAACTGTTAGAGCTGCGTACTTGTCTGGTCCATACTTCCTCCGCTTTTGGCGTACAGGTCTCCTCGTCGGGTCTATGTTAAGTCTGTGGCAAGCATGTTCTAACTGGATTCCCATCATGTCTTCGTGAGACCAGGCAAACACTTCCAGGTTGGTCATCAAGAACAGCTCCACCCTCGACCGGTACGGTTCAGGTAACTCAGAACCGATGAAAAGTTCTAAGTCCCTTTCTGAGTCCACCGGGAGTGCCGTCAACTCTTCCATGGGGGTGGCTTTTCTCTTTTGACTTTTCTACCTCGGGTCGCTGATGAACTCGTCCCACTCCCCTTGTGACATTTGCGCAGTCTCGTGGCCTATGCGCGGTTCGAGGTCATCGGGTTGGCTCTCAGCTTGGGTGAGCTCGTCGGCTGTGAACACCTTCGGTGGTCTGTCAGCTTGGGATGGTGTGGTGACTTGGGGAGTTGGGTCAACGTCCATTGGTGTTGGTTCTTGACCTCCAGCAGGTCCCCCACCTTGGGCCTCATCAGCTACCTCCATGGGAGTAGGCTGCTGCCCCTGCGCAGGTACCGACCCCTGCGCAGGTCTCAACACTTGGGTTTCTTCCAAGTCCTCCATTGGTGTCGGTTGTGTGTCTTGCACAGGTCCAGTGCCTTGGTTGATTTCTGACAAATCGCCTACCTCCATCATCTCAGTTTCGACCGAGATGACGTCTAGGATGTTTGGCTTGTCTGCAGGAATCTGTACGTCCTCTTCGAGGATGTGGACTTGTGTCACCGCTTTTTTGACCCGGCCATCTTTGACCTGGAGTAAACACTCTCGGGCCTTTTTCTGGTCACCTTTTATAGTTCCGGCACCTTTTGGAGTTGGGAATTTTAAACAGTAGTAGTAGGTCGAACACGCCACTTTGAATTCATTAATAAACAGACGACCAAGGAACCCGTTGTAGGAGGACTGCTGGTCGACAACTAGGAAATCTATGAGCCTAGTCAGTCTCCTTTCGGGGTCCTCAGGCGATACAAGCTGGACGCTCAACCTAACACTACCTAGGGGGACGGTTATAGCTTATCCGAACCCCACTATCCTAGCATTGCTAGGTTCCAGATACGACTCAAAATCACCTAAGGCATCCAAGGTGGATTTGAAGAGAATGTTGGTGAATGCGCCGGTGTCCACAAGTAGCCTGTGAACTCGTACGTTCATGATGTTGGCGGTTATCACCAACGAGTCGTTGTGGGGCATCAGTACCCCCTCCAGGTCTGCTGAAGAAAATGTCAGCTCGTCAGCAAGCTGTGAGATGGACCTGGGGCCGGAGCTGCCTTCCTGGACTTGGTTTATGGCCCGGATTTCGGCCTTCCTCTTTCTCCTGGATATGGAGGATCCCCCGTCCTGGAGACCTCCTACAGCTCCGATCTCCTTCTCGAGAACCAAGAGTTCTCGGGTGGGCTCCATGTTTTGCTTAGGTGGGGAGGTGCTCTCCGTCTGTTGTGGGGACCAGGTTGGTCCGCTTCCTCTTCCTCGTCATCGGAGGTAGCCCTCCTCTCGAACCTCGGTCTCTTAGCTGGGGCCTTCTTCACGAACTCGGCCAATTTCCCCTCCTCGTAAAATTTCCAGAGTTGCTTTAGGAGGTCTCGGCACTCGCTGGTGAAGTGGCCGATGGCCTGATGGTAGGCACATAATTTATTGGGGTTGAGCTTCGTGCGGTCCTGGCGGATCCGCCTTGGCTCCTCCAGCATGGCCTTGCCCTTGACGGCAGTGAAGACGTGGTCAACGGAGACAGTGAGGACCTGATTAAGCTTTTCTTTGAGCTCGTCTCCCTCGCCAAAGGCCTTTAAGTTCCGGGGAGCTTTGTAGGTGCCCCCGGACTTTTTCCAGTAGGGCTTCCTTTCCTCGTGGGCACCAACTTCTTTCAGTAGTGCCTCCTGCATAGCCACAAACACCCCCGCCTTGTGGCGGAATTCGCTGTAAGTGTTGGGACATGCGAGGTGCATCTCCTTCCAGAGGTCGGTGCCCCTCCTGAGTCCGGCCATCGCTGCGACGACCTTGGTATCCTCGCTTACCTGCTCGCCTTCCAGTAGAATTTTGTCGAACCTTTCCAGGTACTGCTGGTCGGTCTCGCTCTCGCCTTGATGGATGTTGGCGAGTCGGTGCTTCTGGGTAAGGTAGGACCCTAACCCAGAGAAGTGGGCCAGGAACTCCCGCGAGAGTTAGCCAAATGAGCAGAATGACCCCGGGGCGAGTGAAGAGAACCAGCGGTGAGCTCGGTCCCCTAGGGTCAGCGGGAAGTTCCGGCACTGGGTGGAGTCGGTGGCACCAACCGAAATCATGAAGTCCGCGTACTTGGCCAGGTGGACTTTTGGGTCCGACTCGCCATCACCGGGAATTGAATTTTCTTCTGGACCGGTGCGCGGAGGATGGCGGGTGCCAATGGAGAGGTGGGGAGAGTCGTGGCGTCAGGTCCGCCAGACTTGGCTGCTACTTGTGCTTGTAGCATTTCAACGGCCTTTTTCAGTGAGGTCAGCTCGTCATCTCGGGTCACCTCCGGTGGAGGGTGCTCAAAGGTCGTGCATCTCGCGGACACACGTCCCCGAGGTACCTCACTCTGGGGTGACCTCTCAGTGGCGGGCTGGAATTAGCGTCCGCCGTGGGGGCCTAGTCGGTCAGTGGCGGGCCTCCTCAGCCTTTCGTGGGCAGATCTGCGCGGCTGCTGGTCGGAGTTCCCGTGGGACGCAGCTGGGGCCGCCGTACGCTCATTCTCTTCGTATCTCGGGCCCAGGCGGCCTTGGAGGACTTCCCTCCTTTGTGATTGGTGGGTGCCAGATGCCCCAGTGTAGGCCGACTCCCTTCCGGTGTAAGGTGCGGGATCCTCCTCCACCATCTTGGCCTTGCCGGTCCTCTCCCTGCGCTGGCGAGCCTGTACCGAGCTAGCCTCCTGCCCGGTGGGGAGTACGCTGTAGTCCCCTCTGGTCTGGGTGCCCTGAGTGGGCCTGGTCTGCTCCCGGGCTTCGGCAGCTGGAACTCGCCTGGGTACCAGGGCGAACTCTTCCTGCTGTCGCTGCTGCAACCTTTGTAAGGTCGCGATGGTGCGTTGGAGCTCGTCAGGATTGCTGACCAGGTCCCTCAGAGCGGGGGCCAAGTCTTCCTGGGTCACCGCAACTCGCGGAGGTCGCGGAGCTGCGGTGCTCTTCTGGGGAGGTGGTTGTGAGGTCTCCACCACCTGGCGTGAGGTCTCCACCTCGGCCTGGTTTTGATCACCCCCTTTAGACCTTCCCGCAGCTGCGGAGGCCTGTCCCTTGGCGGCTCGAGTGTTAGCCATTTTTGGGTTTCGGAGGGGGTAGCTTGCTGAAGGTCGCCGAGGTGGAGGGAGGTCGCCGGGGTGGTGGAGGTCGCCGGAATGGTGGTCGTCCAGCTTAGGTGGAGCTGTGCAAGTTTTCGTCTAGCCTCGCGTGTGACGAATTATCCAAAATTCGGTTTATTCATGTGCACGAGAGCGTTTGAAAACTTGTTCCGGGCAGATTTCGTGAAATCCGAAAACTTGGGTTTTTGTCCGGAAACCTGGGTTCTTCGTTCAAGGGATGAAGATGTATGTGTATCTTCAAGTGTTCTTGAGTTTTATCAAGAACACCTTCAAATCTTCAACAAACCCTAATTTTTTCGTTCTTGAGATTTTTTTTAATTTTTCAGAAGATTCGGTCGCCCGCCCTCCTTCTAGCGCCAAATTGTTGATAGAATTTGCTGATTGTGTTCGTTTATGTGGCTTTACGACGGGTTAATTCTACCAAACAATAATCTTATGATTTTATGTTCTTGGGGAGGGAGAGTAGAGAGTTTAGAGAGAGAAATATTGCAATGAAGATTGTATTGATTGTGTGAAATGTGAGAATTGTGTGAATAGTACAAGAGAGGTCTTATTTATAGGTGTGTGAGTGTGAGACGGCACCTTACAAGCCTATGTGGCTTCCGGTGTTGACGAGGGTTCCTTACCCTCGTCTTGGTCTCCCATACTGCTTCCTTTATCATGCCTCATCCTACTACTATGCCTTAGACTAGATGGGCCTCGTTAAAAACCTCGCCGTAAACCACCCTTGTGGATAAACCGGACGGAGGAAAAAAGAGCGCACCATCGGGGTCCTAGGCGAGCTCATGGGCGAGCTCGGCGGTGGGCTTCAGTGGTTTGGGCGAACTCTTGGGCGAGCTCCAGTGCCTTGTGTGGCTTATGGACATTATGCGATGATGGATCTCGGCGAGGCCTTCCTGGGGATACCAGGCGAGCTAGGGGCGAGCTCTAGGATGACAGGGGCGAGCCCTTTTGGGCCAGCTACACAGGTGGGCTATCCCCATGCGGGCGAGCTCCGCACCTTTACGGATCCGAGTGAGTCCTGACGACCTGCCAAACCTTGGCGATTATTCATATACTAATTATTTTAGTTCGCCAGTCCAACAACTTTTAACAAATATATATTTTTTATTTTATTAATAAGTGCATGTTATATGACATGAGATGAATTTTCTCTTGTAAATTTGTTTGCACTTGTAAAAACTGTGTGCAATAAAAATAACTTCAAATTTTATTTACTTTTAGGACAAATCATGCAAATCAATATATTTTCAGCTAGTGTGTATTTTTTGTGTCTGTAAAGAAAATTAATTATTTTATTAAAAAGATATATATATATATATATATATATATATATTATTTTATTATGAAATATTAACTGCAAAATTAATTCACAATTAAATTGACTTACATAAAGGTGGCATAGGTGAGGGTGGATTGCAAAGAAGATTGATAATTATCTCGCGGTGGAACAATAGTAAATATAATTAAAAAAAATACTCACTCCATATTGTTATTAATTTTTTAAATTTTTTACCGTCTCACAATTTTTTTTTTAAAAGACACTATGTATGTTAATAAAAAATCTTTCTTAAATAATTTTTTTGTTTTTTTACAAATTTTTATTATTTTACACAAAATTTAATATATAGATCAATTAATATTAAATAAAAAATGATATGGAAGGATTTTTTTTTTTGGGGAAAGTGGCTACATATATCAGCAATAATTTCATCAATTTCATCAAGACTAAAAAGTAAATGTGAATATATATTATTATTTATTTAAAAAAAATATGTCTTCACAAACCACTGAACTAGTCCCCATCAATTGGTTGGAGCAGTTTATATTAATAGGTGACAACCAATAGACATCATCCAGGTGTACCTTAAGCTGGGCCAAGTTGGCAAACTACCAAACAAACAAGAAAAATACACAACACAAGTGGTAGAGATGTACATGTCACACCATTTTAAGAAAATTTCCTGAAAGAATAATTTGAGTTAAAGTAAAAACTGTTTGCTCAGTAAATATCTTGTACACCAGTTACACTGTGCAACTCAAGTGTATTTTTAAACAGTTATACAAATTATTCCTAAAAAATTACACTATTAAAGATACAATTTTCCATAATAATATGTATAATTTTTCAGTAGTATTTTGTGTAATTTTTTAAAAATAAACTTGAGTTGCACGGTGTAACTGGTGCATACAAGACTAAACCATGTTTGCTACGATTAAATATGGATACCTCAAATAATTAAAATTTGGAGATTTAGAATATAAAAGAAAAAATTGTGTGGTTTTTTTTGTATAGGGGAATGGTGGTTTTTCTCTTGTGAAAATTATGGTTCTCTCTCGTGATAGGATTTTTTCTCTTATAGAAGTTTTGATTCTAATTGCGATGCACTTCTGAGTTGTGGTTTTAGGGTGTGGATGGGGATTGTATTTTCTACCCCGTTTCGTGGGGCCCCACCTTTTTTTATATGCATATAAATATATATATATAAATAATATAATATATAAGTAAATAAATTAATGTAGTAACTAATGTATTAATTTGGATTTAAATTTAAATTTTGAATTTTATACATATTTTAAATTTATATGTTTTATTTTAAACATACTTTCAATTTGTATTTTAAATATTAAAAATGATTTAAATTTAATTATTTTTTAAATTATTGCATCATATATTTTTATATTTATATTTGTTAATGATGATTATTTAAAGTTAATAAATTTTTTATGCATATATATTATCACTGTTATAAAAATATACTTAGTTTTTTAACATTGATTGCATAACAATGATAATTTATAAACTAGAGTTCACTGTGAAGTTGGGTTTTTGTCAATAATTTATCATGCAACTATCACATTGTTGAAATATTTATAATTTTTATGATTGTGCCAAAATACCATGTAAAAGGATAAAGATGAGTATAAGTAATTTATGCATCTAGACATAATTTTATTTCACAGTAATAAGGTAGGAGAGAATTCTAGCTATCTCATAAGTAATTATGTCTAAAATGGAGAAGTTAATATGAAAGAGAAGTAGAGTTGAGATAAATTCATTAGATTAAGCTAAGCTGATGGAACTCATTAATTTGATGAAAGCTAGCTAATTAATGTAATATCTTGATACAAAAGTTGATTGAAACATTGCAAAATGATAGGGAAAATTAGAAGCTACCCTATGTGCATGGTAACATTACACACCATAATTAGTATGGTTTTAAGTTAAGTATCCAATGGTAACACTCAAACCCACATTATAAATACAAGTTATACCTTCATAATAAGGTAGTGAAAATGCTATATATCAAGTGAACAAATAAACAAGGTCATCAAGCACTACGAAAATCACTAAACTTATATGCATAAAGAATCCTCCAAATTATAGAGTTTTATATAAGAGTGTTTTAAATTATATATATATATATAAGCATATATTGTCGTATTTTAAGTTTAAAGAGTTTTCTCAATCTTAGCTTCAAGAATAACACATTATAAGAAAATTTTCATTTAATTAAAAATCTCTTTCAAACCATTTCTTCGAGAGTAAGGTAATTTGAAATGATTTAGTAAATTGAATGGGACTTGACTAGATGATTATAGTAAATAATTTGAACTCAACTTAAATTCCAGACTAAGATAAATCTTATGAAGGAAAAATAGTCTAGCAAGTATCCATTGATACTAAAAATCAATATTAGTAAAGAATATTACTACCTCCGTCTCCCAAAAGTTTGCGGTACTTTTGGGGGCACGACTTTTAAAGAAAAGTGTAATGAATACAATGTACATGGTTGAGATTGTGAGGTAAAGATTTTAAAGGTGGAGATTTAAAGGAATATTTCCATTTTAGGAGTGCGCAAACTTTTGTGGGACAAACTAAAAAGAAAAGTATGCAAACTTTTGTGGGACGGAGGTAGTATTTACTAATACTTTATTTAGAAAGAGTGGATGTAAAAGTTAATTTTTCAAACCATTATAAATATTCATGTACTTTTAATATTTTATATTTAACATCATACTCAATTATTTCATAAAGCTAAACATACAATAATCTTGTTGGTCAATTTTATATCAAGTAAGATGGTTTGCATAAAATGAGTCTATCAAAACACATCTTTCAGTTCATTTTAGGAGCCTAACCAAATAATTTTGTGCAAAAGGTATTTAAATAAACGAATATAAAATAAGGCCACCCACGTTTTTACCTAAACTCTTTTTGAACTTGATTTTGTGTCAAAGTTGGCCATTTAAAATCACCTTTACTCATTTTTTTTTCTTTTGGAAGTCATCCTATAAAATTAGTGAAATTTTTATTTTAAAGTATTTTCTCCTAGACACTTTAATTTGCACTAAACACATTTTTTGGGTCCATCACACAGTGGAGTATAAAAATAATACTTTTGAATCAATAATTAACATTGTCAAATAAGTACTCACTACGTGCTAATTTTACTTTTCATTTCACTTTTCATGAATTTTAAGTACATGTTTTCAAATTCTTAAAAAAATGTAGAATCATATTTTTTTTTGGATAAGTTGGGTCTCACCTACTTCTATAAAAAAAGTGATTATATGCTTCTTTTTTTTTTAGGATTTAAAAACACTCCTTTAATGTAATGAGTTGATCCGTAGTACTAAAATAATTTTTTGGAACAACAGTTGTGTAGAAATTTTGATTATAGAAATATTCATTTTTGGAAAATTCGGGGTCTAAATCGGGCCGTGTCGAATTTGGATAAATTTTTTTCAAAATTCACACAACTTGTAATTTTAGATTTTTTCGCTCCCAGGTATGTTACAATTTGGGCAAATGTGTGTTACTATTAGGTAAAATCTGTGTTATTAATTCTTAAAAAATAATTTTTTTTGTACTTTTCAAGTAACTATAAGAAAAATATGTATTTTTGCAAGAATAAATATGTGTTACTTAATTTATTTTTTATTCTCTTTATTGATGTATGTTGATAGTGTTGTGCATGCATGTGCTAATACATCTTTTAATACCTTACAAATATTATATAATGTACAATATATGTTTTTTTCTAATTAAGGACAAATAAATGTTTTTGTATATAATAACATACATTTGATCTCGTAGTAACACACATTTACTCTAATTGTAACATACATTTGCAGTAACACATATTTACTCTAATTTTAGTATGTATTTGCTCCTCAATTTGTATGTTTTTTATAATTAATTTTAAAATCTAAATACATATACGCATATGTGTCAAGGTTAAAAATATCGGTGTCGATAGAAATATCGAGATCTTAAATTTATGGAAATATCGATATCAACAAATTAAAAAATTCTGGAAAGTTAATAATAAATATTAATACCTTAATTTAACAAAAGAATATGAATAAATTTTACATTTATAATAAATTTATATGAAATATATTATTTCAGTATTTCTTTATCAAAATTTATAAAATAATTTTTTATATTTTCTCAATATCTTTTAAGAATATTATAAAATTATTATTTCTATTCAATGTTAGTATTAATTACCACAAAAATTGATATCTATATATCGAATAAATATGGGAATTTTTGTTTATGGATTGACACATCCTATTGGGGGATTGATTTTCCCTCATCCCATCCATTTTTTCGATTTGCGAATCTCATCCAATCCAAAATACACATTCACCCTTTACATAATTCAATATCAATCGCATCAACTTTATCTTACATATCAAATACTCCCTCCGTTCCACTATAAATTGCTCATGTTGTCATTTTCGTCCGTCCCACTATATGTTGCTCATTGTTTTTTTTTTACTTTTTTTGAAAATTACTATTCACTTCTTTATAATTATTTTCAATACTTTTTACACTATTTTCATTATTTTTTCATTTTTCTCCATCACATCACTTATACTTTTTCACTTTTTTCATCACATCACTTATACTCCCTCCGTCCACAAAAATTGGACTACCTTGACAATTCACGGTTATTAAGAAAAGTTGATGTTGATGTGTAAAAGTGAGTGTATTAGTATAAAAAAAATATTTAATTATTAAAAAAGTACTTGATGTGATAGGTAAAAGTGAGTATATGTATATAAAAATGAAAATAATGATTGTAAGTTTTCCATTTTATGTAAGTAAACTATTTATTGTGGACGACCGTTTAAGGCAATGTGGACCATTTATCGTGGACGGAGGGAGTACTTTTTAACTTTTTCCATCACATCACTTATATCTTTTCACTTTTATACCTTAATTCGTGTGCCCAAAAGCAATGAGCAACTTATAGAATGATGCAGGCGGAAGTACGAAGAAACGTAATAATCTGTTGATTCTGTGAATACCCAAAGATTACATAAACGTGATTAACGTTTTAACTCCGTTGATTCATCTTGAATACCGGATTAAGAACGAAATAACACGATAAATGGGAAAAACCCAATTCTTTTCTAATTCATTCATAAACTGCCTCGTAAGGAATTACATTCTGATCTTAAATAGAAAATAACCTACTAAACATAATTATAAATCTAATCTAATCAAATCAAATAACAAAAGAAATAAAATATATAAATATAATCTTCCTAATATTCTTGATTCTCCAAATATGCTCATAATTAAACGAGATTGTGATCTCGTCTCCATCATTCTCACCCTCTTTGAAACGATTCGTCCTCGAATCGAAACTGATCTCGTCTCCGGAGGGATTAGTTAAGACCTCTAAATATTTGACCTCGAAAATATCCGCAGTACGCACATGGCCCAAAATCTTGAGGCGGTAGGTCGATGGAAAGTTCAAAAACTCATTAACAAAATAACTATCATGATTAATAAAATAAAAATAATAGGTATTCTGTGAGGACAAAGTGATACCACTATCGAGGCCAGTGTCAAAGTTTTGGCACGTCTCATCTTTGAGCGTAGTGTTAGAGATGGGAAGCATTGGATCAATTAAGGATGGTTCTTCACCATCATGATCAGCATTAAATATTGGTGGCCCGTGATAAACCTGTTCAGCCTCCACTTCGATATCAGCAGATCCCTTAATAAATAAAGGCCCGTCATTAAACCAATTTAAATTATCAACATCATTGTCCCCAGCGAGAAGCACATCAATGCGATTCGCTGCACTGGATGAACGCCCCTCTTGCACACAGCGGCGATCGAAAGCACCTAGGTCCTTAGTCGCGGTGGCCATGGCAGTGTGTGCAGTGTCTGTAGATGGGCGAGTGGTGGGGTGTAACATTGGTAATGCAATGGACACTGATGGCTTTGTTGTTGTCTTTGGTGTGGGTGGCTCTGGTGAGATGACAGGGGCCCGACAAACATTGAAAACAGGTGGTGGGTTGGGCTTTTCTGGAGCAGTTGTGGATTGGCGGCGATTGAATTTGCGTTCCAGTTTAAATGCTAATTCATGGGCAACAAAAAGTGATTTTGGATTCAACAATTGAATTTTATCCCGAAATCGTACTTGCAAGCCTTGTATGTATCGTTTGACTAGCTGCTTCTGTGTTTCATGAATATCAATCTTTTGAAGGAGGTCAGCGAACTCTGTTGAATAGACATGGATTGATCGTGTACCTTGGTGAATGGTTTGAAATCTGTGGTAAAGATTGGTGGGCAAATGGGGATTTGCTCGATCAAAAATTTCGAGACGTAGAGTCTCTAATTTTTTAACAGTAGCCGTCAATTGCTTCTGGAGGAGATCAAAATCATGATGCCTGGAACCACGTCTCGGAGGCATCATAGGAGTCGTTACTGACTCTGGATACCAACTGATGCAGGCGGAAGTACGAAGAAACGTAATAATCTGTTGATTCTGTGAATACCCAGAATATTACATAAATGTGATTAATGTTTTAACTCCGTTGATTCATCTTGAATACCGGATTAAGAACGAAATAACACGATAAATGGGAAAAATCCAATTCTTTTCTAATTCATTCATAAACTGTCTCGTAAGGAATTACATTCTGATCTTAAATAGAAAATAACCTACTAAACATAATTATAAATCTAATCTAATCAAATCAAATAACAAAAGAAATAAAATATATAAATATAATCTTCCTAATATTCTCGATTCTCCAAATATGCTCATAATTAAACGAGATTGTGATCTCGTCTCCATCATAGAGGGACGGATGGAGTATGTATTTATTTATATCTTTTTCATTAATATACATTCATTCAATCATTACTCCACTAACTAATAATAATAAAATAATACATTATCATCTCAAAAAAGTATTAATTTGACATTACCTTATGTTTGAATTGGAAGTGGCATGTGTGAATGAAACTTTATTTTAAATCAATATATTTTTAAGATGATGATGCATTATTTTATTATTATTAGTTAGTGGGGTAATGATTGAATGATTGTATATTAATGAAAATGAGATAAATAAAATATGACAAAGTATTGTATGAAAATGATTCATGATAAGTTTATTATAAACAAGTTTTAAAGTATCAAATATTTAACCAGGTGTATCAAAATTTGAGGTCAATAAAATCTATATATTGATTTCAACTTTTTATACACTTGATGAATATTTTGATACACTTAACCAGATATTTGATACATTAAGACAATTTCATGATAAACTTATCATAAACTATTTTCATACAATACCTATCATAAAATATATATTTGATATGTAAGATAAAGTTGGTGTAATTGATATTAAATTATGTGAAATAAATTTATAAAAAAAAATTAAATAGGATAAATATGCAAATTCAATAAATAGATCAGATTGAGATATATCCATCCCTCGTCCGTAAACAAACACTCCCAAAAAATACTCCCTCCGTCCCGGAATTATTTTCATAGTAGTTTCGGGCACGCGAATTAAGAAAAAGTAAGTATGTGAGTGTAAAGTTAAATAATAAAATATAAAAAAATGTATTTTATTGACTTTTATGAGTGTAAAAATTTTTATTTTTAAGTATATGAAAGAAGAGTTGTGACGTTCAAATAAAAAATTTGTGAAAGTAATTTTAGGACGGAGGAAGTGTTATTTTCATCTTTGATTCGAGTACACAATAATCACTCTCTAGTAAAAATACATAGTCAACAGACCAAATCTCCTCTCTTTTCTTCCTTCTCTTCTTTTCTCTCTCATCCCTGGCACCCCCACCCGCCTATATATAGCTGCCTTCCTATCTGGCATCATTCTTCATAGATAAACAGAACGAAATAATCGACCAACGTCCCATTCGGAGATACGTATTTTCTTCGTCAACAAAACCTGCACTTTCCACCATTATTCTGCAGATCTTTCCAACAAAAGTCGATGCATACCTATACGTATATTTACGTATACGTATAGGTATATGTGCGCTGGGATTTTGCGTCTGATAATGATTTTGTGATGGAACAGAAGCACGTGCTGTTGTCGGCATTGAGCGTCGGGGTTGGACTGGGCCTAGGTTTAGTTTCCAGTTCGACGCTCGGCCGATGGACCGGTGCTTCGGCTTCCGCCGCCACTGCCGCCGGCATCTCTGCCGATGAAATTCAGTTCGAGCTTCTGAGATTGGTTGTTGATGGAAAGAATAGCGAGGTTACCTTTGAGGACTTTCCGTACTATCTCAGGTGATTATTAAAAAAAATTCAGAAAACATAAGGGGTGATCTGTTTTATGATTTCTTGAAAGATTTATAGAATCTTTTGTTGCATATTTCTGTATTATGGATAAGGAATTATGTTTGGAAAAGTTTCCGTTTGAAATAAGGCCTGCGGTTTATTTTCAATAAAAGAAGAGAGAGTAACAGACTTTGATCGTAAGTGAATAGCGGTTCTGATTGTTTTTGAGTAGTATGGCCGTATGAGAAGAAGATTCAGTGCATTTTTTATGCTTTGATTCAGCTTACAGTGGTTCTACTTCTATCAATCATGGTTAGAAAAACATCAGTTTACTTATTTTTGCTTGTTATATACTGGGTGTGTGTGTGTGTGTGTGTGTGTGTGAGAGAGAGAGAGAGAGAGAGAGAGAGTATTTTTATGTTTTCATGTCCTGTGTTTGTTAGTTTTTAGTTAGGGATAAGATTTTGTGGTGCCCCTAGAATACTTTGTAGACATGGTCCTGTGCTAGTATTATTTCCCTTTAAATCATTTGGAAGGTTCATTACATATGTGTTTTCAAACACATTCCCTGAATTTGCATTGAGTTATACATGGATAATATTAGATACCTAACTGCAAATTCAAGCTTCCTAGCATCATGTCTTGAAGTGTTGCATCATATCATCGCGCAAAATGGTACTTTTGGGAAACAAATTTAGACAAATATCTAGAGAAATAGATTGTTTGTATATGATGGATGACAAATTTCCCTCCTGCTCACTAAAATCATATAATCATCATCAGATAATGCATGAACAATATGTCTTTGACAGTGAAAGGACACGTGAGGTATTAACAAACGCAGCATACGTTCATCTGAAGCACTTCGATGTCTCCAAGCACACTCGAAATCTCTCTCCTGCAAGTAGGGCTATATTGCTTTCAGGGCCTGCAGGTACGTACATGTTTTTTGCTCTGCCTATTTGAGTCGAAAGTGAACCTTCATTTACATTTCTTGATGTTCTAATCCAATTATTATACCTTTTCTCTAGAACTATACCAGCAAATGCTTGCTAAGGCTCTGGCACATCATTTTGAAGCGAAGTTGCTACTCTTGGATGTAGCTGACTTTTCGTTAAAGGTGGCTGTCTTGGATTTGTCATCTTATAGTACAAATTCTTTTTGTGTCTAGATATTTACATGTTCTTGTCGATGATCCACAGATGCAGAGCAAGTATGGTTACACCAAGAAAGACTTTGTGAGTCCAGTTACATTTGAGGTGTTTTGGTACCATAAGTTTGTGTAATGTTGGTTTTATTGACTGAGTCTAGTAGATAAACATGTGTATTGTGTGATACTTGTGTTAGTAGCAAACATCCATTGCATAATATTTGTCTGTGCAATGAGATGAACTAGTGATTTCATAGTGAATTATATTATATTGAATTCCAGTTTCTCTTTTGTAGTCTCTCCAGGGGTCTATCTCTGAAGCGACATTAGGACGGGTATCCAGTTTTCTTGGTTCCTTCTCTACTCTTCCATCAAAAGAAGATAACAGAGGTAAAAATAAATATCCGATGCTATTCCACAATATTTATTCATGTATGCAGTGTTTAGTGTTTACTTACACTTGTTTTTTATTGAAGGAGTCAACAATTCTCTGAAGCCTCGGAGAACCTCCTCTGTCTCTTCAGATATGAGTGGCATCAGTCTCCAGTCATCCTCTTCAAATGCAGGTTTGCATATACATTTCCTTACATGTGATCATTTCAGTATGCACAGTTCTATTACAAACTGCAGCGTATGGTCCAATGATATCCAAATATCTGTTTGCAACTTCCTGATCTTAAAACTCGAGGGCTCTGTGTAATATAAATCAATATCACGAATTATAAAGTCAGTATGTTCGCTTCACCATCATGCCTCGAGCTTCTTTGTGCCTATGAATGAATTATTGCTATGTGCTTAGTAGGCTACTAGCTGCTATTGAACAAATTTTGACTTGAACTGTAAATGCAAAATATAGTGTCGTAATGCTTGTTCCTTTGCCTTCTCTTAGCTCAATCCAAGCGCATCAACACCTGGAGTTTTGATGAGAATGTTTTCCTGCAGTCACTTTATAAGGTAATGTCTCGTAACAATTAAATGACTTACATCCACTTATTTTTTCTTTATAATCCCTTCTGTTGATCTTATTTGAAATGCTGATGGTCTGAGGCAATCTTTGATTTTCATTTTTGATACTGAATAAAAGAAAAGTTCGCCTTGTAATTTTTTTGAATATCAATGAAAAAAATTCATTTGCAGGTGTTGGTTTCAATTCCTCAAACAAACTGTATAATTATGTATATCCGGGACGTTGACAAACTTTTTCTCCAATCACCAAGACTATATAAGTTATTTGACAAAATGTTAAAGAAATTATCGGGGTCAATCTTGGTTCTTGGTTCACGGATGTTGGACCAAACTGAAGATTCTGTGGAAGTAGATGAAAGAATTAGTCAATTATTTCCTTATAATATCGAGATTATGCCCCCAAAAGATGAAACACATCTAGTGAGCTGGAAAGCTCAATTGGAAGAGGATATGAAGAAGACACAGTTTCAAGATAACAAGAATCATATTGCTGAGGTACTTGCTGCAAATGACATTGAGTGTGATGATCTAGGATCCATCTGTCATGCTGACACAATTGTCCTCAGTAACTACATAGAGGAAATCGTGGTTTCTGCTATATCATACCATTTGATGAATAACAAGGATCCAGAGTATCGTAATGGGAAGCTTGTTATATCATCCAACAGGTTCAATATGCATTATATTTCTTCCAATGTTTATAATTTCTTTTGCTTTTCTTTATTCGTTGTACTTTTCACTCTGGTTCTTAACTTCTCTTCATTTTTTATAGTTTGTGCCATGGATTAAGCATTTTCCAAGAGGCGAAAAGGGGAGGAAAAGATGCCCGTAAAACGGAGACTTGTTCTTATTCTGGCTTATTCAAGGTTTATTTTTTCTCAGTTCTGCTTTTTCCAAATGTTCGACAAGTTCTATCAGATTGAAGCTCATTAAAATTCATGTTTTTGTAACATTAGGATACTGAATCAAAACCTGAAGCAAAGTCTGATGACAAGAGTGATCCAGAAAAACCAATTTCTTCTAAGCCACCAGTAAGTCCTAGACTGCTTTCTTCATTGCTTATTAATGGACTCACGTAATTAAGTGAAAACACGAGTGTCCATGTTCCATTAAACCAATTTTTCCTTTTCTGCTTACACATCTCTCCTGATTCACTTACATGTAAAAGACAAATATGTTACATTAGCCACTTAGCTTGCACCTTTCATTTACTTCTCTTATTTCTTTTTTGCCCTTCTGTTCCATTTGACTATACCAGGAAGTTGCTCCGGATAATGAATTTGAGAAGCGCATAAGGCCGGAAGTTATCCCAGCAAACGAAATCGGAGTCACATTCACTGACATTGGTGCTCTTGATGAGATTAAGGAATCACTTCAGGAGCTAGTAATGCTCCCTCTTCGAAGGCCAGACCTGTTCAATGGCGGCCTTCTAAAGCCCTGTAGAGGCATACTTCTCTTTGGTCCTCCTGGCACAGGAAAAACAATGCTTGCCAAGGCCATTGCCAATGAAGCTGGGGCAAGTTTCATAAACGTCTCAATGTCAACAATCACTTCAAAATGGTTTGGGGAAGATGAAAAGAACGTTCGAGCTATTTTCAGTCTTGCAGCTAAGGTTTCCCCTACCATTATTTTTGTAGATGAGGTAGATAGTATGCTTGGACAGAGAACAAGGGTAGGAGAGCACGAGGCAATGCGGAAGATTAAAAACGAATTCATGTCACATTGGGATGGCCTATTAACAAAACCTGGAGAACGGATCCTTGTCCTTGCAGCAACTAATAGACCATTCGACCTGGACGAGGCAATTATAAGGCGGTTCGAGCGCAGGTAAATTTACCATTTTAGCGACTCTTGTTCCTTTCGTTTTAGGATTCAAATTCCGAAAATGGAGTCACTGATTCTGGGATGGTTCTACTCTAATACAAGATTTATGTCTAATAATATTGATATTGTTACATAAATGATATTTATGTTGAAATATAATACATAATATGCCTTGTTCATCTACTTATAGCCCCAAAAGTAGTCTTCCTAGAAACATTTCTCCGGGTCAAGATTAGAGCTTTTAGGATTTTTGTCAGAATTGCGTAGCATGCTCGTAAATTAATGAACTGCACGATCATAACTGATTACTCTGATGAACAGAATTATGGTTGGCCTGCCTTCAGTTGAGAACAGAGAAATGATTTTGAGAACTCTACTTTCCAAAGAAAAAGTGGAGGACCTAGATTTTAAAGAGATTGCTGGCATGACAGAAGGTTATAGTGGAAGTGATCTGAAGGTTCGTTTATCTAATTATGCACTTTTCACGTCTATTTTTCAATCAACGGACACTGACTTGTGTTGGAAACAGAACCTGTGTGTAACAGCAGCTTATAGGCCAGTGAGAGAACTTATTCAGCAAGAGAGAGAGAATGATAAGGTGTGTATTAACCTTATTTTACAGAGCTTGTTTTGTTAGTTCTAATTCAAAAGACATCAGCTGATGATCTCTATGTCTAATTAGAAAAAGAAGCTGTTAGATGAAGGACAGAGCTCTGAAGACACTTCTGCTGCCGAAGAAGAAGCTGAAAAGGAAAATGTAATATCATTAAGGCCCCTAAATATGGAAGACATAAGGCAAGCAAAGAATCAGGTGTGTTGCATTCTAGTTATGATTCCTGAAACGGCTTGCTTGTCTTCTCGTATTTCAATCAAAACTCTACGATTCTTCAGGTTGCTGCCAGTTTTGCTTCCGAGGGATCAGTTATGGCCGAGCTAAAGCAATGGAACGATCTGTATGGAGAAGGAGGTTCAAGAAAGAAAGAGCAGCTATCTTACTTCCTCTAGGCATCAGAGATCTGCATATGAACATGTCAGACCACTTTTCGTTCTTTCTGTTATGATTGAGAAAAACTGCAAGTGCTGGACGAAAACTATGAACAGCCATTAAAGGTTAGTACTCGGGTTTTGATCAGTAAATCATCCTCTAAAGGTTAAGTTGTGTTGGAATGCATATTATTGAAGAGCGTATGCCTGCTAGAAATTTTGCGCTTCAAAGCCAATAGTTAGAGACATCGATTATTTTAAGAGTTTGTCTTGAAAGTAAAGTAGATCCATGAATCAGAATTTTGTATATTCATGTGTAGATTTTCTTGCGTTCTATAGTCAATTTGTTATTCATTTTTACTGGTGATTTTGCCTGTAGTAGTATAAACATGGTCTTGGAGAATGTTTAAACGTTAATAATGTTCATATTTACAGAATCAGGTGTAGATTTTTCTCCATTTATAAGTGAGTGGGATGCCTGTTATTCTAATTATCATATTTAGTTCTTCAAATATTAATAATGCAAAACGTGGGCATTAAATATACAATAAATAAGTTAATTTAACTAAATATTGCATTTCTCATATAAATTTACCAGTGCATGCTTCTCACCGCATAAAATTAGGATTCAATCAGTAATATTATAGTATGTAGAATACTACTCCCTCCGTCCCAAAAGACATTGCATACTTTATATTTTTGTTTGTCCCACAAAAAGTTTGCATAGCTAAAAGTGGAAACTATTTATTAAACTCCACTCTCACAATACATTTATAATATTCATAAAAATGTATATTTTATACTTTTTTCTTAAACTGCGTGCCCAAAACACCGCAATGTCTTCTGGGACGGAGGGAGTACTATTCTTATATGTAACAAAATGTTACAGTATTATATAATCTATAAGTATAATGATATTGCTTCATGATGATTGTTATAATATTATTATTACTATAATATCAATTAGATCACTAAAATTTATCTCAATTTTTGTTTTGATCATCAAATTCCACTTACCATCAAAATTAATCACCGAATTAAATATTTCCAATTATTTTTTTTCAAATTGTTAATTGATTGTTAATCGACTGACGGAATAAGTATTTTAGGGTGCGAAAAATAATTTTTTAAGCAAGTTTTTTAATAAAAAAAATTCTAAAATCCAAAATTAGTTTAATAATAAATATAAGATTTTTTTTAAAAAAAATTCAAATTTTAATAAATTAAAATACTTTAGATGCTTTTGGTTTAAAAAATATATATTTATAATATAAATTTTATATAATAAAAATGAATTACTAAAATTTATGAAAATTATTCATTCAATCAATCAATTCTTATTTATACATTTTTATTAATTAATTAGATTTTATACTTTTATACATTTTAGGATTAATTAGATTTTAAAACTTTTAATAGTATAAATCTTTATTAAATAATTTCTTTGTTTTACTTGTACATTTTGTAACTATAATTTTTTTTATATTATAAACATGTTTTTTAGAAATCAAAGTGACTATATAATTGTTAAATATTTTTTTTGATAACTTTTATAATTAATTTATGAATTTAAGAATTATCTAGATTTTACATAATATAGAAATATTAAAATCTTTTGTTAATTTTGTATTTATGCTCTATTTATAATTTTCAAATATTATTGGATGCAAGTTTTATTTAATAATTCATTTTTTAAATATAACATTTATTTAATAATTTAATTAAATTAAAAGGATATTTTATTAAAATATTAATTTACTAGAATCGTAAATTTAAAGTGTATCTATTTAATGTTAAGATTATTTTAAAATTTATTTATTAAATATATTACTTCAAAAAGTTGCATTTAGCATCTTAAATGTGTTATTTCATCAATTGACTAACGGTCAACAAATGATCTAACAAAAATTAATTAAAATGTGTAATTTAATGACTAATTTTGATGAAAATTGAAACTTAGTGACAAAAATTGATATTGAGATGAAATTTGGTGATCAAAACTAGTATTAATCCAAATTTAACCGGAATCTTACTCAAGTGTTAGTTGACAGTTAAAGTTGTGTCTATTTTAATGGATAATAGTGTGTTATATAAATAACACATCTCCATCCATTGTTTACTCTTACTTATTTATTTTTCTGAGTTATCCTTCCAATTTGAATTAAACCTGCAATATTCTCTGAAATTGAACCCACCTCTTGATACAACATAAACAAGAAAAGTATATAATCCATTATTATTTTAACCTTTTGTTTTATTAAATGAAATAAACAAGTAATAATTAGATTTAACTTAGTATTTCCTATTAAATTAGTAATATCTATAATATTTAAATTTGTGCAGTAAATAAGGCCTATCCAGCGCAATTCTTAACGGACAGTAACTAACTAAACTAACAAATATCAAAAAGTGTATCAACTTCAACTCTGTGAAAGGTTAGAGAGAATCAGAAAATAGACATTAGTTATTCTAGAGTATAGTTATTCTAGAGTATGGTGGATTAAATTCCTAATCTTAAATAAAATTGTGTTTGATTTCTAGTATTTGAATCAATGATTAAATTCTGGTCCAATATTTGAATTCAACTTAATCCTACAAAAAATGGATAATTTGATCCCAACTATTACATCAGATTAATTTTAAGAAAACAATCATAAATACCAAGTACATACTATTTTAAAATTAGGATTGCAATCAATACAATCCATTGAAATTTCATCTTACTTAATCTATCCTATCTAGGAAACCAAACACCTCCTTAGACTCCATTTGAATGTATGATTTAAAAATGAATGGATTTAAAAAAATACATGTAAAAAAACATTTATTTCAAATCACGAATTATAAAGGAGTTGAAGAAAAGTGAAAAGGTTAAAAAATTATAGAGATTGAAAAGGGATAGAGACGAGAGATTTTAACTGATATGATTTTGATGAAGATTTAAAATTCTTTCATTTTAAACATAAATCAAATCTAAGTATTTGTAAATTTCTTAGAGAGAATGGTTATTTGTGTGTGAAATCCGCAAATTTCAAATCCACCTATCCAAACGGAGCCTCAGTAGAAAACTTATCATGTTGAAAACAAGGCATACTCATTCAACCACATTACTGGTAAAATCACTGGACTAAATAAATGTTAAAACAAAATTTCCGTCACTCGTCAATCCAACTATAATTAACTGTCACCGAGACATTAGTTTTATAAAATGTGGCGGCAACACAAGTAAAAAACCTAGTAAATATAACATAATGCTTTCAGATTATGAACACACAGCCAAAGCAAACTGGTGATAACTGGAGTTCTATACGTCAACTACGTCACAACACAAATTGTAAATGTGTAGCTACCGAGCATACGAGAGTAGCCTAGTAATACTATGACATCAAGGGATCTAGAGGAACTTCTTATCCTTCAATGGTCCCCTTGGAATTTTACTTAAAACCTGGGAATTGAGCACAGCATACTGTTTCTTTATCTCTATTTCAGCTTTCTCAGCAAATGCATCAACCTGGTCCTCGTATTTTTCGTAAAGCACAGGCACCGTGTGCAACAAAACAACACCTGTTTTTTCGAGGAAGGAACTCAGTAAAAGGCCAATTCAACAATTCCAAAACAAGTATCATTCAAAGAAACAAAAAACATACCGATGTATAATAAAGTGAGGAAATTGAACCAGTTTCCAAGCACAGAAACAACCCAAAGTCCAAAGATCACCTAAAAGCCCACAACAGCAACAAAAGAAAATATTAGTGCCTAGTAATTTTTAACATTTTCGGTGAATCAAGAATCTAGTTAACCAACTTGCTAAGAAGACTAATATGCGTCATAGCAATCATGTTTACGTCTCAAATTGTTTGCTAAATTAGGATTCCAAATAGATGTATAACGAACAAAATACAATGTGCAACCAAAGAGTCTTAGAAGATTAACATACGGCAAGGAATCTCTTAACATCTTTCCCTGATGCAATACTACGGAGGATAGCGAGAGCCCTATTTATTTCAACCCTAAGTGCAGAAGCTACACCCAGGACAATATCCTCTGGAATAGTAACATCTGGGATCCTGGGTGGAGACCTGAAAAATATAACACAGAATAAATTAACGTACCAGATTATAAACATAAAATTTGAGATTATAAGTTAATCAGGAAGCATACTTGTTGATAAAGGAGGAAGCATTTGACCACAAAAATAATATTGCTAGACCAAGGATCAGGAAATGGCACACAAATGCTAGCAAGTGGTATTCAATCAATTCAAAAAGCACCCAAATAGCTGTGGCGACACCAATCACACCAGCAGTTACTTTCTTGTCCCTCCATAGGAAAATATCAGCAGCTGACAGAAAACTCATCCAAGTTAGATACATGATTCCCAAAACAAAAAAGGTGCTTCCAACTTTCCATTTATGTCCATAAGGAAGAACAATATGTAGATTGGCAAGTCATTCCGTAATAGTGGACTACTGTTTTGTTCTCTACGTATCCCCAAATAATATAAAGACCAAAGGGATAAATAAAAGACACATAGAAAACATACTAATTGACATTTTTAAGTGAAGACATAAGAACAAATATGTATCAGCTAGTGGAAAGATGAGATATATAATACAGTTTCTCAACTTAAACAGCCCAGTGACAGTCAAAAGAAAATATTGATCCATCAATAAAATAGTATACAGATATCTGCTCAATCTCAGAAGGAGTTCTCAAAATTTGCCAATATAATACAGCCAACAAAAAAGATTGGTTATCAACCAATGTGAAAGTTAGCATTACATATTTGCAGAACACTTTAATATGAATCAGGAAAACAGATAATCACACTGGAAAGGAACTAACAGATCTCACAATTAAGTCGTCGTTGAATTACAACATAAAAAAGGCAAGGATTTGAAACTATAGCACCATAAATGTAATTAAAACAAATAAGAGAAGGTCATCGCTCCCACTTCATCACTAATTCAAAGTAATAAATTCCCTGTATTATCTTTCAGCATTTTGTTGCTCCTATATGCATACATATCTCATAAGTATGCATGCATCTAGAATCATCCAACAGAACAGTTAAAGCATTATTAATCAGTTCGTTACTAGAAAAAAAAACACATATCGTTTTAAAAATTATATCTTTCAACTGCAAATCTACAATTTTTGCAAGCAAAATCAACGATAAAGAGGTTTCACACTGACAAAGCCATAAAATCTATTAAAACAAATCAACATCTTTTATAATATATATAAGAGTTAATAAAAACAATCAAACAGATACAGAATACAATGCCGTACGTTGTCCACCGCCCAGAACCTTATGCACGGGCTTCTCGCGGCCGAACAGGCGGTAGATCTTGGATTTTACGGCGGTGGCCGCAGATTTGATGTCATGATCGTCGTCTGAATCGGAAGACGACGAATCAGAGCCGTGAAATTTCTCCGTGATCTTATCGACCGGAGATTGAGGAGCAGATTCGTGTTTGCCGTGATCGGCCATCGAGTCCAAACTCCGATCGGTGGGTGACCCTAAGAATTTCAGCGATTTTGCGCGAGATTTTGTTGTTTGGTGAAAGCGATATTCGAATGCTTGCGCTATGAGAAAAGCCGATTGATTTGATTTTAAGTGACGGGGGTTTGAAAATCCGGAACTGGATGTGGGAAGTAACGGAAATCCTCAAAAAGGAGTTTTCAGGCAGGGCAAATTCTTTTGAGGCTTAACGGACGTTAGTTTTGACTTTTGAACCACAGGAGCGCAAATAATTGGAAAATTTATAAATGGATTCACAAAATTATCGCTAATTATAAATAAATTCTTTACAAAAAAAAAAAATACTCCATCCATTATATTATAAGTTGTTCATTATTTTTGGATACATGAATTAAGATAAAAGTAAAAAAATATAAATGAAGTGATGGAAAAAATGAAAAAGTATAAATGACGTGATGAAATAAAGTGGAAAAGTAATATAAATAGTGTAAAATGTATTGAAAATAATACTACCTCTGTCCCGGGTCTTTCTTCAAAAAGACTAGGGCACACATATTAAGAAAATATTGGAGTATGTGAGTGTGAAGTTAAATAATAAAATATAAAAAATATACTTTATTGACTTTTGTGAGTGTAAATTATTTCCTTTTTAAGATGTGAAGAAAGAGTTGGGACGTCCCGAAATGGAAAAACAGGAAGAAAGAGTTGGGATGGAGGGAGTAATAAATAAGTGAATAATAGTTTCCAGAAAAGGTAAAAAAACAAATAAGCAACATATAGTGAAACGGACGAAAATGATAAAATGAACAACTTATAGTGGAACGGAGGGGGTATGTTTTTGTACAAAAAAAATAATATATATGTATGTGCAATTATCGTGAATTAGTTTGTAAATATAATCACTTTTTTAAATCATTGTGCAATTGCCTCAAAATAATTTTGGAATTTTAAAACGATTTGCTGAATTATTCATCACACTTAATATAATTTGGAAAATCTATGCCATGTAATACTCTCTCGATCTATAAAAAATTGCACACTTTTTTATTTTGATACTATTTATATTAATTTACACGTTATTATAAAAGAAAATGTCAATTTATGTATTCACTTACATAACTATACATATATTTAACCGTACCCCTGGGACGGGGGAGTAATAAAATTCAATTATAAATGAGTTTTTTTTTAAAAAAAAAAAAAACATTATTACTAAAATTTAACATAGAATTCAAAAAGTTATTCATTAATTAATATTCATATTTTCAAAATCATTGGATACACATTTAATTTTTGAGTAAATTTTAGATGAGGTAATAAATGAGATGAATATAAAATATGTTATTTGTTAATTAAAAGTTTATTAACGTAAAAAAAAAATTAACAAAAAAATCTATAATACTTCACATTTTAATATAAATCTATCATCATATTTTTTAAAAAGTGATAATATTTTTGTTAAAAGTGATTATCACTCTTTTTAAAAATATTGTCATATTTTATTATAATTTTATTACCAGATTTTTGTTGTTCTCATGTCATTGGACAGTTTCAAACAAATTTTTTCTTAATCTTTTACCAATTTCTATTTTTCAAAATACAACATATCAAATTGAATTTAATACTATATTTCATTAATTTTGTTTGTCTTTTTAGATAAGAAATTTGGCAAAAATTTGTGTGGGAGCGAATCATAATTTGAAACCGACAAAAGTAAAAAAATAATAGGGTTATAATAAAATATGATAATATTTTTTTAAAAAAAGTGATAAGTCACTTTTAATGAAAATATTACTCCCTATGTCCACCAAATATATGCACATTTCTTTGTACGTGGTTTAATGCAATATGTCGGAGGATATTTTGGAGTATTGTGAGGCCCATTTATGCAATATACTTTCCAAAAATATTCACTTCATTCATAAACGGGCATCACAATACCTCAAAATATTCTTCCACATATTGAATTAAATCACGTGCAAAACAATATGGAATATTATTTTCTGTTAAAAATTTTATCACTTTTAAAAACGGTAACTTTTTAATTAGTTATTGACAGTTTGACACACTTAAAATTAAAAGTAAATCAAACCCACACAAGATTTATTCAATAAGTTTTGACCTAAAATAATTTCATATTGTATTGATTTAGGAGGATTAATATTTTGGTTTTATTCCTTTACTTATATTGCGATAATGCATAAATGACAATATGACTAAATGAAATGTAAAATAGTTACATCATATATATATATATATATATTTGTTAAAATTTTAATAATTTTATTAATTCATTTGAAATATTTTTAAACTACATATAAAATGAATTGGAGCCAAGGACAAATCTAAAATTTTGTTCAAAGGAGGGCGAAATGTAAAGCAGTGCAAAAAAAAATTGAAGTGGCGTGTGAAATGACAAAATTATATGAATGGGTAAATTTTTTTATGTATCAAGTGTACGATGTGTATTTATATAAAGTTATACTTTATTTATCCACTAAATTTATTCTAACTTTTTTTTTGTTCACAAAAATTAATCCCCTCTCTTTTTGGATATAAACTACACTCAAAAATAAAAATTTGATCTCTATACTACTTTTACATTTCTCTTATTTTATCTAACTTTTTAATATAGTATTATTTTTTTATTAAATCTCGTGTAGGATGAAAATGAGTCAAGTCGCTCGCGAACTATTCGAGTGACAACTCGAAAAATATTCGTTTGAGTTCATTTTTCAAATTTCACTAGTTGAGCTCGAATTCGAACTCGACTATTTTATCGAGCCGAGCTATTCGGCTTGAATACTTGCGAATAGACTCGTTTACTAAGTTCACGAACAGATTCGCGAACAAGCTCATTAACAAATATGTATTATTTTTTATAATTTTCCACGAACTTATCGAGCCGAATTTTTTGCATTGAGTTTTATAAACTCGAGCTCGAACTATGTTTGATTACTTTGCAATTGAGCTTTTCCTTCGAGTCGAGTTCGAACTATTTGTGAACTTAAAAATTTACACACCAGTCAAGCTTGAGCTTGACATTATTCGCTTGGTTCGGCTCGTTTACATCCTTAAATAAGAGTAAGTTTTGTGGACAGAGGGAGTATTTATTATGACATAAACTTATGTAAACTTGATTTTACGGTGCAATTTATCAATTATCTTTGTTATGTGTATATATTATCATTGTTATGCATATGCATTATTGCTGTTAAAAAATCAAGTACTACTTTCATCCCTCAAAAGGTTACGATGCTTTTGAGAGCACAATTTTAAGAAAAAAAATGTAATGAGTAGAATGTGTAGGATGGAGATTGTGAGGTAGATATTTAAAGGAATATTTTTATTTTAAGAGTATACAAAATAATTGTGAGACAAACTAAAAAGTATGCAAACTTTTGTGGAACGAAAGTAGTATATTTTTATAATAATGAAAGTCTATATGAATAATAGTGATAATGAATATATATAACAGTTATACGAGTTAATGTGAACTTGGGTTCATGAGAGATCTAATCATTTATTATTATTAAAAAGTCATATCAATTATTACGGTAAGAATAATTTTTTTCAAAATGCATATTTTAATAATAGATAAAATTATAAAATAAATGTTGCTAATAATATATATATATATATATGCTTCCGTGAAAAATATATATTTATTCAAATATTTTGAATTAATTTATAAATATGATCTTTATTGAGTGAATATGTAAATGCCCCTTAATAATAAATTGATACAATTTTTTAATAATAATAAGTTTAAGTTTACTTTACGATTGACTTGGGTCATACAAGAGTATGCATATATAAATTTGGGATTATGTTGTAAGCACAGTTACACGGTGCAACTCAAGTTCATCTTTTAAAAGTTAAACAAAATACTACTGAAAAGTTACACAACTTATTACTGAAAAGTGTATCTTTAATAGTTTAACTTTTCAGTAATAAGTTGTGTAACTTTTCGGTAGTATTTTGTTTAACTTTAAAAAAATGAACTTGAGTTGTACTGTGTAACTGGTGCACGAAAGACTTACTCATAAATTTGTGATATTGATTAATAAATTTTTCTTACATATATTGGAAATTTCAAGGGGGGGTTATGATGCGTGCCTCTCCGAAGTCCGTACCTAATTATCATGCATTTTTTTGTTACTTTCTTTGTTAAACATGAGATAATTAAGACCCTAAAAAGGTAAACTATATTTCATCCCAATGGCAATAATGTATTCTATTGTGCATATAATCATCACGCATATGATCGATCCATATATATAATCATGTGGTCCCAAATTCCCAATCACAATTCTTTCAATTTTATTGAATTAATTAAATTTGCTATAAACTAAACAAATTATGGACTGTGTCGTAAGTAATTGGAAAAAAGAAATCTTATGCCTATTAATTGCCTGCATTTGACAGATTCATTTCAAAACTCACAATTAAACCCAAAAAAGAAAAAGAAAAAGGCATCTTAAGAAATCAGTTAATATTTAAGGAAATCAGCATAGCAGACAGTGAAGTAAAGAAGAAGGTTGAGTTACCTTTGGATTTTGGGGTTTCATAACAAGATTGTGAGCAGCCCTCATGACCTTTAATTGGACACCATTTCAAAATTACTCTCTTTCATGCTGTATATATATATATATATATATATATATATATATATATATTGACATTTGAACAAAGTAGAGAACATTCAAAAGAATATGCTTTTTGAGTCCAAAGTTAAGTTAATGCATCAACACAAGTGGATGAGTCATTATCATTTAATTTCTTATAAATTTCAGGGATTATAATTTTTTTAGTCCAATAACTTATCACAAATTTGAATTTGATCCACACGAATTAAAATTTTGATTTTGATCCTGTAAGTTTGAAAATATTTTGATTTTGGTCCTTTTACAAACATACAGGACCAAAATCAAAATTTGTAATTTAAAGAACCAAATTCAAAATGAAGCAAACATAAAGGGCTTATAAAACATTAATCCCTAAATTTCAAGTATCAAATAAACTCAAATTAACCAAAAAATTTAACAAATGTGGCGCATTTAATTCGACTGAATTGCAAACTTAGGGAGTTAGTAGGCCACATTTATACCTTACATCAAAAGTGATGATACACTGCAAAATAAGGCTAGTTGCAACAATCTAGCTATGGGGCTTTTACATTCGAAAAGCTGATTTTTTTTTTTTTAAAATAAATTATGAATGACCCATAAAAGTCCCAATTTGGTTACAAGGCCCATGATGGCCCAATTTTATTTCCGAGGAAAATGACATATTTGTAGAGGGATGGAATGGGAAATTAATTAGGGGTATACATACAATTATAAATATGGCTTGGAAAATACATAAAAAAAAAAAAAAATTGGTAATCCTATAAATTTTTTTCGATGTATCGAAAATTTGAAATGTTAACAATATGCAAATTTATAATTTTTGGTTTTTCGATATTTTGATATGAAATGGTATACTGAAATTTAAGTACAGATAGTAACCAAATGGATATCTCTCATAATCATCCAAAGAACAACACATCATCACTTATGCTTTATGTGATCAAGAGGTCATTGCAGCACTTAGACAAGAAGCAGGAAGATAATTCGGAGGATGATCGTATAAAAATACACGCATGCCAAGAAGCTTTAAGCATGCTTATAAGTTAGAATCGTTTTGACTTCAACAAGAAGATGTGTATGCGGTAACTTTGAAGTATATAGTGAGAGTTTAAATCACTAATTGTGTTGGAATATTATTTTATATAGATTTTGATGATAGCAAAATATAGGATTGTCTATTTGAAAACTAACATTTCATGTTAAAAATTGAAAAAGTTTGGAAAATTATAGTTGGTAAGTGAAGTCTACAGCTGAACAAGACCATACAGCTGCAACATAAATCTACAATCGAAGAGTAACATGCAGGAGCAAAGTTACAGTTCAAAGGATAAACCTACAGCCAATCAATACCGTTGGTGAATCAAGTACAAAGCTTAAGAAAAGAAGAAGCTAGAAGACCCTTAATAACTTAGATTAGTGAAACATTAACTTGCACTCATTAGAAAGAACTTGAGGATGATTTATTAAGTGATTTTGAAGGCTTAATAAAGATCAATTTGAAAATCAGAAAAAGGACAAATAGTAAACACAATACTAGTGTGAGTGGAAGAGTAGGTCCACTTCACACATGTAGAGCATTATAGAGAGTAAGATGAGTCATATCCAAAATTCAAAATTTTGAATTCTCCAACCGATAAGTGACACACTTTCCTCTATAAATAGAAGAAGATTTCAGAAGAAGAGATAACAACAACTCGAGCCTTCAAGTATTCAATCCTGAGCAAACCTACAACTAGCAAAATATTCTAAGAATATTTTGAGAGCTATTTTTCTTTGTAATTTATAAGCTAGTGTGTTAGGAATTTCTTAGAGAAGAATCACATTTCTGTTTTTGTTCCCTCACCTACTTTATATTGCTGTAATATCTACTTAATGTAGGTTTCTCTTTGTGAGATAAAAGACTCTTAGTGAGTCAGTTGTATTCTTAGTGAATAAGTCAAATGTTTTGCCTAAATTATTGATTTGAGTGGGAGCTATTTCTGAGGGGAAAATACTTGTACAAAGATCTTATCTAATTAGTAAATTTGGCACCTGAATAGTGGATGTAGGAGGACTTTTATAGTCTATGAACCACTATAATTGCTTGTGTTGTTCTTTATTTTCTATTGCCATTTATATACCTTGTTTACATATATTGTTACATGCATCATTGTCTTTAAATCAACTGCATAAAACTTGTTAAATCTTAACCTAAAACTTACAGATGTAGATGTCACCCAGCTATAAACAAAATTGTTTTTTCATTAAAGCACACATTTATTCCGCTACACACAGAGGTTTTTCAATAACTTTTAAAGTGTGAAAATTACTCTGAAAAGATATCTACAAGTTATTTTATTTTCTAACTATTTTGAAAATTTTGCAGCTGTAAATTCTATAGTCTACGGTTGTAACTTCTTTGGTCAAAAACCTTATAGATAGTTTTAAAATTTTAGGTACTAAGAAGGCTTCACTATCCTTGTTTTAAAAGTTTGAATATTTTGATTTGAATGTCTATTAAAACCCCCCTAGACTTCACCACTTATGGGACCAACAAATCATCACATAATTATTTGCCAAAAGAGATTTAGTTCTAAAATAATTTTTTATCAAATTTAGCCCCAAATTTTCTAAAAGATCCAATTTAGTCCCAAAATTTACTTTTATCAGATTTAGTCTCAAATTTTCTAATAAAATTTAATTTGTCAGAAATAACCAATTTCGATCTTCAAAACGGTATTATTTCATTTTTAATTTGAGATTAAAATTGGACTTTATCAAAAAAATTGAGACTAAATCTGATAAAAAGTTAATTATGGGATAAAAATTGAATCTCATTAGAAAAATTGGATTTAAATCTGATAAAAATTAAGTTAATTTTGAGACCAAATCTATTTTGTCAAATAATTATATGAGACGATTTGTGATTTAAATTATATATAGTGACATGCAAGCCACAAAATTAAGATGTTGTCACAATCAACCATAAATAAATATTTTGAGTCATTTTAATTGTAACAATGTGTGTGTGTATATATATATATATATAATACTATTGCTTATTCTTATTGGGAGGCATGAGTCCTTCACACGCGACTAAATTTTTTTGGCTAATTACAATATAAAATATATTCGTAAATAATATTTCGACATATAAAAAGAAGGGTTAATTCTATATAAATACACCACCTTTTATTTAATTTTTAATTTAATTCTGAGCTTCACGATTATTATAAAAAATCCCAACCTTTTAAAGAGTTTCAATTTGATACACAATTTTTTTTTCCGGCCAGCAACTGATGACGTGTCTCGCCGGAGCACGTGAAATGTTGTCACGCTGGCGTACACGTATGAAATTACTTTTTTATATTTTATTTTTTATCCACATCATATATTTATATATATAAAAAAAATAACAAAATTTTATATTAAAAAGGCTTTTTTGAATAAGAAACACCATAGAAAAAAAAGTTTTCCACCATATTTAAGAGGGACTTGAAACGACATTTAAAACCCTCAACAAAATCACCAAAAAATCTTCGATTTGGATATGATGTGGAAAAAAAGTAATTTCACACGTGTACGCCACAGTGACAACATTTCACGCGCTCCGGCAAGACACGTCATCAGTTGCTGGCCGGAAAAAAAATATGTGTATCGAATTGAAACTCTTTTAAAAGGTTAAGATTTTTTATAATAATCGTGAAGTTCGGGATTAAATTTAAAGTTGAGTAAAATATTGTGTATTTATATAGAATTAACCCTAAAAAGAAGGAAGATTTAAATATTGGTTTAAAAAAATCACTATATTTACAAATTGGTTTATAACATTTGTACAAAAATATGTTTTTTTTTCTACATAAAAGCACTTTTTTTTTCTGAAAAGAACGAATTTGTAATTAATATCAATTATGTAAACCATTTTATAATTTTCACAAAGAAAAACCCTAGCCTATATATATATATGTGTGTGTGTGTGTTGACATTACATAATACCGGAGGAGATCGACTACAATATATGTTTGTTTCATGTGATAGTTAAAGACACTCACAAGATTTATCAGCGGTAGATAGGGCGCTCCATGTAATAATACATGCTAGCTAGCTCTTCGTAAATGCAATTATATATTCTCACATTTATCTTCCACCAAACCCATTAATTTGCACACCAAAACACAACATTCAAAAACACATTTTGAAGTAAACGAACAAATCAACACAATAAAAACCACCCAAAAACATATTTTGAAGAAAATTATATTTATTGAATAATATATTTTATATGGCATATAACAACACTATTATTATTTTGGAGTATAACAACATCTCTACTATTATTAATGATTTGTGATTTGGATATTAACTATTTATGTTTTTGTTGTTTAATTATTTTTTGCAATTCAATTTACTAAATTTGGATTAGAATGCATTTAAAGTTATTCTATTAAATCTTTATATACTCACACATATTAGTTCTATTTTTGTTATATATGTTGAATACCAATATACTTTTAATTACATGATATATATACATAATTTATATATCATTTATTATCAATTTAAATTATTAAAATAGTATTCATTATCAGATTATTTATTATTTTAAATTATTTATATTATGTATATATAATTTATTTATTATATAGAACAAAAAAATGTAACCAATATCCAGTCATTCATTCATTAACAATTAATAATAAAATAATACATTATCATCGCTTAAAAGTATTGATTTGAAACAAAAAAAAAAAATCTCTATTTGGATGTGCACCGTCCACCTTTGAATGTAAACAAAAATCACCTGAGAACCCCTTTTGATATGAAAGATTAGAGAAAAAGTAAAATGAAAAAAGATGAGGAAAATAGTGGAACCTCCAAAATAAACTGAGAAAATATATTTGAGTAATCGGAAGTCATCGGACCACTAGTGGCAAATCTGAATTCTTTTCCCATCTTTTCTGCTCTGTTTTCTACTCCTCTCCCTCTATCCATAGGTGCATTGTCCAGCATGAGTAAATAGAGCAGTATTTCCATAATCGGATCGGCGGTCAAACCGGACAGAGCAGTAGTTCCCGGTTCAATCGGTCCAACCGTTAAAATTATTTTGACTTATTTTTTTTAATATTATATATATTACACTACAAAATAAAATAAGTTAAATATTTTAATATAAAATTTTAATAAATTATAACTTACATATTGAAATAAACATAATAGAATCGTGGACAATCAAAATTAAAATATTCAAAATAATTCAAGTTATAAATCAGATTGTAATCCATGACATATTTTATAACTCATGCATAGTAAAGTCTCAAATTAAAATATTACAATGAACATTTAAAATATATAAATTGTAGAATAAATTAATTTTTGGGTTAAGACGTGTCTCAAAATTTAATTTAATAAAATATAAATTTTAAAAAACTAAAATGAAAAAACGAACCGATTGAATCGATTTTTTCCGATTTTTGCCGGTTTTTTTCCAGTTGAACAGTAAAAATGGTTTTTAGGGGGTAATCGGACCGGTTTTATGGCCGGTTCCCGGTTCAACTAGTTGAACCGATCGATTCAACCGGTTCTCAAAAACAATGAAATAGAGGAGAACAATTTTACTTTTTTTTTTCCACTCTCTTCTTATTCTGCAGTGGTTCCTGGGCAAATAACAAAAGTTAGAACAGGATATTTTCGAAGAAGAATGGTGGTGGCAGCGCAACAAGGTGAAGGCAAAATATAGAATGGGTACTAAAATCCAATATATTTACTGGAGGGCTAAGGTAAAATTACATTCAAAACATTGGATTTTCTATTTAATTTTTACACAAATAGTATATTTTGAAAGGAGCATAAATATATTAATTTAAAAAATTGATCATATTTACAAATTAATTCAAAATGTTTATATAAAAGCATAAAATAGTTATATTTACAATTATTTTAAATTATTTTTTAAGTATGATCATTATTTTAAGTTATTTTATCCTTCTTTTATTTCCACTCTTATATATCAATTTGATTTTAAGTTGGACGGGCTCAACCTAATTTGCATCAATATACGTACTCCTCGTGTTTTTTTTTTTTTTGTTAAATTTAATATTTAAGAAATGTCACCATACAAAATTTTAAACTATAGTATTTTATAGTAAAATTATGATAAAAAGTATAAAAAAATAGAAAGAGATGTAAAGAAAATAGATATCTAGTGTAGTTGCATTTTATTGAAAGGTTGTTTGCAAAAAGTAAAAAATTAAACTTATAAGTGCATGCTCATTTTGATAAAATGTTAATCTTAAAAGGGAAAATATAAAGTATATAATAACTAATACTACAAGAATTTCTACAATACAGTCTCATCTCATTTACAATGTAGAACACTTCAAAATATATATATATATATATATTTGTGGTACTTAAAAATTTAAAATATTACAGAATCATTTAAAATTATGACAAGTTAGAACTTTTTCATTATTTATGTGTAATATTAAGAGGGTTAGCCTTGAATGAGCATATAATTAGGGGTGTGCAACGGTCGGTTCGGTAACCGAATCGAACCGAATTAAAAAAACCGAAACCGAACCGAATTTATGTAAAATCAAACATAACCGAAACCGAAATTTTCGGTTCGGTTTCGGTTATAACCGAAATAACCGAATTAAATATAAATATTATTTATATTATATTATTTATTTATTAAATATAATTATATTATTTATTTATTAAATATTTATATTATTTATTTATTAAATATTTATATTATACTTACTTAGGTTTATGTTTTTTATATTATATTATTTATTTTTTAAATATAAATATTATTTATTAAATAAATATATTAATGTTTATTAAATATATAATAGTTTCGGTTCGGATTTCGGTTAACCGAAATTATTTCGGTTATTAATCGAACCGAACCGAATACCGAAATTATAAAAAAATGATAACCGAAACTGAACCTAATATTACGATAATCGAACCGAATTCATATTTCAATTTCGGTTCGATTTTCGGTTAATAACCGAATTATACCCACCCCTACATATAATACTCTCCTTCAAGTTCTCCAATCGAGTTTCCTCGAAAAATCAAATCAAATAAAAATGTGTTGAATTCAGAAACAATCTAATTGAACAATTAATGGTGGTGGACAAAAAATTGAAAATCCAAATTTTCGAATTGAACCAAAATAATTTGGTTAATTTGATTTGGTAATTTCAATTAAAAAATTCGATTTGGTTAAAAAAAATTCAAAATAATCGAATTTTTTTCTGTTCAATTTTTTGTCCATGAAAATAAAAAATACCAAATTTATATATATATATATAATTTAGTTTAAAAAATTATTCACTTTATTCATAAACGGACCTCACAATACCCAAAAATATCATCCGACATATTGCATTAAACCACGTGTAAAAAAGGTGCATATATTTGGTTGACAGAGGGAGTATATTTTTTTTATCGGTAAATGTCAGCTGTTAGTTAGTTAGAAGTTAGTTCACCAAGTCTCATTACACCCCAAGAATATCTCAAAGTCTACCTTATATATTTTTTTTTATCGGTAAAAGCTGTTAGTTAGTTAGTTAGTTAGAAGTTAGTTCACCAAGTCTCATTACACATCAAACCCAGGTCACTCACTCAAGTGAGGAGCCCGGTGGCCAGGTGAGCTAATTCACCTGGTTGACAGAGGGAGTATATTATATTTATATATATAAATAAATATATATCATTATTTATTTTAGTGTGAATTTAATTTGTAATTATTGTGGTCATTTGTAGTATTTATTTGGATTTGATTTTAGTGTTAAAAATACTTGAAAAATGCTTAAAATATTAGGTTATACATTAAATTATGAAAAACATAAAAAATTTTGGTTTTAACCGACAAAACCGAACTAATTAAAATATATTTCGATTCGATTTTTCGGTTATTAGAAATCTTGATTCGATTTCGATTATTGGAGTACAATTAAATTTCAATTAATTCAGTTCAATTAAAAAATGGTCCAAAATCGATCAAACCGATCAAATGTCCATCCTATGATATATAATGGCATATAAAACTTTTTCATAAAAACAAATAAAGAACTTAAAGTTATAACATTGGTAAAGAACTAATTTGCAAATTCACTTTAATTACTTTCTTTTCTTGCTTTAAAAAAATAAATCTTTGTCTACTTTTGTCTTTCGTTTCCCCCACGTTAGTTTTCTACTTTAATTTATATGTTTGCAGTGTACTTCATTTTCCTTTTTGTCGTCTTAAAAATAAAAGGAGTTTTAAAAATAAAAGGAGTACTACTTTTTTTTTTCTCGTCAACTAATTTGTATAATATGAAATATCAATTGCAAAACAATCACAAAATTTGATTGAGTGAATTTAAAGAAAATTAATTTTATATAATTACAAGCAATACCTTCATTAGATGAATTTTCACAGAGAAAGTGTTTTTTTTTTCTTTTTTAACTTTATGTTGTAACTTAAATTATTTAAAAATTAGTTTTTTTTGCAATAAATCTTAAATATAAATAATATAGATATAAAATATATATAAAGTGTCGTACAAAAAAGAGTCTTATTTATTATATTACCAAGCTATTCACAAAGTATGTTCTCTATTTTTATTATAAACACTTCTCAAAAACTAAAATAATAATAATAATAATAATAATAATAATAATAATAATAATAATAATAATAATAATAATAATAATAAGTGATTCAATCTGTCATCTAATTAAGATTGCATACACTCATATGAAGCATGAAAACAATTAAATCTTATATGAATGAAATTGTCATGTATAAAATGCAATATTTTTTTTATTTCTCGTAATACTCTAATTTACTTATTTGACTTGATTTTCATTGTTAACAATCACATTTTAAAAAAAAATTAAAAATTCCGAAAAGTTCTTTTTTCTTGAAAAAGAACAAATTCAATTTCTTTTTTCTACTTTGGGGCACAAAAAATTCAAGAAACAGATTTTGGGGTTATTAAATTTATCTTTTTCTTTTTCTTTTTCTTTTTCTTTTCCTCTTTCTTTACTTTCTACTCCTTTTTTTTTTAATATAAATATTAAGGGGTATCCGAGGTGTTGTGAAAAAGAAATATGGCGGGATAGTCAAAGCTTTAACCGAGTGAGTCCGAGTGTTGACGTTGACTCAGTGGCGTGCCCCATCAGCCTGACCCATCTGCAACGCAAGAAAAAGCAACCTTCCCAAATTGACCTTTCCTCCATTATAATTTAAAAATTGAAAAATACAGAAAGTGCAATAGAGACCTTTCTCCTTTACTCTTCTCTTTTTGGCTTTTTTCATTCTTTTTTCACTTTCTTTTTGGAAGTTTCTCGTCACTATCTTAGCCTGCTTCGAATATATATAATTATACTTCCGTTCCAATATAGATTGCTCTTTGATTTCAGACACACGAATTAAAATATAAATAATACGACGGAAAAATAAAAAAGTATAAGTGATTTATTGTAATAAAGTAAAAAAGTAATAAAAATAATATAAAAAATAATAATAAAGAAGTGAATAATTATTTTTTAAAAAAATAGAATAAATGAGCAACATATAGTAGGACAGATAAAAATAGTAAAATGAGCAACTTAAGGTGGAACAGAGGGTGTATATTATATAATATGTGTAATCTTTCTTTAAGAAAAAAATGTATAATTTTTTTTTTTAACAACAATTCATTTTCTTTTTTCTTACTGCACAAATATTTATATCTCCATGGTACTCTTGGGACCTCGTATGGATATGTGTGTACGATTTGTCTACTCATTATGTTTATTCATATTATAATGTACATATTTCAATAATATTAAAGATAAATTTGTATAAAATATTTTACCATAAAATTTATTGAAAATAAGTTATAATTATGGATTAATTAAAAAATAGATCAAAATATTTAAAAAATGCGGATCCACAACATATATATGCACAAATCTAAAATAAAAAATTTGGACCATCATTGTTTTATAAATTTGGACCATCATTGTTTCATTTTCAGCAGTTATCTCTATTTTGAACAGTCAGCTCTATTTTTTAGCCCGCATGTCAAACTCTACTAATAACATATTTAACATGCATGTTCGAAATTTTTTCAGATTTTAGAGGGTTTAGGAGTGGTATTCCTATTTCCTAGAAAATTAAATATTTAATCGTGTTTTTTTTTATGTAATCTATGTTTTTATGTCTTTACTATATTCTGTAATTGTTCAACTTTAAATGCAATCGCTATATAGATGTTTGAATTAATTTATGTAATAGTTCTCTTTAATTATAATTATATTATTTTATTTTTACATGTATTATTTTATTGTAAAAAATATTAATTCACGTATAAAAATAAAATAAATACAAAAATACATACATATAAATAACATATTAATTACTTATAAAATAATATATATACATATATATTATACATAACTAACTAAAATGTATATAATTGAAAAAGGGGAGAGTTGTGTTGTTTCTGTATAACGACACATATAACGCCCAAACCCCTCCAAACAATTCCACTTCCAAAATGGTGCATCATATTAGCGCATTGCTAGACCTAATTTTGGATGTTTTCTCTATTTTGGAGAGCTGCTGGAGAAGCTCATAGATAAACATGAGTTATTAAAAGGCAAAATTTGCATTATTAATTCTTAAAAAATTAATTTTTGTATTTTTAAAATAACTATATGGAAAATATGTATTGTTGCAAAAATAAATGTGTATTTTTTTTAAAAAAAATTTTATACTTTTTATTGATGATATGTTGTTAGTGTAATAATATATCTTTTAATATCTTATATATATATATATATATATTTATATATTACTAAAAGAACAATATATACTTTCTAAGGATAAATAAATATTTGTATGTACAAGTCAATAACACATATTTACTCCCCAATTTATATGATCATATGGGCAAATATGTGTTACAATGAGAATAAAATAGATTTTTGTTAAAGCAAATGTGTGCTTCTTAATTTATTCATCAACCATTTAACTCTATGTATATTGATTCATTTAGTAACACTTTTTTACTACTTTAATTTACATGTGTTATTTTATGAAAAATAATTATTTCTATAAAAATAAATAAATATTTTTAAAAAAAAACTAAAATTTATTCTTATAATAACACACATATTACTCTTTACATGATATAAAAAATATTTATTTTATAAAAATAAATGAATATATATAAAAAGAACAACAATTTATTTTGTAGTAATATACATTTGCATTAATAGTGACACATATTTGCTCTACAGTTTGTATTACTATACGAGCAAACATGTGTTTTGTAAGGAAAAAATATGTTTTAGTAAAAAAAAAGTATGTGTTTCTTAATTTAATAATCATCTTTTAAAGGATAGATGTATTGATTCATTTAGACTACATATATGCGTTATTTTAAAATAACGCATATAAAATAACGCATACAACTAATGATTTAATAATTAAAATAATTCATAAAGTTCACACATCAACAACATAGTGTTCACACATTAACAATTAATTAATAACAAATTAGTAAATTAATATTTATAAATTACGTAGATACGTATTACGTAGATTTCTATTTTAAATTATAATTAATAACAGACTAGTAAATATTTAATAAGAATAATAAGTTAATTAATATACTATAAATAACAAGAAAACAAAATTTTTAACTAGTAAATTATCCCTGTAGGCGGCTAGGCCCAGACCCATTATCAAATTTATACTCCCTCCGTCCCAAAGGAACTTGCAAGTTTTCCTTTTTGGGACGTTCCAAAGGAACTTGCAGACCCAAAAAAGGAAACTCTTTTATAAATTTCACCCTCACAATATCTACATATTTTCACAAAAATGACATTACCTTTTCACTTTTTGGGCCCACATTACACTCAATCCAATTAACTTTTTCACTTTTTACATAAAATTTTACCAAATTAACTCTCAAAATACTATTCTTTTTTACTTTATTCTACTTTCTTCTTAATTTGTGTGCCCCTGATCTCTTGCAAATTGCTCTGGGACGGAGGGAGTATAAAATTAATTTAATAAAAAAAAAATGCCTATCGGGCCAGCTCGTTTAGCCCACGGGCTAATCGGTCCAGACCAAAAAGGTCCGGTTTTATACGGGCCGCTATTTATTCGAACCTAACCCTGTAAATTATAGAGTTAAATGGGTCAGCCCGCCAGTCCGCGGCCATTTAACATCTCTACATGTAGTAATATACTTTTTACTATTTTGTATGCGTTATTTTATAAAAAAAATAATTATTTATATAAAAATAGATAAATATTTATGAAAATTTAAAAATTTTGTTATGGTTACACATATTTTGCTCTTATATTGTATGAAAAATATTATTTCTACAAAAAAATGTATTTAAAAATACATTTAGTCTAATAATAACATACATTTTGTCTTGTAATAACATAATTTGTCCATATAGTAACACAAATTGGGAGCAAAAATCCTAAAATGTGTCTTGGGCGAGATTTTGAGAAAAATTGTTTATATCCGACCTGACACAGTTAAGATTCACAAATTTTTTAAATATGGATAGTTCTATCGTAGAAAATTATATAAGTAAAGTTTTTGTGATAATATTAATATATATACTCCATCCGTCCAAACTCTAATTTTATACTTGTTCTATCAAATATCTCAACTCTACTTTTGTACAATTTAAAATAAATATACTTTATATTCACAAAAATCAATTTTTTTATATTATTACTTAATCTTTTTAACTTTTTTGAATGGCGTGTTGTCTTCAAATATAAAAATGGTTGCGAAATGAAGGGAATATATTATATTTTACGTGTTTCAATTAAATTTAAATTGTATATTTAAGTTATATTAATTTAGAGTGCATATTATATTTATATTATTCTATGGTGCAGTTGGTATAAAATGAGACTGATACAAATTGAAATTAGACATTTTTAATTTGGCTTAGTATTGTATGCACCAGTTGTACCGTGCAATTCAAGTTTATTTTTAAAAAATTACATAAAATACTATTGAAAAGTCACACATGTTATTACTAAAAAGTGTATCTTTAATAGTATATTTTTTTAATAATAATTTATGTAACTTTTCAGTAATAAATAGTATAACTGTTAAAAATACATTTGAATTGCACGGTGTAATTAGTGCACAAGACACTTACCCGTCCCATTTATTAACAAGATGTAATGTTATGTGAGCCGAATGGCCATGATGAAATTACTGCATACAAAATTTATTAAAACATGCGGAACAATATGCATGATCTTTAATATCACCATGTATGTCTCGTTTGTTATCCTGTAAAATTTGTGATAAATTAGATAATACAAATTAAATTAGTTAATACATTAAAATTTTGTTTAAGTGTTTATTATAAGTGATAAGATAGTTCAAGTTAGATATTATTTGAATAATTTTAAATTGGTCATATTTAAGGCATTGTTTTGAAGTAGACATAAAATTTTGCATAATAAAGTAAATATAAGTTGAATAATATAAAACATTTTCTGCATATTGTATCAAATTTAAATATAATGCTTTAAAATGTACCATTTCAAAACCGTTTTTATATTATGTTATATTTGTTATTGTGCATTATTTAAAATATAACATAATAAATAACATATTATAGTAAAAAAAAAGCATAAGGTGAGAATGAGAATAAAAATATTATAATTATAATAGTTAAGAAGAATAAAAAACATACATAATATTATTATTTTTTAAATAAAATAACCATATGATACTATATTTTTTCTTTTTAAATAAAATAATCATTGTCTCATTTATTATCCTTCTTTTTTGTAATCATCTTTCTCAAATAACCTCTCATTCCACAATTAATAATTTTTTAATTTTAAATTAGAGCACAATATTATTTACATAATCACCATTAAAATAAACATTCATTGAACATATTTAAAAGCAAAAAGAAAAAGTACTATTTTTATTCTCAATTATTATAATTTTTAAATAAAGATGAACAATATATCAGCATCCACATTAATTTTGTATTCACTGTAGATTACACATTCTAAATGATAGTTCCTAAAAAATTTGTGATTTACACATTCTAAAAAGAAAGATGAACACAATATGTGATTTACACATTCTAAAAAAGGATGAACAATATATCATAATCCACATTAATATTGTGATTTACATATGTAGTAGTCCGTGGCACGCGAACCAAGAAAAATTGAGTATGTGAATGTAAAATTAAATAATAAAATAAAAAAAATTGTACTTTGTTTACTTTTGTGAGTGTAAAAACTTTCATTTTTATGTGTGTGAAAGTAAATTTAGGATGTTCAAATAAGAAAAAGTGTGAAAATAGTTTTGGGACGGAGTATTAATTATGTGCATATTCATTGAAAAGAGATTTTTTTTTTTAAAAAATGTACTCCCTCCTTCCCACTATAAGTTGCTCATGTTGTTATTTTATATGTTGCTAATTATTTTTTAACTTTTTTTTGGAAACTATTATTCATTTTTTATTGTTATTTTTAATACTTTTTACACTATTTCTATTATTTTTTCACTTTTTTTATCACATTATTATACTTTACACTTTTTTATTATATCACTTACATTTTTTTAATTTTATTTTAATATGTGTGTCCAAAAGCAAGAGTAATTTATAGCTGAATGTGGGAGGATATCTAATTTAATGTGCAGTGAATGTGTGAGGGGAAAAGGTGGATGAGGAATAAAATTTAGTTTGACTAGGGAATATGTGTGCCCGCACAAGTTAAAGTTAGTAGGACCATTCCTGCCAGTAGCCCTGAATTCAAAGGCATGAAAGATAATACTAAGGCACTGTTTGGAATCATCACTTTATTTCATCAACTTTACTCAAGCACATCTCACATGACTCTCCCCGCGCCATACATCTTCACTCTATATAACCACTCTTCAACCTTCTGCAAAATCGCCCCTTCCTTTTTTAATTCTCTAATGGAAGCTTTTGGCGTACTCAAATTCTGGTGGAATTCCGCCACCGGAGCTGACCTCGCATCTTACGGCGGCGATTCCCGGAGATCGGACGAAGAAACCGATGCCGATGACGCCTTTTTTGATTTGGTTTTCACAGACACAACGAGGAAGGATTTTCAATTTATCGAATCACCGAGAGATGTATTTGTGAACAAAAATCATTTCTCCGATTCGAATCAAATGTATCCGGTAACTCTCTTTCGATCGACTCCAAAGCTCAGAATTCTGATGTTAGGTTTCAGGAAATCGCCCAAATGTGAGAAACCGGAGTCCAATGGCGAAATCAAGGGGACTCCGATTAATCAGGTTTCGAAATCTTCGAAGATCGATGATAGCAGTCCTTTCTCTGAAACATACAGAGTGCAGCAAACGCCAGTCAATAGCTTGAGAAGCCAATTGCTGAAAGAAGCATCCGATTACGAAGCTTGCTCGGATAAGTTTTCGAAAGGCTCTGTCCCCAAGTATCTAAAGCTGATTAAGCCTCTGTATTCGAAGGTTTGGAAGAGGAACAAAAAGGCCAAGTCCACAGGTTCCTTGACGCCGTCGGCATCTCCAGTGACGGTACCGATAGATCTATCACCGAGAAAGATCTCCGACAGTAGCAGGATGGGCAATTTCAAAATCGCGTCGAAGCGTCTGCAAAAAAGCCGATCAGCGTCGGCGGCGGTCGGTGTGGCACCACTGCCGGTCCACAGAAGAGACGATTCGCTGTTGGAACGGCACGACGGAATTCAAAACGCCGTTCTGTATTGCAAGAAATCGTACAACTCCTCATCCAAAGGTACATATAGCTCACATTGCTCCAATTCATATAAGCAATTAAAAATTCTCTTTATTATTGATTGATTCTTACTCGGTTATCGGCATCTATCACTGATTTCAGAATTCTCACAACTATTTCAAACATCAACCGATCCTTCGCATGGTCGGAGGACTTCATCTATGGAGCCAAAGAGATGCAGCATTTGATTTAAAAAATTGGAAACATCAAAGAGAAAAGGAAAGCGGGAATCTAAAGATACGATGATGATGTTGATACATGACATTGAAACCCAGCAGTAGCCACGATGATGATGACGATGAATAGATTTTTAGGATCATTAGTATAGAAATAGGAGTTGGCAGTTGGCTTTGTGAATGTCCAGTAATTAAAAGCAGTTTTTATTTCATTATTTCTGGAAAGCATACTAGGAATGTAAATTTAAATTTCCCTTTCCCTTTCCCTTTTTTGGAAATTTTGAGCAAGTTTAGTTTAGAGTTTGAAAGAACAGAATTTCATTTTTAAAAAAATAGGAAAAATTATAAAATGATTCACAAAATTGACATTAATTATAAATTAATTCTGTACAAAAAAATGTAATTTTGTGCAAAAAAAAAAAATGTGTTTCTGTGTAAATATTTTGAACCAATTTATAAATATAGTGATTTTTTAAATCAATATCTATATCACCCTTCAAAATATTCTCCATTTATTAAATTTTTTTTTTTAATAAATAGTAATTTTTTTTAAAACACATGATTAATAAATTGTGAAGTTTAGTTAGAACGGGATGAAATAGATGAAAATATGATGGAAATAGTGAAAAAGTAGATGAAAATGATAAAATGAAAAACATATTGTGGGATCAGTGGAATATTTTTTAAAATTATAAAAAAAAAATTAATATATTTATTTAAAATTTCCTAATAATTACTGACTCTGTCTCTTTACTTTAGGTCAAATTTTAAAAGCAAGATTGGGGGCAATGATTATATAGATCTTGGTTGCTCTTGATATTTTAAAGTGTAATTTATTTAGAGGGATAATGATGATATATATTTTTTTAAATAAATGACACAGGTGCGTGGTCCTTCTAATGAAAATGGGGATTATTTGAAGCAATTTCACTGCATTAATTGTTCACAATAAAGGGATGAAATTATAAGCTATGGAGCTAAGAAATATAAAATATTATATTTATAATTAATAGGATTTGTTAGAAATTTTTATTTATTCGAGAGGTTTATTGAGATATTTATTTATTCAATAGAGTTTGTTAAGATTTGTTAGGATTTTATTTATTTGTATAAATAGAAGTTTTAATCTCATTATAATGAAATTGAATTTAATATTGAATGAAATCAAGGTTTTTTTTGTGTGTGTTTTAATTGTTATTTTTTTATATTATTTAAAAATCAGAAGATTTAGCATAATAATCATAAAAAATCGCATTATTTTGATATTTATATTGAAATAACAATCCAAATTGAGAGATTTAATATAAGAGTTGTCCATTAAAATTTAAAGGGATAAAGTAGTGGGTATAATTATTTTTTACTTTATAATGCATTCTAAATTAAAAAATAGGTTAATAAAGCTATTACAATTTACATATGATGTAGTTTTGATATATTTAGAAAGAATAATTCTTTTGGCCAATTATTAAAAAAAAATTAAGGGACGAAAAAAATGAAATTTTAAATGGGAACTTATTGAGTTCGGATCCTCTCCATTTTCTTGTGTAAATTTTTCCTAAAGTTAGGAGAGATATACACAATATAGTGAGTGAGGTCATTATCATGAATAATAAAAAAATGTATTTTTATAAATTATTTTAATTTTGTGTTTATCTCTTTTCGAAATTTATAGGAAATTGAGAGAATCCGTGGTCGAACCTATTAGTTTAGAAGTGGAAGCCCAAACGAGCCTTACCTAAAAATGCGTGTCCTCTGTTTCTGTTTAATTCGATCATAAATTTTAATATAAAATTTGTGCACTAATATTTAAAGTGATAAAGTAGAGGATATAATTGTCCTTTTCACTTTATGAGGTATTTTAAAATAATAAAACAGGTTAATAAAGCTATTACAATTTACACATCACGTAAATTTTTTTTATCGCAAAAACTCGTATGCAATATTGCACAAAATTCGACCCGTGCAATATCCCCAAATGAAAATTCGTGGATCCAATAAATTTTTTAAGGAAATTCTCGTCACATCCAGAATGTATACCATATGAATATATTTGTGCTACTGTAAGTCAAAATATGTGCTACTACATCTTAAAAAGTTATTTTTTTGTACTTTTAAAGTAACCATAAGAATAATATGTATTTTTACAAGAACAAATATGTATTTTTTAATTTATTTTTTATTTTATTATTAGTTTTATGTTGATAATATGTTGTTAATGTAATAATACCTTACATGTGTTACTATCTCGCCACTCCCAGAATGTATACTACATGAATATATGTGTGCTACTGTAAAACAAAATGTGTGCTACTACATCTTAAAAAATTAATTTTATCAAAATTCCAGAATGTATACCACATGAACATATGTGTGCTACTGTAAGACAAAATGTGTGTTACTACATCTTAAAAAATTAATTTTATCGAAATTCCAGAATGTATACCACATGAATATATGTGTGCTACTGTAAGTCAAAATGTGTGCTACTACATCTTAAAAAATAATAATTTCTATAAAAATCAATAAATATTTATGAAAAACGAATATTTTTTCTTATAATAATACACATATTGATCTTACATTGTATTAACATGTTTGTTTTCTACAAAAATAAATGAATATATGTAAAAAAACAACATTTGTTCTTATAGTAGTACACATTTGACCTTATAGTAGCATAAATTTACTCATACAGTATAGCGAAAATCCTGAAATTTGAAAATTGCCCAAATCCGACCCGACCCGTTCAAGATCGCGAATTTTGTTACTTTGATCCCTTTGACCCGCGAATTTTCAAAATTTTCCTTTTTTGGCATATATTGCACCCGTGCAATATTGTATGTGAGACCTACTCTTTTTTTATAAGTAAGTCTCTTGTGCACCAATTACACGGTGCAACTCAAGTTCATTTTTTAAAAGTTAAACAAAATACTACTGAAAAATTACACATGTTATTACTGAAAAATGTATCTTTCACAGTTTAACTTTTCAGTAATAATATGTGTAACTTTTCAATAGTATTTTGTTTAACTTTTAAAAAATGAACTTGAGTTGCACCGTGTAACTGGTGCATACAAAACTTAATTTCTTTTTTATGTTTAGAAAGAATAATTTTTAAAAAAATAAATAAATTATTTCTTGGTATTTAATACAAAAAAAATTAAGCAAGGGACGAACAAATTGAAAATTTAGATGGGAATTATTAGCTAAGAAGTGTTGTAAACTGATAATTTAAAGTAAAAAATAAACGAACAGGAACACAAGATTTGGTAACTCAATTCATCGTATAACCGATAATACTGCAATTACTTACGTGCACAATATATTAGGAATATAATATACTCCCTCCGTCCATAAAAATTGGACTACCTTGACAATTCACGGTTATTAAGAAAAGTTGATGTTGATGTGTAAAAGTGAGTGTATTAATATAAAAAAATATTTAATTATTAAAAAAATACTTGATGTGATGGGTAAAAGTGAGTATATGTATATAAAAAATGAAAATAATAATTGTAAGTTTTCCATTTTAGATAAGTAGACCATTTATTGTGGACGATCGTTTAAGGCAACGTGGACCATTTATCGTGGACGGATAGAGTATTAATATAAAATCCATTAGGGCAAAGATTTACTAAACTAATTAGTAATTTCGGGAAGAGTATTTTATAAGAAGAAGCAGCCGTGGGCCGTGGCCCAAATAGAGAGTTTTTAAATTCATATAAGGAAGTAATCGCGCTTTGAGTCTTCTATCTTTCCCCCAAAATCTTTGCCTTGTAGGATACGTTGGATGAAGACCGCCACTGCCACTGCCACCGCCGGAAATACGAAGAAGGCGGCGGGGCTTCAAAACCTCAACCGCCGCCCAGCTTCCGCCGGAAAGTTTAGGAGGAAACCGAGGATGAGAGTGATTTTGCCACGCGACAAGATACGCTTCACCCTTGATTTGGACAACAACATAACTGAAGCAGCAACTCCATCGCCACCACTGCAACAAGATACTACATAATAAAGGGACTTACCATGCATATCTAATCTCTCTCTCTCTCTCTCTCTCTCTCTCTCTCTAGTTTGAACAACAAATTAGTATTTTGACTATTGTCTGGTATATATTATCTTGTCATCGTCGTTCATATATCAATTTTTAACAGAAAAACTATTGGCGATTTCTTGATAAGTAGCCACTTTTTTGTTTTATGCTGTTGTTACTTTCGATATTACTAAAAAAGATTAGAAGTTGAAAAGATTCAAATCTGATCCATGGTCTCATCTTCGATCAATATCTATCCATACTTGTATAATCATATAAAGTTTAATTAATTATTCTTTCCGTTCTAAATCTATTTTCATTTTTTTTTTATTTGGACGTCATATTACACACCTAAAAAATATTTACACTTATAAATATTAATAAAGTACATTTTATTTTATTTTCTTATTTAATTTAACTCATGTACTATTTGTTTTTTATTCACGTGTCCAAGATAAATATGAAAATAATCTCGAGAAAGAGGAGGGAGTATAAATGAAAAAATTGAATGTTTTGTGTAAGGCGATTTCATTATTTATAGAATGGATCTCGCTTCATAGAGCATACATGCATTAATATTAAGAGTTGGTCTTATTAAAAAAACTACTACTCCCTTCGTCCTTTTATAAGCTGTTTGTTGTTTTTTGGCATACGAATTAAGGTAAAAGTGAAAAAATATAAGTGATATGATGGAAAAATGGAAAAAGTATAAGTAATGTGATGAAAAAAATGAAAAAGTATGAGTGATGCGATGGAGAAAATTGAAAAATTAATGAAAATAGTGTAAAATATATTAAAAATAATAATAAAAAAGTGAATAATAATTTTTAAAAAAGATAAAAAAATAATGAGCAACATACAGTGGAACTGACGAAAATAGCAAGAACGGCAACTTATAATTGGAAGGAGGAATTACTAAACAAACTTGAGGTATATCTGTGTTAGTCTGAAATTAATGTGGTATGTGTCTGACCAACATGAACCTTGCATGATAAGTCATTTGTATGCTGACGAATATAGAATTTTGTTGAAAGTGTAAAGATTGATTGATGGAAATGACATGACCACGAACTTAATTGCACTGCAATTCATTACTCCGTTTTCATAGTAATTTACACTCTAAAAAACAACATATTTTCAAAAATATATATAAAATAGTGATATATTAATAAATACGTGTATATATTTATGAGTGTACACGTAAATTAAATTTTTTTTTTAATAATATGCAAATTTGTGTGGGATGTTCAAATAAAAAAAATATGCAAATTCCTGTGTAGAATAGAGGAAGTAGTATATATATATATTCAAATGTTAAATGAAGTGTGAAAATTTTGTTAAGAAAAAATGGACAATTCAATTGTGGATATGACTTTTCCTTCTTTATGCTGTTAACGAATAATCATTTGTTTTACAATTATTTACACATATTTTATTCGTGAGTAAATCTCTTATGCACCAGTTATACCGTGCAATTCAAGTTTATTTTTAAAAAGTTGTACAATTTATTACTGAAAAGTTACACAAATTATTACTGAAAAGTTAAACTATTAAAGATACACTTTTTAGTAATAACATGTTTAATTTTTCAACAGTATTTTATGTAACTTTTTAAAAATGATCTTGAGTTGCACGGTGTAACTGATGCATACAAAACTAAGTCTTTATTCGTCGGTTTATATTGTTTGCACGCTCAAACAAAAAAAAATAAATTCTTTTCACCTTTATAATATTCACGTAATTATAGAATTTTTATTTTTTTTTTGCTTTTCGGGCACATGATATACACAATTTAACAATTTTTTTTATTTTATAATTTATATCCCTCAAAACTCTACTTATTATACTTTCTTTATCTTCAATATTTATTCTCACCCATTTTCATCCATTCCTCAAATTTTTTCTTATTCATTTTTTTAACTTATTTTATTATCACACTCACAAACACACATTTTATTATCTAGTGGACCCTACAAATTATTTTACAATATTCATACTTTATCTATTTCATCTTATTTTTTAAAAACTCGTGTCCACAAAGGAGAATAAATATTGGGACGGAGTGAGTACTTTTTTCTTAAAATTTGTGTTCATTTAATGGTGCAAATATTTAGGTGTGCTCACTTTTCCATTTATTTCTGTAACAACAAATTTTGTGAAAAAAGCGAAAAATGATTTACAATCTTTATTTCTTTTGAATTTAAAGGTCATTTCTCTCTAATTTGGTCCTTTGATTCTCCTCTTTAAAGTTGACTTTGACTGATCTTGACTTTTGCTTTGATTTCGAAACACTTTACCCAAGGACAAGCGGCCTTGTCTTGGATCGAACGAAGTCTTTGAAGATTTTTGGTGAAGAACGTCCTTGAATATGACGAAGAACTGTCTTCAAATCTTCGAGCTGGATTTAGGTTTAAACACTGGATCACAGGGGTCTTGGACCTTGATCTCTAATTGGAGTGTGTATATGGATAAATTTGATGAAGAATGTTTGAAGGCGGCGAAGAATGTTTGAAGTCTTCAAGTTGATCTTCGAGTGAAAAACGTCTGATCAGAGGGATGAAGCTCATTCTTTCTGATCAAAGAGCATTTTTGGATGAATTTGATGAAGAGCCGTTGAAGACGGCGAAGAACGGCTGTGAAGATGGCCTTTGATTCTTCGAATCGTTAAGAACTTCTTCGAGGAGAAACACTCGATCGAAGGGATTTAGGCCCTTGCTCCGGGATCTGAGGACGTTTCTGCTTGCTTTTGACGAAGAACGCTTCGAAGATGGCCTTTGGATATTCGTCTTAGCTCCAAGCTTAGTCGTGCCTTGAATGCTTCTGAATCGCTCTTCAATGTGTCTCTGAATGTGTGGAATGAGTTAATGAAGGCCCCTATTTATAGGGTGAGGGGATGAAGATTTTCCTTCATTGACTTGACACGTGGCGGACTTTAATTGGTCTATGCTGATTTTCTTGCATATTTAGTCAACCATCCAGATTTATCCTGATTTGATTTGATTTTTTCCTTTACTAACGAGATATCATATGATCTTGATAAATTAGGAAGTTTTCAATTGTATTTGTCAGTATGTACGAGTACCGGGAAACTCGTGTAATTTGACGGGCTTATACTGTGTGTATTAAATATCAATTTTAACTATTTAATTGGAGAATTAATTTAATTAAATTCTCAAAATTAAAAGAGCAAAATTTATTTGATATTTAATTATCTGTACACATATCGTCATTTAATTGGAGCAATTTTAATTTGCTTACAATTCCAATTTAACTTTGTTTTTGACACATAAATCAAAATTTATCCATTGTTTATATTTCATGTTAAAATCCACGGATAATCCATAATATCCATTCGATCTGAGGTAACACGAATTCCTAATTATTTTGATAGTTTAAATAAACCCTCCAAAATTGGTGATTTTGCTTGGAGTGAAATCTCCCTCTCCAATGAAAATTTAACCAACAAGTAAACAAAGATTTGGAAAGGAAAAATTGAACAATAGAAAGTGGGATTTCCTTTCCTCCCTCTTGGCTTGATAATCCTCACCACCTAAGTTTGTAAACACACCCTTATGAGACTAGGGGAGTTCATTGTTTTGTTAACCAATTTTACAATACTTACAAAGACATGTTTTTCGAGACTTCCATATGTACCTCCTATATTTTATACTCACTCCGTCCACCAGTCTTTTTTCCATTTGTAGAGTGACACGGGATTTGATGAAAATTAGTATTATATTAAAATGATAGATAAAATAAGGAAAAAGTGAAGGTATTGTGGGGGCCAAACTTTTATTTGTGAGTGTAGTTATTTTCAAATAAGAAAATGAGAAAAAAATTTGTGGACAAACAAAAAAAGAAAGTAAAAAATAATTTAGTGAATAGAGGGAGTAATAATTTACACATTTATTTTCGTAATGTCTCATAACAAAATATCATTATTTTTAAATTTTATTAGTCCACATTATGCTCAATTTAACAAACTTATTTACTTTATACATTAAATTTTATCAAATTATCCTTCAAAATATTATACTTTTCACTTTAATTTTTTTTAATACACGTGGACTTTCAAACCATACTAGATGTAAAATGGAGGTAGTGCATAGTCAAAATTCCTAATTTAGCAAAAAAAGATATAGGATAAAAATTCATTTCATGACTCTCTGACACCATGTCTATTAAACCAACTAATGTAATGAATATATAATATATATATCTTTCTAAAAATTTAGATATTAGAATAAATGAATTTAATTTTTTATAATATCGTAGTGCCAAAAGTTTAGATCAAGACTCCATCAAAATTAACTTTTTGTGATAAGAATTATTCTATAATATGCTTTAAATTTGCCACTAAATTGAGGCCTATCAGGTTGTAGGTTTATTCTACAAAAATTAGATTTCTATGATATACAGATCCGATAAGATTAAATATGGATATCACATAAGATATTCAAGTGCAATAGCATTAATAGTAAAATAAATATTACTATCACTTAAGTCAAGAGTTATAAATAAAATCCTAAAATAATAGGTTATAGGTGTACATAATACTTCTAGCCTTATACCTCGTGACTTCTCCAACCCATTGTAACTGACTGTAGAGAACTCATATCTCTAACATTGAATATATATCTCACTAGGGGTGGCAAATCGTGTAATCGTGTCGTTTATCGTATCGACACGATAACGACACGACACGATAAGGTGAAACACGAACACGACACGATAAGACATAGGTAAACACGAACACGAACACGAAAATTTTCGTGTCAACACGACACGACACGATAATGACACGAAAGTTTATTTATCAATTTTAAAATATTAATAATTAAATAAAAACACGAAACGACACGATAAGAACATGATAAGGACACGAAAATTAATAAATTTTATATTTATTATCAATTTTAATAGTAATATATTTAATATTTTGTATTTAAAATTTATTAACGTGCTACTATCAGATACATATTAGTAATGCATATCAGATCACTAACAGATTAACAGGTTGTTAACGTGTTAATGGGTCATCTGTTAATTTTATCGTGTTTAACGGGTTGACACGACACGAACACGAACACGACACGAAATATTCGTGTCATTATCAGGTCGACACGATAAGGACACGTACACGATAAGCCTAAACACTAACCTGCAATTTTCGTATCGTTTTCGTATCGTGTTATCGTGTCGTATACGAAATTGCCACCCCTATATCTCACTATGCTAGGGGCCTCTAACCACTCTTAAAGTCATTCTCAAAGAAAGAACTCTCATGTTTTTCTCTTTTTCCATGGTTGTTTTTTTTATCTTTTTTATTTTATTAAATTTATCGCCACATTTTAAAGTTATGTCATCATTTTGTCGGCCCCAAAAATTATAATTTTCATTTTATCACTTTTTAAATTGCATCCTTGAAAAAATTACTTTTTTTTTTTGTATTTAGGTAGGCTCTGAAATATTTGTACAAATATAAATACAGGTAATTAATACTCCTTCCGTCCCGCTATAAGTTGATCGTTGCTTTTGGGCACATGAATTAAGATAAAAGTGAAAGAGTATAAGTGATGTGATAGAAAAAGTGAAAAAAATATAAGTGATGTGATGGAGAAAGCTGAAAAAGTAATGAAAATAATGTAAAAAATATTGAAAATAATAATAAAGAAGTGAATAGTAATTTCTAAAAATGATAAAAAAGTAAATGAACAACATATAATGGGACGGAAAAAAATAACAATATAAGCAACTTGTAATGGGAAGGAGGGAGGTGTTGTAATATTGAGAGGAAAGCGTAAAGCATAAAAGTAAATGGACAATATTGATGACCCAGTTCGTCACAAAGTGACTACGTCTGGGGGCGACCAAGCCAGGAGATTATACTATTAAGAACTGCCGTTACAATGAATGTGTAGAATGTAGAGAAGACAAAGGGAAGATACAATATATAAAGGATACCTAACCCTAAGTCTTGTGGGCCTAAAGCCCACTGGATATATCTAATATTATATCCATAAAATATAATAATATATTTACATATATTATAACACTCCCCCTTGGATATAATATGACAAGGAAGAATGCAAGTGTTACTTAGTGGAGTGTTACAAATGGCCTCGAGGATACAATCATCAGGATTGTTTAACATTTGTTACTCCCCCTGAAGATAACAACCTTCCAAGTCGACGCATCCCGATTCCATGTACGTACTTTTCAAAAGTCGAAGTGGGAAGGGATTTAGTGAACAAATCAGCTAGATTGTCACTTAAGCGTACTTGTTTTATCGTGATCTCACCACTCTTCTGGAGTTCGTGAGGATAAAAGAATTTTGGGGATATATGCTTCGTCAAGTTCCCTTTGACATAGTCGTTGCCCATTTGTGCAATACATGCAGCATTATCTTCGTAGATAATTGAAGGGCTTAAGTCAACAGAAGGGATACCACACGAATCGTGAATGTGTTTTATAAGGGACTTTAACCACACACATTCTCGTGCAGTTTCGTACAGAGCTATGATCTCTGAGTGGTTTGACGATGTGGTCACCAAAGTTTATTTGACAGATCTCCATGAAATGGCTGTTCCACCACAGAGGAAAACATAACCCGTTTGCGATTTCGCATTATGGGGATCAGATAGATAACCAGCATCAGCATAACCTATAAGTGTTTTGTCTTGGTTTCTTTGATAGAAAAGACCAAGATCTTGAGAACCTTGAAGATATCGTAGGATATGTTTCACACCATTCCAATGTCTCCTCGTAGGGGAGGCACTGAACCTTGCAAGTAGATTGACTGCAAAGGCAATATCCGGCCTAGTGCAGTTTGCAAGATAGAGCAGTGCACCAATTGCACTTAGATATGGAACTTCAGGTTCTAATAGCTCTTCGGTATCTTCCTTAGGTCTAAATGGGTCCTTTTCCAAATCGAGGGAACGGACTACCATTGGAGTGCTTAAAGGATGAGATTTATCCATATGGAATCTTTCCAACACTTTCTTTAGGTAAGCTGATTGGTGTATCAGTATTCCTTCAGGGAAATGCTCGATCTGCAGACCGAGACAGAACTTGGTTTTACCCAAAGTTTTCATTTCAAATTCAGTTTTTAAGATTGAACTTGCTTCTTCAATCTCTTTCCTTGTTCCGATAATGTTTAGATCATCCACATACACCGAGATGATGCAAAAACCATTAAGGGATTTCTTAGTAAAGACACAAGGAAAAGCCTCGTTATTTACATATTCCTTCTTCAGGAGGAATTCGCTTAGTCGATTATACCACATACGACCTGACTGTTTTAAGCCATATAACGAGCGTTGCAACTTAATGCTGAACATACTACGATGTTCGTTATTCCTCATTTGGGAATAGTTAATCCATCAGGGACTTTCATATAGATGTCAGAATCTAATGATCCGTATAAGTATGCGGTAATTATGTTCATTAACTGCGTTTAACTGCCAATGATATATGGCGGAACTTTATAATATTCACAACAGGAGAATTTGTTTGATCACATCAAACTCAATAATGGGTCACTGCGAAAAACCCTTAAGCTGTTAATCTCGCTTTGTATCTCTCAACTTCATTTTGTTTCGTATTAATACCCATTTATATCCTTCAGGGATAAAATATTTAGGGGGTATGTACGATAGAACAAAACAGTTTATTTTGCGAGTCTAGCTCTTCCATATTTGCTTCTTTCTATTGCATCTAATCAAATTTAGATACTGGTACCAGATTTTAGAAAGAGCAACTATGGGTACGAATATGTTGTCGACAACAGTGATATGTTTGTCTCCTGTGTTTATTTAAGATTCATGTAAACCAGATCTTGATCATTTCCCATTGATCTGGGTGTTCCGCAATCCTAGTATTTTGATTGCTATGTGCACGTGCTTTTTACTAGGATTTCTCGTCTTCAGGACGAATCTCTTCAGGAGATTTCATGAGTAACTGAATATATTATTAGCATTAATATACCATGGTTTTGTGTAAGGAGGTTCATTACGCTTCTGGCGTATAGGGGCATCCTTAACTATTCACAGTCACTTCATTTATAATCAGTAATGCATTTGATAATGCATCTGGCAGATTACTTGCTGATTATTGCAAGTTTATTTTCTTTTGAACTTTTGGTTCAAGTTTGACTAGTGCGTGGGCCTAAGTATTGAAGATCTTTTGTGTTCCACGTAATTTCACGGCATTTATTAATTGTGGTATTTTTCTCTCCCCCTAAGGCCGGAAATAGATCTTCATCGAATGTGCAGTCAGCGAAACGGGCTATAAACTGATCCCCAGTTAAAGGCTCGAGGTATTTAAGTATTGTGAGAGATACAAAATTGATGTAAATACCGAGTTTCCTTTGTGGGCCCATAGATGTTCGCTTATGTGGTGGTATTGGAACATACACTGCACAATCGAATGTACGCAGATGGGAAATGTTAGGTTCATTTCCACGCACGAGTTGAATAGGGGAATATTCATGATATGCAGTTGGTCGGAATTGGATTAGTGATGATGCATGTAAGATTGCATGCCCCCAACATGAAACAGGTAAGTTCGTTTTTTATAGTAGCGGTCTAGCGATTAATTTAAGACGTCTAATTAATGATTCAGCTGGACCATTTTGAGTATGAACATGAGGGACCGAATGCTCCACTTTGATTCCCAGTGCCATGCAAAAATCATCGAATGCCTTAGAGGTGAATTCACCGGCATTATCCATACGAATGGATTTAATAGGATGATCTGGGAATTGAGATCTCAACAGGATGATCTGTGCAATAAGCTTTGCAAAAGCAGTATTACGAGTGGATAGCATGGTGACATAAGTCCACCGAGTGGATGCATCTATTAGGACCATAAAGTACTGAAATGGTCCGGATGCAGGATGTTGGTCCGCAAATATCTCCTTTAATCCGCTCAAGGAATTTAGGAGATTTAGTTCTTACTTTACTACTAGAAGGACGAATTATGAGTTTACCCATTGTGCAAGCATCACATATGTATTCATTAACAGAAGGGATTCTGTTGTGTGTTATGTTATGGCCAGATGAATTACATAGAATCCGACGCATCATGGATTGTTCTGGATGTTTTAACCGCTTATGCCATAGTTTGAAAGAATTTGGATCATTAAATTTTAGATTAAGAGCTATATGGAGATTTGAGGGTCTGATGTATGTATAATACAAACCAGACGAGAAAGATGGAAGTTTTTCGATGATGTGTTTACGATAATTCAAGTAGTGAGTCATCAACAGATATTCACTATTGTCCTCAGTATTTGTTTCAATGTGATAGCCATTCTGTCGAATGTCTTTGAAACTGAGGAGGGTACGCTTTGATTGTGAAAACAATAAAGCATTTTCGATTATTAATTCGGTACCCATAGGTAGAATGATCGAGGCTCTTCCGGAGCCAACGATTTGTATGTCGTCATCGGAAATAGTAGTGACACTTCCTTTCTTTTCGGTTAATGTTTGGAAAAATTGTCTATCTTTTAAGATAATATGTGTAGTAGCACTATCTACTAAGCACAAAACATTAATCTCCATAAGCACTTAAGTGTATGTTTGGATACGTTTAGATATGAGGAATGCTAAGGAGAGCCAAGATTACAGACGCTGATTGATCAGCCGCACAAGGGATCACTTAGGTCCTACTTTCTCAAAAACGTATTAAATTTTGTAGTCAATAGTCATATGTTCACCCAAGAGGTCATCCTTTGTCTATGACAAAGCAGGTCAGTGTGGTGTGTTTCACTGTGATGAGCCTTCCTATTTTTGTCTTTTAGCATACGTTGATACGCCTCCACCAAATATTTTGGTATACGACACGAGCGAGACCAATGGTCGTCGCATCCACACTTGTGACAGACTTGTTTGTTCTGTGCACGTGAGCTCGATAGTTGATCTTGAGGTGCATTATTATCAGTTGCACTATGTTGTGCATTGTTGCGACCTCGACCTCATCCCCTACCACGGCCTCGACTTCGGGTCGATCCGCGTTCCCCACTCGCCTCTTTTCCACGTTTACGGCCTCTAGAGTTCCTCCGAGTTGCATGTGCTTCAGGCACAGCTTGTGAGCCAACCGGTCTAGTATTGTGATTTTTCATCAACAATTGGTTGTGCTTTTCTGCAACTAGAAATGCAGAAATGAGCTCGAAGTGTGATTGATACTCTTTGGCCCTGTACTGCTGTTGGAGTACAAGATTAATAGCGTGGAAAATGGAAAGAGTTTTTTCAATTAACTGATCATCAGTTATTGTTTCTTTGCACAACTTAAGCTGAGAAACTATGCGATGTAGGGCGGAGTTATACTCCGTTACAGACTTGAAGTTTTGGAAACGAAGTGTTATCCATTCATGTCTGGTATCGGGGAGGATCACATCATGTTGTTGTTGGAATCGATCCTGGAAGGATTTCCACAACGTCAATGGATCTTTTTCAGTGAGGTATTCGTTCTTAAGATCTTTGTAAAGATGATGTCTTAAGAAGATTAGAGCTTGTGCCATTTGGGCAGGAGTGGATTTAGATGGTTGTCTAGTTGTGTCGGTAAAGTCTTTAGAGACAAGGTGGGTTTCAACGTTGAGAGCCCATGTCAAATAGTTATGGCAATCAAGTGCCAATTAATCGAATTCACATTTAGTGATGTTTGACATGTTTTTGCTACAAAAATTAATAAACGGAAATTTATTAAAATTATTTGTTTGTAGCATGTAATAATTAAGGCTCAATCAATAAAATATTGCTAAGACAAAAATTAATTAATTATAGGGGTATTGATATTTTTGGGTGTATGACTTTTATGAGACATTTATTAATGGGACTTTGGACCCAAAAATAATTATTGGATAAGGGCATGGCCCAATTAGGAAGGGCCCAAAAAAAAAAGGGGCGGCCCATTCAGGATTATTAAAACAGGCCCATTTGTAAAAGGGAAGGCCCAGGATTTTAATAAGCAGCCCAAACTAATTAAAAGAAAGCCCAATCGAATTAAATTAAAAGAGGCCCATGCATAAACATTAGGGTTTCAGTATGTGGGCATAGGAATTAGCCGAGTCAAGTGCCGATTTCTTCGGGTTGGGGCGAGAAAAACTCAATTATGGAGGTGGAGACCTCCACGTCGTCGCTGGCGTGCAGCAGCCGATGCACGTTTAGCGCGGCCGTTGACGGCGTCGCCGGTACCGTCGCGTCTCCGGCGCCGTTGCGAGGAGCTCAGCGTCGCGAGGAGCCGCCGCCGCGAGCAGAGCCATCGCAGAAACAGTGTTTTCTGGCGCTATCTCGCCGTCGCGGCCTTACAGCGCACAACCGCCATAGCAGCGTGCGGCTGTCGTCGCCGCTGTGCCCTTCGGTCGGCGAGTGACTGACGCCGTCGCCGGCGTTCGCCGTGCGGCCGTCGTGCACCCGGAGGCACCGTCACGCTCAACGGCGGAGGCACCGTCGCGTACAGCCGCTTCAGGGGCCGTCGCGTCGCTAAAGGTAGGGCTACAATTTGGGTATTTCCGATTGGGGTTGAAAAAAAATGAGTTTTTCAGAATTATTCAGAATTTCTGGGTTTCTGATGAATTGATTCTATTTCCAGAATATCCGATTTAGGGCATTTTTATTACAGTTTGGTTTTCAGAAAGTAGGTTGATGATGATTCCCAAAAAAAATCTGGGTTTGGGATATCTGAAAACCGAGAAGTCGAAATTTTTTTCATAGAAATTGATTTTTGTTATGAAAAACAGGGTTTTCGAATCACATGATTCACAAATGAAAGTTTTCTGATTTTCGTTGCTGAATTCTTCCCAGAACAAGGGATTTTCGAAAATGAATGAAGTTTCTGTTCCTTTTTTATTTTTGAGTTTCGAAAAACTGGGAACAGAAACAAATTTTAATAAAGGGGTTTTGATTTTCGAAAAAAAAAACAGGTTTCAGATTTTCTGGAAAACAATTTTGCAAACTGGGGATTGGGGGTTTTCGAAAGAGTTGGTTCTGAAAACAGAGTTTGATTTGGTTTTCGAAAACAGATTACAGCAAGCTGGAAAGTCGATCGGAGGGATCGATTTATTGTTTCAGGGTTTTATTAGGGTTTTATTCGTACATAAACAAAAGTATGAAGATTACCCAAGTATATAAGCACATAGACAGTATATTCATAAGCAAGATCAAACATACAGAATATGCCTAATGTATTTTCAAGGCTATCGATATATCATGTATAAACAGATATTCATAAAGCAGATCACAGCATATTGATACATACAGCATGGTTCGAAAATTTGCAGTATAAGGTGGGGGTAATTCCCAGAAAGTTTGATTTTCGAAAAGGAGGGGAAATCTGGGTTTCAGTTAAACATATTCATATGCATACGAAAAATCATATCCATGAAAAATTGCAGAATTAACATATAACCCAGATATACATGCCTTTAATATCAGAAAATACAGTAAATTAAAACTCACAGATTATAGCTTAAATTTCCAAATAATTTGAGTATTGAAATCCGATCCGAAAATTGTTGACTCAGGTGTTGGAGCAATCCTCTCGTAAATCCTTAAGCTCGTAGAGTCTCGTGCTGATAACGTGTTGTAATATTGAGAGGAAAGCGTAAAGCATAAAAGTAAATGGACAATATTGATGACCCAGTTCGTCACAAAGTGACTACGTCTGGGGGCGACCAAGCCAGGAGATTATACTATTAAGAACTGCCGTTACAATGAATGTGTAGAATGTAGAGAAGACAAAGGGAAGATACAATATATAAAGGATACCTAACCCTAAGTCTTGTGGGCCTAAAGCCCACTGGATATATCTAATATTATATCCATAAAATATAATAATATATTTACATATATTATAACAGGAGGAACTAGTCTAAGTATTAAATAGTATCAAAACCATTATTGGATTAATTTGAAACTTTGCCAAATCCGGTTCGTTTCCCACCACTCACGTCATGTTCAAAGGGAGTTATGTAAGAAAAAATATCTGATTTGTGGCGGAATGGAGGGAGTATAGTTTATATATTTGAAAACTTAATTTGTATACTTAATTAGACTTTGTTTCTTAGTTTCTTTTTTTTTTCTAAAATTCACTGTATTGTTTTTTTTAATTACGTGACTTTTTAAAATTTTCAAGATTTTACTCCCTCATCCCACAAAATATTGCAGGAATTTTATAGACGTAAAGTTTAAGAAAAATGTGTAATTAATAAATTTTGTATAAATATATGAATATTATAAAGGTATAGCTTAATGACAATTTTATTTTTCTGATTGTGCGAAGTGTTGTTGAATATTCAAATAATGAAAGTATGCATTTTTCTTGTATGATGGAGAGAATACCATTATAATATGTTCCTATTAATCACTTAGGGAATGTTCTTTTGAATTTTAAGTAAGTTTTACAAATCAATTTTTACATGAGTGGGTCTCCTGTTAAGATGTAACTGGGAATAAGGTGTTCGTATATGTGTCCCAAAGACAATCATTACGAGAATATTATACTTGATCATATTCAATTATTTATGTATTATTAATTTGATCTATAATGTTCTGCAAGACTGCAACACACTTATAGAATATTTTGTTTGTACGCATGCATATGAATTTATATATGTGTTTTTATGAACTATGTTGTCATTGAGATGTGAGACTCATATGACTATGACATATGTTTTAAAATAGCCCCAATCACTAATTCTCGAGAATGCAATATCGATGATGTGATTCAGATTGGTGTACAATCTGCATCATTACCTCAGATGGTGTAGTGGTTCTAACAACGACAGAGATACTAGATATTTCATGATAGATGCACAAATACTTTGAAAATTATTAGCATGTTCAATCAAGAAACTGTTTGATGTATTATATTTATATGTCTACGGGAGTATCAGTTTGTGTATTAGTGTAATAATCCTTTGACTTGAGGTCAATACACACGACATGTGTGGAGTGATGGACTTTGACAATGACCGACACTTGCATTCTAGAACGGGGGTAAATTTGCAGGAGAATATTTCTTATACTCAAAGCATTTATAAAAGTTTCTTTTACCAATAAAATAACATAATGAAGTACATGTGCTTGGTAGTTGAGTCAAGATAAAATTAATTTCTCAAATAGATTTAGAGAGAATACTCATATTCTCATTACTAATTGGACCGTTAGTCGTTAACCAATACACGTAGTATTTGAAATAGTGTTCAAATATGACAACATAATCAATTAGTAGAATAAGACAACATGATTAAGTTATTGGAATAGACACATTATCATGTTCTAGACTTAATTGAAGTATTCGTGAATGAAATGACTGTATCACTATAAGTTTCACATTGCAGGCTGTTGATGTATCCTCACAACATACCACATACGTTGAGATTGTTCGGTTTATTGTCTATTGTTCGATTAAGACAGTTAGTTTGACTAATCACTTGACATGTGAAGGTCTATGGGTCAAACAAGTAATTCATCTTATAATTAGTGATAAAATATTTAATAGCGGTTTTAAAACTTTTAAAAGCGATTTTTAAAATTACCAATTTTATTCATGCCCTATTAAATGAGAAATTTGTCATAGTGGTATTTTTGTTAAAAAAAATCAAATTGACATCGAACAACACAAGAACGTGGATGCATGAGATGAAAAATGACACCAAGGGATTGATGCATGCGCTTGGTGGTGTACTGAGGTGCAGAGAAATAGGTGCACGATAGAACTGACGAAGAATTGTATGTTTCTCATTCCAATTTGAGCAAAATTATGAAGAGTTCTGATTGCAAAGATCCTATCTAAATCGTGCGCAATAATATATTTTACTTGGAAAATTTTAACTAGAAAATTTGTTTAGTGGTTAATGTACATAAAATTGATAGAGTTTAATGGTTTATGTGTCAAAATTCAAGAGTATATATATTAATGCAAAAAAAAGGCAATTTACGTGTATAATTATTGATAGTCCCGTGGATTTATAAAATTTATAAATATTACATTTATCCAATGATACTATTGTACTTAAAAAAATTGAATTAGTTGATGTCATTTTAGTTATCTTATATTTCCAAGAGAAACATAGCATAAAACTTAATTTATGCGGATAAAGAACTTGTGAAAAATATGAACAAAAGTTTGAAAGATGTGAATGAAAACATCTTATTATCACATGATGATTCACATCAATTAATTACACTACTCTGCTATACATAACTTGTTTTACGTAACGACTTCATCTTGTGCAATAAAAAAAAAGCAAAAAGAAAAATAAATAGTATTAAGTTTTGCCGAAGTGGTACCTTTTGTAAGTAATTTTCTTTAAAAAAAAAGTATTCCCTCCATTCACTGATAATTGAATTATTTTAACTGTGCACAATTATTTAATAAATAAATAAAATGTGTAAAAATGAGTGTATTAATATAAAAATATTTGATTATTATAAAAAAATAGGGTAAGATACATATATGATCTTTTATAAGAGTGTTTTTACATATTAGAACACCAAAAACCCCCATGTTACCAGGAGGGTCACAAATGGACCTCATCCAAACAAAAATCTGACACAGCACGTTGAAATCTCATCCCTCTCTCATTGACACATCTCTCTCTCAAATTAAGACATCTACCCTCAATTAAACGCCCCACTCCCAACCTATTTTCCCGAATTCAAAATTAAAATCACCCCAACCCAACCCACCCCACCCCACCCTTTCTTTCTCTCTCTCTCAAGAACGGCGACACGCCGACACCCCCAGCCACCTCTGCCACCGGCGACACCCTCACCCACCTACGCCGGCGCTGACCCAGCCACCTCCACCGCCGGCGCAGCCCCCCAGCCACCCCTGCCACCGGTGCTGCCCCCACCCACCTCCACCGCCGTCGTGCATCCCAGATCGGAGCAACGCGCGTTCACGTACCTCGCCAGATCGGAGCAGCGCGTCCACGTCCCTCGCCGGATCGAAGCTTTTTTTTTTCTGTTCTCTAGTTGTGTGATGTGGGTTTTAATTTTTTTTTTAACAGAGATTAAGACCTTTTGGTAAGATCTGCACGGTGGAAGGGGAATTTGGTGAAGTGGAAATGATCAAGAACATTGTTTTCATTTATTTTCCTGGCTCTGGCGAATTCTGTCTTTGGTTTTTTTTTTTTCATATTTTATTGTTACAAAGAATTCATTTCTTTCCCACAATTGTTAATAGAGTTCATTTCATTTGTGAATTTTGGCTATGACAAATCATTTTACTTATTTATTTTTGGCAGTGCGCATTTTGATTTTCTGAAAGTTTTTGGTTCATTTTTTGGTTTCATAATCTGGGTATTTTTAGTTCTGTATATTTTTTGGTTTTGTTAGGATATATGCAACTAATTGTTCTGCAAGTTTTTTTTTCCAGAATTTTGCTGCAAGGTTTTTTGTGTTACGATGATTTTTACAAGATTTTTGGGATAATTGTGATGCAAGTTTTTTTTTTCAAGATTTTTTTCTGTTTTCATTTTTTTTTTGTGTTACAGATTATTTTTGTTACAGATTATGCTGGGTTGGTACAGATTATGTTACAGATTTTTTAAAATTTTTTGAATTTTTTTTGTTACAGATTTTTCCCATTTTTCTTTTTACATATTTTTAAAGAATTTATGGATTTTCTTTGATTTTGTGATTTTTGTTACAGGTTTGTTAAGATTTTTTTTATTTTATTTTTCTATATTCTTTAAATAATTCTTGTAATTGCTGTAAATAATTCAGAAAATAGTAATTGATTTATTGCTTTGCATTTAGAATCCCATTTTTTTATATGCAAAAATATATTATTGCTATTCAGAATCGACATTTTGAAAAGATTTTGGGTATATGCGGAATAAATATATATTTGCAAAATGAAAAAAACTGAATATATATATAAATACTGAAAAATAGAAAAACAAAAATCTGCAAAAATTGAAATTTGCATACATGCATATTAATAGTGAATAGAAATTAAAAAAAATATTAAAATAGAAAAATAATAAAATTTGTGAATTTGTAATAAAATAATAAAAAGAGATAAGTTTGAATTCTGTAAAAAAAAATAGAGAAATTATAAAATAAATAAGAATAAATAAAAAAAAACCAAATTTCAAATTTAAACACAATAATAAGAGAAAATTTAAATATAGAAAAAATCAATAATGGTAATTTATAATTTCGAAAAAAAAGAAAAAAGTTGCAACCATAATTATAAACACAATAATAAGAGAAAATTTAAATTAAGAAAAAAGAAAGAAAAAGTCAATAATGGTAATTTAAAATTTGAATTCTAAAAAAACAAAAAAAAAAAAATATGCGGTCGTATCATAGCAAGAAAAAATTCAATGAGAGAGAGATGAGATAGTGGAAATTTAAAAAGAATAACAAATGGAAATTTAAATAAAAAAAAAAGAAAGAAATAAAAAGTAATGGGAAAGAGAGATGAGTAGAGATGTTAAACCGGACCGGGCTAAACGGGCCAGCCCGTTTAGCCCTAAAAAATACAGGGTTAGAATCGAGCTTTAGTAGGCCCGTTTAAATCCGGGCTTTTTTGACCCAGACTTATTAGCCCGCGGGCTAAACGGGCCAACCCGCCGGTTAACCGGGTTGGCCCGCCAGCCCGCCTAAATATTTTTTTAAATTAAATATACATTATTATTATTAATGTTACTGTAATGCCAATAATGAATAATGTCGTTGGGCCTGGGCTCTTACAAATTAATTATTCAAGCCCATAATTAAAAAACTCAAGTAAACAAAACCCAACTAAAACTCCATTGCAAAATTAAAAAACTCAACTAAAATTAATCATTTCACATACATGTACTTCGATAATCCAGATGTCTTTTCTATTCTACTTCCAAAATTCTTAATTACTTTAGGGTTTCTTCCATCCCCGTAATTTTATTAGATTACTACTACATATTGATGTTTGAACTTTATTTATGTCTTGATATTTGGATTTATAATTATGTTGAATTATTTTGTTGTATTTTAATGAATTTATGAACAATATTTAGATTAATTAGCATTTTATTGCCACTATTATAAATTTTATGTTGAAGATTTAATTTTTAAATTTTTTTGGATGAAACCCGTTTAGCCCGAGGCCCGTTAGGGTTAGGGTTAGATCTCAATTATTAGAGGCCCGTTTAGAATTAACCGGATAAGACCCTAACCCGTTTAGCCCGAAGCCCATTAGGACTGACCCTATAGAGTTAGGGCTGACCCGTTTAACATCTTTAGAGATGAGACATTGAAAAATTAAAAAAGAATAACAAATGAAAATTTAAATTAAAAAAAAAAAGAAAGAAAAAGTCATGGGAGAGATGATATAACTTGAGGAGAGAGAACAAGGTGAGAAAAAATGTGTGCAGTTGTGATGACATCACTTATGCACATGAGACTCATTAAATGATTACAAAAGCATTTTTTTGTGTAATAAAATGACCTTCTTGGTAACATGAGATTTTTGGTGTTCCACTTGGTAAATATGCTATTATAAGTGGTCATATTTTGTAATTTATCCTAAAAAATATTTAATATGATGTATAAAAATAAATATACATGTATAAAAATAAAAATAATAATTATAATTTTTTTATTTTTAGGTAAATGAACTATTAACTGTGGACATTCATTTAAAAAAATGTAGACCATTTACTGTGAATACATTAAGATTTATCTCATTAGTTACGAGTTAATCACCTTCTCCATTAATTTTTCTAGAGCAACCAGCGAGGTTCCGCCCTTTTTAACGGCGGCGGCGGCAGCGTATTTCATTTCCGCCACCCGGCGCCTAATCTCTTTCCCCGTCTTCGAGTCCATCAGCCCCCTCACTCGCTTCTCCAACTCAGCCGCCGTCACCAGCCCCTCCGGCGTTTCCTCCAATGGCAGTGCCACCTTCATTTCCTCCACCATCACAACCCGGTTCATCCTCTGCTCCGCATACAGCGGCCAACCAATCATCGGCACTCCAAATGTTACCGCTTCCAGCACCGAGCTCTGACCACAATGAGTCACGAAACCCCCCACCGAGTCGTGACTCAGCACCGCCGTCTGCGGCGCCCAATTCTTCAACACAAGCCCTCTGTCTTTAGTTCTCTCCAGAAAACCCTCCGGCAACAGATCCGCCAGATCCGTCGCCGAATCCCTCTTCTCCGGCGGATCCCGCACCGCCCAAAGAAACCCACAACCACTATTTTCCAACCCAATCGCCATTTCCTTCAATTGCTGTGCAGAGAAAACCCCCCTTCTCCCAAAACAGAGGAAAACGACGCTCTTACTCGGCCGCAAATCGAGCCACCGCAAACATTCATGATTTCCACCTCCGCCGTTTATCTCACCGCTTTCTCCGGCGATTAGCGGCCCAAGCGGGTAAACCGGCGGCGTTGGCGAATCGGGGATGCACAACCCGTTCGCTATTGCTTCCACAGCTCTCAATTCGAGCGCGGAAAAAGTGTTGACGATTATGCCATCACATTTCCGCATGTTTATCGATGTGTCTAGTAAGTGTTTGTAACTAAGACTCTGAGGAAAAAGCATCATTTGGGGGAGATCTAATGGGTCAAACAAAGGGCACCCAGGCACTTCAACTAAACCACTCAATTTCTCGCCGGCGCTATCGTGAACCATCGGCCAATAGAGTAGAGTGCACGCGCCAAACGCGCCGGTGGTGTTGCAGAAATAAGTGGGCACGTTGAAGCCCTCACAAACTTCAAATGCGCAATTGCAGAAAAAGTCGAGAATTATTGCTTTAATTTTCGAGTTTCGGGAGATTTCGTGAAGGGCTTGTTGCAGGTTTGGGTTGTTGAGACGAGGGATTTCGTAGAAGAGTTCTATGTGATTGTAATTTGAGTTAGGCGGAAGAGCAGGGGTAGGGAGGCGGCGGTAGGTGATGGAAGAGGCGGCGGGGATTGAAGCGGTGGCGGTGCTAAGCACCACCAGGGAGATGGAGGGGTGGTGTTTGTTGATGAAGGTAGCGAGAAATAACATGGAGTTCAGGTGCTCCGGCGTGGAATAAAGAACAATCGAGTCTTCCATTGATCTTATGTCCAACACACAGCAAGTTCAGTGTTTTGCTACTTCGATAAGCCTTTGGTTTGTTCAGGGCTATATAAAGGATATTAGCTCAAATATATTTTTCATTAGTTATTTTTATTTTTACTAAGTAGTTAGGTTAGTTACTATTTAACAATTTATTTAATCAACGGATATAAAATATGTGTCTGGTCTCGTTTGGTTTGTTATATAAGATAAGATAAGATACGATAAGATAAATTAAATTATCTTATCTAATTTAATGTTTGGTAGAATGTATAAGAGTTCAAGATTAATAAAAAGTCCAAAACTAAAATTCAATTATCTTATGAATGAAAGATAATATTATTTTAGGGGAGATGTATGATAATAGTTCATTGTGTTTATCTTTACTAAAATACTCCTTTTATATTGGATAAGAGAACCATAATTCACTTTATTTTTGTTTATGATATAAAGAGCAAAATTGTCAATTGCATATTTTTGTTATTAATGTTACAATCCAAACATTCAAAATGAAATTATCTTACATTACTAATTATCTTAATCCATCAATCCAAATATACTATTTAACTCACAAATAACAATCTTTAGAGTATAATCTTGTTTAATCTATCTTGAATTATTTATCTTGTCCATTAAACCAAATGAGCTCTTATGAAATTTGTTCATAGTATTAAATTTATATTATTAGATGTAATTACTGACAATATAGTATTTTACTATATATAACTTCAATTACAAGTCGAATCGTATCAGTAAATTGATGTAATGATATTAATTTCACACTATGAAATTTGGTAATGCTCCCTACGTCATGTGATTATCTCCACCCCTTTTATTTCGGTATGTTCCAACTTTATCTTTACTGTCTAAAAAAGAAAATAAAATTCAATATAATATTCACATTATACCCATTTTATACGCTAAAAAGTACTCCCTCCGTCCCAGAGGAACTTGCAGGTTTTCCTTTTCGGGACGTCCCAGAGGAACTTGCAAGGCCAAAAATGGAAACTCTTTTATAAACTTCACCCTCACAATATCTACATATTTACACAAAATGTCACTACTTTTTCACTTTTTGGGCCCACATTACACTCAATCCAACTAACTTCTTTACTTTTTACATAAAATTTTACCAAATTAACCCTCAAAACACTATTTTTTTTACTTTATTCCTTTTTTTCCTTAATTTGTGTGCCCTCCACCCCTTGCAAGTTGCTCCGGGACGGAGGGAGTATATATAACAACTCATTTTGATTTGATTGAAAAAGACAATAAAATTATTATTTTTATTTGTGTACCAAATACAAATATGGAAATAAATTTGAAATAGAGAGAATGATTTATTTAAAACAGAGGTAATTATTTAAAAATATTCTTGAATTACATATAATATTAAGGCATAAACGAGCTGCGATTTGTTTTATTACTACCCAACTATCTTTAACTGCTTCTCATTTAGTAGCCCATTTAATATTTGGGTGTGCACAGGAAAAATACAATAAAGCATGCATACGCCATGAAATAAAACATGCAATGTGTGGGTTCAGTGGGTAATTAGTTAATGTGTGGGTTCGGTTTGTGCATGCGTAATTAGTTATACAAGTACTCCTATTAAACGGTTAGATTCATATCTTCTACGTTCAATTATTATTCCTATAAAACTTATTCATAATATAAAATTTATACTATAAAATATATTCTCTATGTCTCAAAACTACTTTCACACTTTTCTTATTTGGACGTCCCAATTCTTTTTCCACACACCTAAAAAAGAAAATTTTTCCCTCTCACAAAAGTCAACAAAATACATTTTTGTTTTGTTTTATTATTTAACTTTACATCACATATTTACTTTTTATTGTTTAGTGTGCCTGAGACTACTATGAAAGTAGTTTCGGGACGGAGGGAGTACATACTTTGCAATCACGCTCCACACGAGTTTGAGATTTAACGTTCGGATTTCATACTCAATCCACACCTAAAATACCTATTAAACCTATTATTACTCTTTCCAACACAACACTCATAAAATACCTATTATACATATAAATCAATCATTATCACATTCTGATTTGACATAAAGTAACATTCTACCCTACCAAAAAAAAAAAAAAAAAACACACACTTTTACTATTCATTAAAGTTTTCACATTTCAGGATTTCAAAATCATGACTTGCTACGACCCCTTAGATCCCAAAACAAGCATACCCCACCAGAAACACGGAAACACGGCTGTACTGAAAGGGATGCCACGAGTAAGCAATATGTCTATATTTCTCCCAGCAAGGACATGATGTTGATGTGTGCAAGGCAAGAGAATCCGAATTGTACACCCAAGGAGGTGAACGTCGCAGAAGAGGAGGTCGCTAATGAGGAAGGGCGAACTCCCCCCACCATGGAGCAACTTCAAGATGCTTGTGGGGATGCGATGTTGAACCTTGGCGAGCTGGAGACCAGTGGGTGTACTGGCAACATTACCATTTTGCCCAGGCTCTCTCCTTCAGCTGGCCAAGTTGTGGGAAATGAGGTCGCTCCTGAGGATGCCAACCCTACTGCCCCGGAGGTCGCTGCTGATGCCCAGAGGACGCCCAGTCAAATGTCCCCGCTGCTCCTGACTCTTGAGGGTTTTTCTAGCATAGCCTTTTTTGCTTTTTGGTTAAAGTAGTTGAAGCTCGTCGGGCTGTGTGTAGCTCGCCTAGAAGGAACTCTTTTTGTAATTCAAAGATGGTCAGCTAGCCGATCTTTGTGGCTAGCACAACTTCATATACTTGGGAATTTTTCAAGCATCATTTTTTGGCTTGAAAGTTTCTCAAGTATTTTTGAATGAAATCCGACCCTTTTGTCCCAACCTTGTTATCTTACTTCTTTATGCACGTTATATCTTTGATTAGCTCGTTTTTATATTTTCGGTACTTATTTGTTCGTCTTATTCTACTTTCGAGAAGCGAATCGTTCGTTTTATATTGCTTAGGACTACGAATTGTACCTTTGTTTGAATAGTACGTATTCTTCGTCTTACACCACTTAGGGCCGCGAATTGCTCGTCTTAAGCCGCTTGGGGTAGCGAGTTGTACTTTGTTTAATTCACTTTGGGCGATTGAGTTTCACGAACCCTGCCTTAGACGTTTTTGAAGGTGCTGGTGCGCGTGATTGAAAATGTTTTACAGAAGTGTTGTTAAAAATGTCGACAACATAAATGACAACACTACACAGTGGAAGACTTAAACGCACACTTTTACAAAGGGATATCAAAATTTTCATAGGCTATACAAAATGTATAGACTATGCTGCCTCACTAGCAGAGAAACTTCACTATAACTTGTAGTGACACAAATACAAGGTTTACACAAGAAACCAAAATTCAAGGCCGCGCAAGACCTACACAAGATCACACAAGGATCTAAACAAGACCTATAAGAATAGACCTAAACAAAACTTAACACGTCTACGTTCAGCCGAACAGATTGTTAGATCAAACAATGAATATTGTGAACAATACCTAGACTATTGTTCCCAACATTCTGATGAACCGTGTATAACCTAGAATCTAGTGAATGACACATGACCCGTTCAACTCTGAATTATACTTTTCGGTCATACTTTGAAATGATGAAGTGGTGCTCTATTTATAGACGTGAATAATGAGCTCTCCACTCCATGATGAAGCCAAGTAGTGGGCTTCAAAATAACCGTCCATAATGATAACTTCCAAGTTAGTGGATATCTCTCTACTCAAGCAATGGAACCGCCTGACGTTCTAGAATCTTCTGGGATCTTCACGTCTTCAACTGCCATGCCTAGACAAATAACATAACATGGAAAAATCATTAGGAAAGTTAATAGAAAGGGCGAATTCTGATGTTGTCTAAAATGATGGCAATACATTGCATAACATTTTTTGTCAACATCAACAATTTTAACCATCTTTTTCGTGAATTTTTCTAACTTAGGGCGGTAGGTGTGTAGTGATCCTTTAAGAAGGATACCTTCGCTGACCTGGGGCACTTTGACCTTTGCCTTTGAGCCTTTAAATTATAACGTTCGGGACCTTGGTCCTTGCATATTACGAGGCTTCCAACAGTTGATATTTTCTGAAAATTTCTAGCTTCATGTAGCAACATATTTTACATTGGTTGCTATCAACATTTCTGATGCAAACCTTCAGCTAGTCTATTACAAAATCTCATTTTACTGATAAAATTTCTTCAAATGTGCTGCACTCCAAGTGTATGACAAGGCATTTCCTTTTGTGTCTTCAAGGTCGTATGTACCCGTTTGCCCAGGCTGCGGTGATCCCGAACGGTCCTTCCCAATTCAGTCCAAATACACCTGGTGGGGTTGTCAGTTTCTTCCTTAGCACTAAATCCCCAACTTTAAACTTTCGATCTCGAACTTGGTAATTATAGTACTTCTCCGCTCTACCCTTGTAGGTGGCAATCTTCATTTCTGATGAAGCTCTGGTTTCTTCAATCAAATCTTTTTCAACTGCCAAGGCTTCGTCTTTCTTTTCTTCTTCAAATTCTACCACCTTCCAAGTCTTATTCTGGACTTCCACCGGTACTACCGCTTCTGTTCCGAAGGCTAAGGCAAAAGGCGTTTCTCCGGTACTTTCTCAGTACAATGTTCTGTAAGACCACATAACTTATGGTAGTTCGTCTGCCCAGCTTCCTTTCTTGTCCTCGAGGTGGATCTTCAATATATGCTTCAGGATTTTGTTAACCGCCTCAACCTGGCCGTTCGACTGTGGATGGTACGGGGTTGAGTAATGCTTCTTAATATTCCACGAACTACAAAATTCTCCCAACTTCTGGCCGTCGAACTGCCTTCCGTTGTTCGTTATGATCGATTGTGGAAGTCCAAACCGACAGAACAAACTCTTCCATATAAAATCGACCATCATTTCTTGCGTTATTGTTGTGAGTGCCTCGGCTTCAACCCATTTAGTGTAATAATCTACTGCTACAACAGCAAACTTTACACCGCCTCTGCCGGGGGGAAATGGGCCGATCAAGTCGATACCCCATTTTACAAAAGGCCACGGGCTGAAAACTGACTTTAGTTGAGTAGCTGGGGAGTGGATATTAGGTGAGAAAAGTTGACACTTTCGGCACTTCCGTGCGAAGCTAATGGCATCTTTGCGAAGAGTGGGCCAGTAGTACCCCTGTCTGATTATCTTGTATGCCAAAGCTTGCCCCCCAGCGTGACTTCCGTAAATCCCTTCGTGAATTTCTTCTAACACCTCGAACCCTTATTTGTTAGATAAGCATTTGAGTAGGGGTAGAGAGAATCCACATTTGTAGAGTTGGCCATCCACCAACGTATATCTGGCTGTTTGTTTCACTAGCCGACTAGCTTCCCATGTATCTTCAGAAATTATTCCGTCCTTCAAGTATTTTTGGATCGGAGTGCGCCAATCTTCACTATCTTCATTGCCTTCATGTCCCCCACTCGAGGTCTGGTTTACTTTGTAATCGGACGTCGAGGGGTTCTTCAGTTTGGTGACTACTACCTCAGTGACTTCTGCTTTGCCGTTACTAGTAGCTAGTCGGGCTAGGGCGTCTGCTTGAGTGTTCTCCAACCTTGGTATCTGATTGATGTAAACCTGCGTAAACATCGAGATCAGATGTGCCGCTATTTTGTGGTACGTCATTGTTGATAGGCGAGCTACCCAAGGATAGTTATAGGGCCAATTAGTCAAAGGCCAAGAAGGTCGCCTATATACCCAGAGGAACCGGGTTACTAACCTCGGCCGAGGTCAGCATGGAAAGACTTACCCTGCAAGGATAGAAGCTCGCCGAGGTACCTGGCCATACCCGAGGGAGAAGGTCGGCAGAGAAGCTCGCTCGTAGCCGATGGGACCGAGCCCAAACCCACCTCTACACAGCCCTGGAATCACACAAGGCATCGAAGCTCGCCAGGAAGCTCGCCCAACACGAGAGATCACGGTCACGAGTGTTTAAAATAGAACATATGTGTAGAAGGACGAAGCATTGTAAAGGGAGCATTGTGAGGGACCAAGACGAGGGTCAAGAACCCTCGTCAACACCAAGAGCCCAGTAGGCTCATAAGGTGCCACCTCACATTCGCTCACCTATAAATAGGTTTCATTTGTACCCTTCTGAGGACAATTGAATCATAATACAACAAATACTTTCTCTTTCTAAACTCTCCACTTTCTCTCTCTATATTTTCCTCAAGAACACAAATTCTTGGATTATTGTTTGATAGGATTAACACATCATAATAGCCACATAACAAACACCGTTAGTAGATTCTATCAACAGTCATCATTTGCTGATCTTTCGCCTCGTACTCCCCCCGGACTTGGGATATTATTAGCTGAGAATCTTCGAAAATCTGAAGATTGGTTGCCCCCACAGCTAATGATAACCTAAGTCTGGTTATTAGTGCTTCGTATTCTGCCTCGTTGTTGGTTGCTCTGAAGTCGAACCGAATCGCGGAGGTGAAAACTTGTCTGTCTGGGCTAATCAGAACTACACCGGCTCCCGCTGCTGTGCTAGTTGATGATCCGTTAACGTAGAGGTACCACGGAGCTATACGTCCCCTCGTCAGATCTTGTGGAAAAGTTAGCTCGATGATGAAATTGGCGAGCGCTTATCCCTTAATCGATGTTCTGGGAGCGTAGGTTATACCGTATTGGCCAACTTTTAGTGACCATTTCAACAAGCGTCTTGCAGTGTCTGGCCACTGCAGTATTTGGCGTAGTGGGAATGTTGGCAACAGCTCTACCGGGTGGTCGAAGAAGTAGGGCCTCAATTTTCTAACACTCATTACCAGTGCATAAGCTAGCTTCTCCATTGGGGTATACCGCAACTCAGCTTCGTGTAGGACTTGGCTTATGTAGTACACTGGTAGGTGTGTTTTGCCTTCTTCTCGAACCAGGACGGAACTAATCGCCACCTCCGACGCAGCTAAGTACAGGTACAACTTTTCACCAGGCACTGCCTTCGACAGGATTTGGGTGTTTGCCAAGTATGCTTTGATGTCTTCAAAGGCTCGTTGGCATTCGCTCGTCCATTTGAAGTGGCTTTTAAGATGAAGCTTATTGGTTTTAGCTGCTTTTTTATATCTGTGCGTGTTCGCCTTCATTGCCTCAAAAAATGGATGATTTCGATCACCAGACCTGGGGATAAACCTGTTTAAAGCTGCCATACACCCGGTCAATCTTTGAATCTTTGGCACAGAATCGGGCACACTCATTCCGATTATGCATTTGACCTACGTCGGATTAACTTCTATTCCTCGCTGGCTCACCAGATGTCCCAGGAACTTCCCTGAATGTACGCCGAAGCTGCTCTTCTTGGGGTTCAGCTTCATGTTGTAGTGGCGGAGTATGTCGAAGGTTTGCTTTAGGTGGTCGGGTGATCCTCCTTTCTCAAACTCTTGACAACTATGTCGTCCACGTATACCTCCATAGATTCACCGATATGTTGATCGAACATCTAGTTTACCAACCTTTGGTATGTTGCTCCGGCATTGATAAGTCCAAACGACATCCTTTCCCAGCAATACATGTTTTTTGTTGGTGTAGAATGTCGTGTGCTCCATGTCATCTGGGTGCATTGCTATCTGGTGATAGCCCGCGAAAGCGTCCATGAACGTCATCATCTCATGGCCTGCTGTGCTATCCACAAGCTGATCAACATGGGGTAGTGGGAAGTTGTCCTTCGGGCACGCCTTGTTTAGGTCCGTGAAGTCGATGCATAGTCTTCACGTTCCGTGGGTCTTCTTCACCAGGACGGGGTTCGCTACCCACTGCGGGCATAAGGCTTCCTTGATCAGCTTGTTGTCCAGCAGCTTCTCAACTTTGGTGCTTAGGGCCGCGTACTTGTCTGGTCCATACTTCCTTCGCTTTTGGCGGACAGGTCTCCTTGTCGGATCTATGTTGAGCCTGTGGCAGGCGTGCTCCAATGAGATTCCCGTCATATCCTCATACGACCAAGCGAATACATCTAAGTTGGTCATCAGAAACAACTCCATCTTTGACCGGTACGGTTCTGGCAACTCGGAACCTATGAAAAGTTCCTAGTCCCTTTCCGGGTCCATCGGGATTGCTGTCAATTCTTCCATGGGAGTGACCTTCCTTTTTTGGCTTTTCCACCTCAGATCGTTGATGAACTCATCTCATTCCTCTTGTGACATTTGCATAGGTTCGTGACCCATACGTGGCTCGGGATCATCAGCTTTGTCTTCAACTTGGACAGGTTCATCAACTTTCACTACTTCTGGTGGCTCATCAACTTGGGATGGTTCTACGACTTGGGGGACTTGATCAACCTCCATCGGCACCGGTTCTTGATCTCCCACAGGTTCTCCGCCTTGTGTTTCCTCGACCACTTCCATGGGTGCGGGTTGCTGATCTTGCGCTGGTTCCTGCACTTGGTTAGTTCGAGTCTCCTCCACTCCTTCCATGGGTGTCGGTTGTGCCTCCCGTGTAGGTTTCGATATTTGGTCAGGTTCCGGCAGGTCACCTACCTCCATCAACTCAGTTTCTGTTGAGATGATGTTTAGAATGTTTAGCTCGTCTGCCGGAATCTGTGCATCTTCTTCAAGGATGTGAACCTGCATTACAGACTTCTTTATCTGGCCATCCTTGATCTGGAGCAAACATTCACGAACCTTTTTTTGATCCCCTTTAATGGTTCCGGCACCTCTTGGAGTTGGGAACTTGAGACAATAGTAGTAGGTCGAACACGCCGCTTTGAATTCATTGATAAAAGGGCGGCCAAGGAACCTGTTGTAGGAGGACTGCTGGTCGACAACAAGGAAATCTATTAACCTAGTCAGTCTCCGCTCCGGGTCCTCAACCGATACAAGTTGGACGCTCAACATAATACTATCTAAGGGGACAGTTACAACTTCTTTGAACCCCACTATCCTAGCATTGCTAGGTTCTATATACGACTCAAAATCACCTAAGGCATCTAAGGTGGATTTGAAGAGTATGTTGGTGAATGCGCCAGTGTCCACAAGCAGCCTGTGAATTCGGACGTCCATAATGTTGGCGCTTATCACCAATGAGTCATTGTGGGGTGTCAGAATCCCCTCCAAGTCCGCCGAAGAGAATGTCAGTTCAGCCGTAGGCTGTGCGGCGGGCATGGAACTGGAGCTGCCTTCTTGAACCTAATTTACGGCCCGGACTTCGGCATTCCTCTGCCTTTTGGAAATGGAGGATCTCCCATCCTGGAGACCTCCGACAGCTCCGATCACTTCGTCGAGAACCAGGAGTTCACGAGTGGGCTCTTGGTCTTGTTGAGGTTGGGGAGGTGCCCTTCACCTATGTTGAGGTCCACGCCGGTCTTCGTCCTCCTCTTCATCATCTGACACCTCCCTTCTCTCTACCCTGGTTCTTTTTGCCGGTACCTTTTTGACGAACTCGGCCAGCTTCCCATCCTCGTAAAATTTCCACAATTGCTTGAGGAGGTCACGGCATTCGCTGGTAAAGTGGTCGATCGATTGGTGGTAGGCACAGTACTTGTTGGGGTTAAGCTTCGTGCGGTCTTGACGGATTCTCCTTGGTTCGCTCAACAGGGCTTTGTCCTTGAGCGTAGTAAAAACATGGTCAACGGAGACGGTGAGTACCTAGTTGAGCTTCTCCTTGAACTCATCTCCGTCACCGAAAGCTTTCAAGTTCCGGGGAGCTTTGTATGTGCCCCCGGACTTCTTCCCGTATGGCTTCTTCTCCTCTGAGACACCAACCACTTTCAGGAGGGCCTCCTGCATAGCCACGAACAACCCAGCTTTATGTCGAAACTCGGTGTAGGTGTTCGGGCAAGCTAGGTGTATTTCCCTCCAGAGCTCGGTGCATTTCCCTCCAAAGCTCGGTGCCTTTCCTAAGGCCAGCCATCACCGCGACGATCTTGGTATCTTCGCTCACCGGCTCACCTTCCAGCAGGATCTTATCGAACCTCTCCAGGTACTGTTGGTCGGTCTCATTATCACCTTGGTGGATGTTGGCGAGCCGGTGCTTCTGGGTCAGATAAGACCCGAATCTAGAGAAGTGGACCAGAAACACCCGCGTGAGTTGGCCAAATGATTGAATTGACTCTGGTGCGAGTGATGAGAACTAGAGATGAGCTCGATCCCCGAGGGTTAGCGGGAAGTTACGGCACTGAGTGGCGTCGGTGGCACCTACCAAGATCAGATAGTCTGCATACTTGGTCAGGTGGACCTTTGGGTCACGTTCGCCTTCGTATGCAGACATCACCGGGAATTGGATTTTCTTTTGAACCGGTGCTCTGAGGACGGCAGGTGTCAAAGGAGATGCGGGGAGAATGGTGGCATCAGGTCCACCGAATTTGACTGCTACTTGCATTTGTAGCATCTCGACGGCCCTTTTCAATGTGGCCAGCTCGTCATTGCGGGCCACCTTCTGTGGAGGCTGCTCGAAGGTCGTTCGCCTCGTGGACGCACGTCCTTGCAGTCCCTAGCTCTGGGGTGACCCCTCTGTGACGGGCTGGAATTGACGCCTACCATTCGGGCCCAACCTATTAGCTGCGGGTCTTCTCAATCGGTCATGGGCGGACCTACGAGGCTGTAGGTCCGATTTTCCCCTAAGGAATGAAGCAGGGGCCACCGTTCATTCGTTCTCTTCGCGTCTCGGCCCCAATCTGCCCTGGAGGACCTCCCCCCTCTACGAATGATGGGTGGCAGATGCCCCGGTATAGGCTGAAGTTCATCCATCACGTGGACCTGGTCCTACCACCACTTTGGCCTTCCCGGCGCGCTCCCTGTGCTGGAGAGCTTGAGCTGAGTTCGCCTCTTGCTCAGTGGGGAGGTCGTTGTACTGCCCTCGGGTTTGGGTGCCCTGGGTTGGCCTTGTCTGCTCCCTGGCCTCATTAGCTGGAGCTCGCCGCGGCACTAGGGCGAGCTCGTCATGTTGCCTCTGCTGCAACCTCTGCAGGGCAGCAATCGTGCGTTGGAGCTCGTCGGGATTGTTGGCGAGGTCCCTCAGGGCAGGGTTTAGTTCGTCCTGAGCTGTTGGAGCTCGCGGGGTGTTGCTCTTCTGGGGAGCTCGGCGCGAGGTCTCCCCCTCAACCTGGTTCTGGTTGTTTCCCTTCCACCTCCTAGTAGTCGCCGAGGTTTGTTCCTTTGACATGGTTTAATTTCTAGGTAAAGGTTGCTTAGGTCGTCGACTTCCAGTCAAGGTAATTCCGTTCAGGTTTTTGTCCAGCCTTGCGTGCAACAAATTATCCAGAATCTGGTTTATTTGTGTACACGCACACGTTTAAAAGCCTTTTTGCAGAATCTACAAGCCCAAAAATCTGTGTTTTTGTGTGAAAAATGGAAATATATGTATATCTTCAAGTGTTCTTGATTCTTGGTCAAGAACACCTTCAAATCTTCAAACAACCCTCACTTTTGCTGTCAAATTTTTCCAAAATCGAAGGTAATGCACCGGCCCTCCTTCTAGCGCCAAATTGTTGATAGAATTTCGTAATGATGTAGTTAAATGGTTGTTATAACATATGATTCTATCAAACAATAATCTAAGAAATATTTGTTCTTGAATGGATAATGTAGAGAGAGAAAGTGAGAGCTTAGAGAGAGAGAGAGTAATTGTGTATTATGAAAACTTGGAGAGAGAATGATACAAGAGAGACCTATTTATAGGTCTGCATGTGTGAAGTGACACCTTGTGGGCCTACTTGGCTTTAGGTGTTGACAAGTGTCCTTGACACTTGTCCCAGTTCACCACTCATGCTACCTTTACAATGTTTGTCCTACTACACATCTACTTGCATCTTATACATACATTATCTAACACCCTCGGCCTAGGCGAGCTCCGGTGTCTTGTATTCTTCTGGGAGCAATGTAGTGGTGGGCTCTTGTTGGGTTTCTATGAACGTGGGCGAGCTTCCCTTCAAATGGGGGAGCTCGCCAACAAGCTTCTCTCTCCTGGGCATAGTTGGTTCTGTGACTTCTGATAGTTGTTTGGGCGACCTTCGTCCCCATCTTGGCGAGCTTCTTTATGCTGACTCTAGCCAAGGATGGTGATGCAGCTTCTACGTAGGTGGGCGACCTTCTTAGCCTTGGGCTGATTCCATGATTATTCTTAGGTAGTTCGCCTATCAACATGGTATTTATGATTGTTTTCTTAAAATTAATCTGATGTAAATAGTTTGGATCAAGTTATTCCTTTTTTATAGGATTAGGTTGAATTCAAATATCGGGCCATGATTTAATCATTGGCTCAAATCCTAGAAACCAATTAAACATAATTTTATTTAGTATTAGAAACTTAATCCACCCTAATCTATCAAACAAAACATTCCCTAAGAATAATTCACTAATTACCCAAAGAACAAGTGTAAGTAATACCCCAAGAACGAGTGTAAGTAATATCCCAAGAACAAGTCTATTATACCCCAAGAGCAAGTCTAAGTAATACCCCAAGAACAAGTCTCAGTAATACCCCAAGAACAAGTCTAATTAATACCCCAAAAACAATTCACTAATAACCCCAATTTACTAATACTCCAAGAACAAGTTTGTAATACTCGAAGAACAAATTAATAATACTCAAAGAACAAATCATTAATATCCAAGTATAAATAATACGTCAATAATAACTCACTAATACCCTAATTAACAAAAAACACAAAGTGCAGCATGTAGTATGCTTTTTTTTTTTTTTGAAAATTCAAATTAAAGTCAAAATTGAACTTAAAATTAAGATGCATTCTATACACTTGAGTGCACATAAGTATTTGTCAAATTAATTAATTAATTAATTGTCAATTAAAAAATTAATTAGTATAGTGGTACCTTATACTTGCTCAGGAGTGGTATAGTGGATCCATACATTTAAATTTCATTAATTAGGAAAGTTGGGGAATAGGCTTCGCCACCTAATTCTTGAACTACACGCATCGTAGACTTTAAGCTATTTCAAAATTTTAATTCGTAACGTAAATATATATATATAATTCAGGAATAATATTAATTACTTCTTTTAAATAATATTTTTCCATTTCTATTTTATTTTTTCATTTAAATTTTTTTAATTAATATAATGCCCGAACTTTTCACTATTCATTAGCCAATATATCTCATGCTTTATGTGCTAATTTATAATTTTTTAAATATATTTTATGTATTATGTTCATCTTAATTATTAATGTGCTATTTATATTTTCATGTATTTGATGTTTTTAATGTGATTTTATTTATTCTTACTGTGAGATAGCTTAGTATAATTATGTGGACTTAGTAAAATAGAAAAGAATAATGTAAATATAACATAAGGATTAAGCCGTCTCAGAGCAATTTGCAAGGGAGGAGGGACACACAAATTAAGAAGAAAGTAGAATAAAGTAAAAAAAAAATAGTGCTTTGAGGGTTAATTTGGTAAAATTTTATGTAAAAAGTGAAAAAATTGGTTGGATTGAGTGTAATGTGGACCCAAAAAGTGAAAAAGTAATGACATTTTGTGTAAATATGTAGATATTGTGAGGGTGAAGTTTATAAAAGAGTTTTCTTTTTTAGTTTGCAAGTTCCTTTGGGACGTTTAAAAAAAAAACTTGCAAGTTCCTCTGGAAAAGAGAGGATATAAAAGGCATATTTGCATTCACTAAAAAATAGAAACAATCACTTTTAATATTTATAATCTGTGAGTGAGGTACTTTAATAAAAAAGTGATTTCGTCTCCCGAGAAGCCGTTGGATACCGGCCTAAAATTAGGAGGTGTATGAATAATCTATAAATATATAAAAGCACAAGTATGTATCAGAACAGAAAGTGATTTTCTGGGCGAGTGTTAGACAACGCGCTCCATGATAAAATGTTGAATGCTACGCGCTGGTTTTTACCAAGATAGTTGCAGCACTATCTATATTTATGTATTCTTTCATTTATTTATTAGATTTTACTTGGAAGTGTGTCAGCTTTTGGGAAGTTAAAAATTTAAAAGTAATTTAATTAATTGGTAAAATTATTTGATAATAGACTCCTATGATAAAAATTATGTTTAATATAACAACGTCTAATTTAAAACTTTTTATAATGCTTATGGTAATTAAATTACTCATTTGATTAATTACTTCTTTATACTCAAGTTTTAACACATCATTTATATATATATATATATATATATATAATTGCAAATTAATTACTTTTTTACAATCTTTAGTTTAATATTTTAAATATGTAAAAATATATTTTAGATTTAAAAATATGTATTTTATTACACGAAATGAATTTCAAGTTTTGTAGTATTTTATTATATAAGTTCAATTGATTTTTGATGCACACTTAGTGCAATTTGTATGATCGTTTTTTCGTCAAATTTCAGTAAGCATATATTAATATGAAATCTAACTCCTTTTACCCACCTTTTATATGTATTTTTAATTACTTAAATCGCTAATTTTGTGCATGATAATTATAGATTAAATTTGTATAACACCGTTTCATGATATGAGACTTACACTTATTAGTAAAAAATTATTATTTTTAAAAAGTAACAATATTTTTGTTAAAAGTAACTATCACTTTTTTATTAAACTTTATTACTTTTCAAAAGTGATAATTTTTTATTAATTTTTTTGATCGTTAATATTAGTTGTTAACAGTTAGAAGTTAGTTTATCAAGTCCTCAAATACTCCTAAATAATTTTCTATTAATAAGTGTCAGGTCTCGTATATGTCTTTTTTCATTAATCATATTTATTCTTAAATTGGTTCCTTAATAACCTATAATATCTTTTAACATATTTATTTTAATTTATAAAAATTATTACTCCATCCGTCCTAAAATACATTTTATAGATAAAGTGACACTCATTTTAAGAAATTAAGATTGAGTGTAACTGTGTAAGAGAGTTGAATTAAAAAAGAGTACTTTATTGAGTTTTGTAAGTGTGAGTTGTTTCTTTTGTGGGTGTGAAAGTAATATTAGGATGTCCAGAAAAAATTAAAACTGATCTTGGGATTGAAGGAATAATATTTTTTGAAAATTAATTTTAAAAGTTATGTGCATATATTTAAATTTGAAAAATAAATAAATAATTATAGTATAATAATAAAATCGTGCATCGCACGGGAGAAATGCTAGTTATAAATAAGATTACAAGTTGAGTGTAGGCTATAAGGGTATGTTTGTTTTGAAACTAGCACGGATGAACGTAGGACTTCGCGATCACGCTCTACACGAATTTGGGATGTAACATCCGGATTTCACATCTCAAACTCAATCCACACCTAAAAATACCTATTAAACCTATTATTACTCTTTCCAACACAACACTCATAAAATACCTATTATATCTATTATTATACCTATAAAATCAATCATTATCATATTTTAATTTGACATGAAATAACATCATACCCTAATAAAATTTCAAAACAAACACACACTTTTACTACAATTAATAACATAAATTTAAATATGACTCTATCCAAATTCCAAAACAAACATGTACTAATATTATTCATCGGAATTTTAACATTTTAGAATTCCAAAGTCATAGTGCTATGGGCACCTAAATCCCAAATCAAACATACCTTTAAAAAGTAAGGCAAAGCTTTGTATGAAAATAGTTCATGATAAGCTTATCATGAATCAGTTTTAATATATCAAATATTTAATCAGGTGTATTAAAACCAAACATTTTAACAATGTTGAATAGTGCAGTAAAACTGACCAAATAAGGCAAAATCATGAAGACTGCTTAAATTCAAATGGAGAAGACTTCAAGTTATATGATTCGACTTCAGTGACCAAAACTAAAGTTCAATCTGCATACACATATTCAAACCGCAATTTCTTATGCTGCTGCAGCAGCTCCAGTATCTCCTATTATAAAAGTTAGCCGAGGCCTCTAACATACTGATCGACCGTCTTGTTAAAAAGATCACATCTGCACAAATGAAGTAAACATCAAACTAAATTAGCATGAATTAATCACATCAGTTAAGAACATGAACACAATCAAATAACACGGTATTTGCGGTATTCTTTCTATCATAGATATGATATTCTTCAACTGAAGGTACCACAAAACCAATATAAACACATTATGTGTTTTATTTTATAGGAACAAACTGGTGTTTAACTATGTCAATTAGCTAATGTCAAACCGTGCTGTTCGACATGTTGAAGGTTCAATCTTACAATTATAGGAGCTATTCAGGGTACTATTAGAAAATCTGTTCTGACTTCTAAGGTGGCTACTAAATTTATAGACATTTCTTCACCTTATCCTGGTTTCATCACAGATTCTTCACTAAACAAAAAACATACTCTTACCAATTCAGGCATGGAAAACGGAATTAGAGCACACTATATATGAAAATTTCATAAGAAAATCTTAAGCAGAATCTTACATAACATATGAAATACGATTAAAATATATATAAGTACAATTACCAACATACAGGGGCTGAGGAAAAAGTGACCACTGTATTTTCCTGAGTAAATTTAATGCTTAACAAGGAAGTTGATTAAAGAACTTGGCATGCAGAAGCACAAATAAGGGTTTAATATTAACAAGTATTAATGTCATGAATCATGTCTAAACACTACTGCATTTCCAAATCACTAGAGTTCATTTAAAAAAACCACCAAAACATGTTAATCACATGCCCGGTAGATCCATTATAGAAAAATGATTAGAATGGACAATTGTGTTTCATCAAATATCCCATACTGAAGAAAAAAATCACTCACCTAATGTGAGATCCCGGAGTATATAGTGGATTCTTGACAACATACTCCACATACAAGTTATATATGTACTTCAAAGAGTCTCAGATCGCCTGTTCTTGGGTGAGTGACTAAAATTATCTGCAGATAAACCAGATTATCTCACTAAAAACACCCTGGTAATAATCATGTAATGAATGGTTAACATGGGAACTTATTTACCTTAACTGAAACATAAGAACAAAAATACATAATTCCCACATTTAGAGAGCATATGAAGGTGGATGAAATATTTTGGCAGTTTGATATGATGTACAATTTAAAAAACATTATTCTAGACAAAAGTTCCAAAAACATCGCATCACACACAATCTCTTCTGCAAGTAGCAACTACCTTTCTTGGTTGATATAAAGAAACCTATAGTAGCTAAGTCAATTAAATGTTACTGGCATATATCCCCACATAATCTTGTTAGATTGCTCCACAAGGAATCAGATCATATTGCACGGACAGGTGACATACTTGGGATGTTAAGTAACTTTCCTACAACGGTGAAATACCATGATTTTTAAGGTAATTATAACAGGAGTTAACAGGTAACATAGGATTTTTGAATTACAATTTATGCTATCCCTCGAGTCAGGTGTCTAAGAGAGATTAAGCTAAGAGAGATTAAGCTAGATTATCCTTAAAACTACACTATATTTCAACAAGTAACCATGTTTTCTAGAAAGATTCCTGAAGAACAATTGAGTAAATATTTTATGTTAAAACAGACCTAATGTAAGAATAATGAAAAGAGAAGCGAAAGTTCTACTGATATTATCGTTAAATTGAAAAAAGACCTTGTCCATCGATATTATTAACTGTAAGCTTAGTACTTAAGTTTAATTTTGCCCATCTAAATGTGGAGCATTTATGCAATTTTAATGAATTCATTTATGCTACTCTTTAGCAATAGAGTACAATATTTGCCTCCATCGGAATTGCTTATCCACCTTTAATTATGTATCAACGACACCAGATCTCCCTGTTTTGACCATAATATGCTACTTACCAGGTCCTAGTGTTGTATTTTTTCGCATACATCAAAAAGGAGATGAAAATTCACAAAAATATTTACTTCAAGGACTATTCACACCTATTTCTTTGGAAGGTAGAATGGATCAAGAAATTCTAATACTTCTGTTATCACTATGCATTTTAGATATCATCCAGTCATTACAAATCAATAAAAAGGCATCATAAAATAAGAAAAGTTTACATAACAGCAGATTCAGTGACCACTAAAACCAGAACCCGTGGGCATGCACTAAAACAACATTTTTTCCAAATTAGCATTAACAAATATAAGCAAGATTCTAGGCACTTGACTTAATTCTTCATTTTCACAAATAACACTTAGCTACATTTGGAACCACTGTTGAAGCCTTAGTTGTACTTTGCTAGAAAACCAATCCAATGCTAAGGCCCCTTTCAGTAATGCAATTACAGAAGCCTCAATTCCATTAAATCAAACTCAGTTTATCCAAAATTGCACATAATTTACTTGCAATCTTACATCATAACAAATGAATCTCACTTTGGAACAATCAAACACTCCACAATCCAAGAACTAAATGTCATGATATTAGCTCTTGGTAGCAGTAAAACTAAGGAAAGGAAAATCGACACAATTATTAAGTACCTTAATCCCCGATGGACTCTCCATGAAACTCAATTTATACGTATTAGTTTTGAAACTGTGAAAAGAACAGCCTTGCCCAGGTAGCTGTGGTACCCCAAGATTCCCCTTCTCAACACTGCCCAACAAACAAAGACTCTCAAAACGGTCGCAGAAAGGAAAATTAAGAATTAAAATCACTTGCTAAATGGAAAGAGGATCGTGAAGCAACTAAAAGAAAATGATTATCAAAGAAGAATAACATCGAACACCTTGTCGGATCCATCTTTGCAGTCAATGATTTGAGAGAAAAGAGGAGACCAAACATGAGCTTGTGATCTTGCTGTGAACTGAGAGTCTTGAGGGGTCGATTCCATTCCCTGTAAAGCAAACATATTCCATTTCTGTTGAATATGTAAAGCATGTGGGCATTGTTCCCGGATACAGTCGGAGCTGGTGGTGATGGGCTGATTTCTGCGCTTCCGAAGAATTGCATTGTCCTTCGATCTCGATCGGAATTCCCAGCCGGCGATTTTGAGCAGAAATTGGGAAACCAGTGAGTATTTTTCACGGTTTTAACCCACACAGAAAGGTTATATAATTATGCTCCCCACTTTTTCTTTGGAGTTGGATATTTACACCTCGGGTGGGTAAACATAAACAATTTGGGTTTACCATTTAGAGCTGCCAACTTCGCACCGATCTATCCAATATTTGAGATTAACTCAATCTATAAATAAAGCAGTAATTATACAATTGGTTGATTTTGCTGGCGAGTGAACAGCCACTCGCTCAACAGTATAATCGTGACTTGCACTTCCTACCGTAGCGAGTGAACAGTCAACTTTAAACCATCGTATTTTGTTTTTTTTCCATTCACTGGGACGCCTAATTTTTAGTTATAAAATCTGCAAAAACTGTTGAGCAAAAAATAATTTTGAAACCCTAATAAAATATAATCAGATTCAATTATACCTTTAGTTGACAGGCCGTGGACGGCAGGGATGTAGCGCACAGGCGGTTGAGGTGGAGGAAGACTACAAGAGTATAGAAGTGGGTTTCTGAAATTTTAGGTTTAGATATAGGTCTCATGGGCCATAATGAAATCTTGGCCCAACTTTCTTATTTATGATTTATCTATACAAATACTACACACTTTATTATTTTATTTGTTTAAATTATATATAAAATATCAAAAATACCCTCCTCACCCTCTCTTTTGAAAAAAAAAATACACCCACCCTTTAATTATCGGAAAAAACTTTCAGAAAGCACAAAAAAATGTTTTTTTTAATTATTGAATTTAAATGGTATTTTTCAAAAAAATTCAGAAAAATGGGATTGAGAAAAAAAAGAAGTAGCAAAGTTTATTTAACTGGTGAATTCTCTATTATCTCGAAAAAAAAACTAGAAAAATGTGAAAGAAAGGAAGAAAAAGTAGCAAAGGAGAAAACAAAATTTCAACTATTTTAACAAATAACCCAGTCAATTTTTTTTTTATAATATTTTTTAGGAAAAATATAAATTTTTTGGATGAAATAAAACGGAAAAAGAAGGCATAAATCATAAAAATAAATCGAACAAATTTTTTATAACATTCTTTGAAAGAAAGCTAAAAATTCAAAAAAGAAAACTGAAAAATTGTATAATTTTTCATATAACTAAAATCGAAAAAACAATACAAAATAAAATTCTGAACTTTGATACCAAAATAAGAATTGAGAGAAAAGAAGAAGAGAAACAGGTTATGGAAGGAGGAATAAAAATTTCGTTATTCTTCTTACCTATTTTATTTTTATTCTTTTAAATTTATGATGGCAAATGGATGAATGAGTCAATGGAGATGGAATTTTCATATAACGAATAATAAAATGGCGGCTGGCGTCTCACAAAAAAAAAAGCGAAATAGAGAGGTGAGAGTAAGAGGTGGAGAAAAAAGAACTATGGGAAGAGTTGAGAAGAGAAAGTGAGAAGAGTGAGGAAAGAGAGGAGAAAAAAGAGGGAGGTGGTTGCAGGAGAGATAATAGAGGAGAGAAAAAAATTAGAGTTTTTAAATAGGGATAAAAATGATAATTTATGGTGTGTAATAATCGTATGATGAGTGTATACATTTTGTGTGTGTACTATTAACTTATGCAGGTGCATATAACTTGGGCCATACAAATATAACAACAAAATCTTGGACCAAATTGGGCCCAAGATTCTTTTTACTTTTTTTTTAATTATTTTTATATTACTCCATATTATATAGCAAATGTGGTTTAAATTTTATTTTTTTGCTATAAGATACAATGTTCAATCCTCTATACTTACATTATATTTTGTAATTTTTTAATATTATATAAATTATATTATTATTTATTAAGATATATATATATATATATATATATATATTTATTTATATATATAATTATATACTCATCTAATAAAAAATATTTTGTCCAAAGTGTTAATTAATTTTATTATTAATTTTTTTTAAATCAATAAGAAAAATATTGAAAAATTTTATTGTTTGGTTTAATGATAATTTATTGGCATTACTATGTAAACATATAAAAAGTCTTTAAAGGTAAAATCTAAAAAAAAAAATTGAAGCATAGTCTCCAATATTTTATTTCTTGTGTTGAATATAAAAGTTCTCAATCCTATTTTCATTCGACTCATGTATAATTCCTGCAGCTATAAAGTAATTTAAATAATAGTTGATAAAAAAAATTTTATGTCTCCTTCTAAACTTTTTTTTATTTCAATGTGCATATGCATATTCAGTATTTCTTCAAGTAGACAAATTAAGATAATTTTTTTTAAATTTTTACAAAGATGGGTGTGTATCACTATTTGGACATGAAAACAAACAACTCATAAGAAATTGGTTAGTGATTCGAACAATAAGAATGAGTTTTCAATGATCCAAGAGATTAAACTCCCTATTGGTCTATAATAAAGGATAAATATATTTTTATAATTTTATATTATACATGAATATACATTATATTAGATAATTAATATTATTAATGAGACATAGACTTAATGTAATATTTAAAAAATATACAATTTAAATAGTAAAGTGGAGTTTTGTGCCAAGTATGAAATCAACTCACAAATCACCTATTTTAAAACGAAGTGAATTCATGCGTATTACACAAAATATTAAGAATTAAAATTCATGGTATATAATATGTTCATAATATGATAAAAAGTAAGAATTTTAAAAGATATATTAATAAAGTTTTGTATGACATTAATAATTCTAAAGTTATGTTGTATAAAAAATTATTTTAAAATTATTTTTGTTATAAATATTGTAATATTTAATATAAGATAATTTTTATTTGACTGATCAAACTATTTTTTTTAAATAGGTAGTCCCAAGAAGAATTTTCAAAATCTGTTGATTAACTAAATTAATATTCTTTACAAATTAAAATGTCGGTACATATATATAGTTATATACACATATATATTTAAGCAAAAATTAATATAAAAAAAGTAGTTAATTTACACATAAAAAAAACAATGATACACCATCAAATTTAATCACATCATGACATATGCAAAAATTTAATTCCGCACTCTCTCTGTCCTAAAGATATTGCATAGTTAAATTTTGGGACAGTTACAAAATAATTTATTTTAAAGCACTATTTTTAAATTGGTACAATATGTTAAAAAATTAAATCTATTATTCAACTCATATTTACTCTATAATATAAAATGTTTGTACCAATTCAAAAATAGTGCTTTAAAATATACCAATATGAAATTATTTTAAAATTTCTTAAAATTTTGTACATGAGTTAACTTATAGTATTTAAATGGATAAAATAGTTTTTAATGAGGGTAAATTGTTCAATTTAAGTGAAGAAATAAAAGAAAGATGTATTTGTGTGTAATTATTAGTTGAATGTGATGTATATTATGTATTATAGATTTTTGTGAATAATGAGTAGTGCATTGTACAATATCTTTTGAAATATAAAGAGTAACATATAGGAGAATTAATATTTGACCTTATAAATTTAAATTCATACATATTATAAAATAATTAATCATTTTAATAAAATCAAAATTTTGTTTTATAAATATTATAGATCGTGCATCGCACGGGTGAAAATACTAGTTTTTATAGGTTCGATTGAAAAATAGATCGACTCAATTTGTGAATATTACTTGGTCGGTGAGCTGGGTTGAGTGTTTGCATTTGTACCTAAAACTAGTAATTTCGTCCTGCCCCGATGGACCGGCCCAACCTAGCCGATGATTGAGTTTATTTAGAATCAATTTTTATAGGTTTCATTGAAAAAACAGGACTGTCCTGCCCGGACTGTGATTATAATTTGGCCCGATGTGTCAGACTGTTTGCCAGCTCTAATGTCGTATATCATACTTATCAATTCAAAATATATCAAAAATATTATTTTTGTGGTACATCAAAAATTTTGATACAGTATGTTGTACCTTATATTTTTAGGATGTTACCGGGACAAAAACTTGTATACACCCGGGTTCATGGTGAACCCGGGTATAACCCAATAACCCAAATAACAAAACAGGTCAAATTTAAGGTCAAAACGCGGGAAAATTGTTCCACCCATTTCACCATTCTTTCATGAAAACGGCACGAAAAATATTCCTTTCCACCGATTGTTCCCCATATTTCATCATTCTTCCAAGAAAACGATTCCTTTCCACTGATTCTTCCACCGGTTGGAGTGAAAATTGTCATTCACTCCGAACGGTTGAGTGCTCAGGCTGTGACGGTGGTTGGTTGAGTGCTCCGGTTGACGGTTGCTCGCCTGAGAATCAGGTGCGGCCAAGGCGCTATAGGTGAGGCGAGAATCTGCTTGGCGGTTTCTGGTTTGGATTTCAGAGGTGGTCGGTGTGTGTTGGCTGTGGAATCATCGTTTCCGACGCAGCGGGGCCTCAGAGGTAGAGCTGCTTTGAAGTCTATCACCGATTTCATCATCTTCAACACTGATATCATCTGTTTGTGCTGTCCATTTTCTATTACGAAGGTATGTGTGTGGTTTTCCATTAAGTGATTACTAGTGATTACTGTTAAATTAGGTACTGCCCTCATTGACATGTACTCCAAATGTGGGTGCTTAGATATTGCTAAGAATGTGTTTGACAAAATGCATGAGAGATATTGCTTAGATTTGGCAATATTGCTGAGAAGGTGTTCGGCAATATTGCTTAGATATTGTTTGCTTAGATTTGTTGTATATGCTTTTGTTTTAACATATATTAATTGGAAAAATTCGAATGGGTAAGATGTAGATGGAGTAGTACTGTGGAGTAGTCATTATTTATAAAAGTGATCATCCATGTTCATAGTAGTGATAGTCTTTATTAATAATAGTGATATTCATTATATATGACAGTGATAGTCTCTATTCATAGTAGTGATAATTTTATTTATAACAATGATAGTTCTTATTTTTAATAGTGATTGTCATTATATATGACAGTGATAGTCTTTATTCATAGTAGTGATAGTTTTATTTATGACAGTGATAGTACGTGTTCATAACAGTGATAGTTTTTGTGAATAACAGTGATACTCTATTAATTTTGCAGATTTTCATTCCATTCTGGTTTGAGAACCATTATGCTGCTGTTGTCATCAACTTTGTTGATGAAAGGATTCAATATTTGGATAACCGAACATATGAAGATGTGCTAGCTGAAGTTTACAATTTCTATAATAACAAACCAACATTGATCCAGCGTATTACTAAGGAGAAGAAAGATGAAGTCTTAAAGATGAAGGATGAGAAGAAAAAGATTGCTGCCGAGAGAAGAAATAAGAGAACAAGAAATTGTTGTTTTGAAAAATATCTTTTGGTTTAGATTTGGAAAACATGTTAGCCTTTGTACTGAAATGGATGTGCATATGACGTTTTTTTGTCTATTTTAAACAATGATGGTTATGTAGTTTACCAAATTTGTGTCTTGTCGATAAGAGCATTTTGAAGGGGAAAATATGTTTCTTGTGAATGTGTTGTTATAAATTTTGAGAGGTGTTTTGATGTCTCTATTTTTGTATTTGTTTCTTGAGTTTGTATGGTCAAGTGTTGATTGGGAGAGCATTTTGAGTTCATGAATGTAACAGTGATAGTCCTTCAACATAATAGTGATAGTTCATGAATGTAACAGTGATAGTCCATCAATATAACAGTGATAGTCTTTCAACATAACAGTGATAGTCTTTCAACATAACAGTGATAGTCTATCAACATAACCGTGATAGTTCATGAATATAAGAGTGATAGTCTATCAACATAATAGTGATAGTTCATGAATGTAACAGTGATAGTCCATCAATATAACAGTGATAGTCTTGATCTTGTATCATATAAAGCACTCTTTCAGCATCCCATATTTCAATAGTGTTCATTTTCAATCTGTTTACAAAATTCAAGTGGTCTTTAATGGTATAACCAACAATCTCCTCTCCCCCAACATGATGTGCCATGTAACGATAAGATTCTGTCGGTCTCATCCCCGAACTTATCATCTCTTCTATAGCTTTGGACTTCTCATCTGTAATCCTTCGTTCTGAACGATGAAGATGATTTCATTTAGTTCTAGTCAATGGATGATTATGCTCTTCAACATGCTTCACAACTTCATAAGCTCCATCACCATTCATTTTGATTTTCATCATTGCCTTGCAGTTTGTTCTTGTTATTGAAGTGTTCTTTTTCTTTCCTGAACTATTTTTCCTTGTTGAAACTCTTTCTCCAGCACAAGAGCACATGAAGAGTTTTCCTAATACAATGGAAGTCTCACCATTTGAATATCGGCTAGTACCTTTACGCACACTAAATCCCACTTCACGAGCATGCTTGCAGTATAATTTATACATATCATCAACTGTTTCTTTCGTCATGCCAAATAAAGAACCACCTGCACCATCAAGATGAACATTATTTTATATATACAACATAAATACCTTACATAAATACAACCAATATATATTTATAATAGTTGAAATATAGTTTTTAGATCGTTTACCTAGATTTGCTATCATAACATCTTCAATGTTTTGTCCATATGTTAAAGTGAAATCATTAAATTCTTCTTCTTCTTCTTCTTCTTCAAGGGGCTCAAATTGTTTTAAGTCTAGTATTTCATCTGTAAAATCAAATAACAAATCAATACAATTGATTAGATAAAAAAATAATATAGCATATAAACATAAAAATTGTCACTATTGTATGTAAATACACTATCACTATCATGCACAAATAATATCATTGTCATACATAGTCACTGTCATGAACTATAATTATTACTTCCATGCATATCACTGTCATGTACAAATAATAACATTGTCATGTTATATGACTATCACTATTATGTAGCATGACTATTACTATTATACAATAAAGACACAAATATATTATAACTATCATACACAACGATTATCACTACCATGCATTTTGAATATCACTATCATGCATCAAGACTATCACTGTTATGAATTATAATTATTACTATAAATAAAGCATGCACAAAAAATCCACTCTATTACTGTAATGTAATCAAACTATCACTGTCATACACTTCAACTATCACTGTCATATATAATAACTATCACTACCATGCTTATTGACATTTATAGTTATATGAACAAGCTATCACTGCCATATACTTTGACTATTACTATCACGTAGCATGACTATCACTACCTCGAAGCATTACTATCACTATCATGTAACAAATATTATTATTGTCATGCAAATTTGTTTTCACTATCATTTACAAGTATTATCACTGTAATGAATTGTTACTATCACTTTCATGCACAAAAACTAACAAAGTCATGTATATACACGTTTATCACGTAATTGTTTCTTGCATTGAATTGAATTTCATCAACTTACCTGTATTTATATGAAGACTATCATCCGAATTTATCAAGCTCATGTTAGACTCATCGTTTGTTGTAAAATCGCTCATTATGACAAAAAACACAATCAACAAACTATTATAATGATGTACGAGAGAGAGAGAGAGAGCAATCGCAACGAGTGCGTGCGAGCGAGAGAGAGAAAGAGATCACGACGTGTGTGCGAGAGAGAGAGAGAGATCAATCATGATGTGTGTGCGAGAGAGAGAGAGAGAGAGCAATCGCGACATGAGAGAGAGAGAGAGAGAAATCGCAACGACTGTGTGAGTGTGTGCGAGAGAGAGAGAGAGAGAGAGAGAGAGAATTCGTGAAAAATTGAAAGTGACAATTTGGGTTGAAATTTGAGGTGGATCATTAGGGTTCACCATGAACCCGAGTTCACAGGAAACCTACTCTGTTACCGGAATGCATATCTAATTTTTTTGGCATTTTGATATTTTAGATAAAAAAATATATAGTATTTCATTATCTTTTGTATACCGGAAATGGAATTATGTATGAAATAGTATGCTGGTATATGCCCGTATCGATATTTCAATGTGGTATTTATAATAATATTTTTATGAATAAGTCTCATGTGCATCAGTTACACGATGCAAATCAAGTTCATTTTTAAAAAGTTACACAATTTATTACTGAAAAGTTACACTATAAAAGATACACTTTTCAGTAATAATATGTGTAACTTTTCATTAGTATTTTGTGTAACTTTTAAAAAATGAACTTGAGTTGCACCGCGTAAGTTGTAACTGGTGCATACAAGACTAATTCTAATTTTATATCAAAAGTTTTGATACGGTACAAAAGTTTATATACCGAAATTTTTGATTCAGTATTTGCTATAAAATACTCCCTCAGTTCCAACTTAAATTTCACACTTTCTTTTGGACATTTTACAAAAAAATTCACACCCCAAAATAGAAAACAACTCACACCCACAAAATTTAATAAAGTATTTTTTTTAATTCAATTCTCTCATATTCGATCTTATTTTCTTAATATGCATACCACTTCATTTATGAAAAATATTTTGAAACGGAGAAAGTAGTATTTTAGTATACCATACCGAAACACCATTATTTACAGTTAACACCCACAATACACCATTATTTACAGTTAACACCCATATTTTTTTATAAATTTAACCGCTGTTAAGTGCACCAGTTCCTTGATTTTAAAAATAATAGACACACGTTTTAGTGTACCAAATTTAACTTTACTCGTAAAATGTTAAGTAATTTGTTTTACTTGCAGCACTCAAAAAACTTTGATTCTCTCAAGTTACCAGCTCAACCGATCGAAAATATGGAAGTATTTGGTGATATATTTTCTGGAATATGTTCGAGGGTTTAATGGTTCTTGCAGCTTGAAATTAGAGTTAGAATTTGTGAATTTTTTAGGTTGGAGATGGTGGAAATATTCAGGATCAATTGTCATGATTTTTCATCTTCAATGCAATTCTTTTCTTATACGTAATTTTTTTTTTTGTAAATATGCAAAATAAAATTAGTGTTGTAAAAAATGAAAAAATTCATATGTGTAGAATTTTTTGTTCATTATGCAAAAAAATATAATATGCAAAATTAACACGAGCTATGTGAAAAAAAAAAAAGAACTGAAAATCTAAAGATCTAATTTATGGCCAGGAAACAACAAAAAGATCAACAAAAAAATATAATTTCAATTTCAAAAATAAAAAGAAAAAGAAAAAAAATAAAATCAGCAAAAAGCTGCTGAAACCTGCAAAAGGGATCCACCTCATGCCGCAAAGTCAGTTAGTGGGTCATATTTTTTAGATATTTTGTAATATAATTTTTTTTTTATTTTCCTCCTTGCAATTAACTCATTTTTTAGGGATTATAGTTTTATAAGTCCAATAACTTGATACAAATTTGATTTTGATCCCAATCAATTGCTCATTTTGATTTTAATCCTATAAATTTAAAAATATTTTGAAATTGATCCTATTACCTGTAATAGCAGGTTGCACAACCGGTCAATGATTATATAGTTCTTTGTTTGATTTTTTATTACATGTTGCATTGATAATTGAATTTTAATGTCTGGGGGCAATATTTATTTAAATAATTTTTAATAATATTTTTTAAAAATTAAAATTATTAAAAATTGTTAAAAAAAATTAGAATATTTTCAAATTAGATCAGGTTCTAAAAGTTAAACTGGCAACATGTGCTTTGTTAATAATAATATATATAAATAAAATAATCTCAATATTAATCAAGAATTATTTTTAGAAATTTACTATTTATATTTAAAATTTTGAAATTTATAAAAAAATACTAAACAAAGAGAATATATTACTCCTTTCGGGCAATAATTTTATTCTTAACGAAATGGACGTTGTTGATGGATGAACCATCTAAGGGTAAGGAGCTCGCCAGGGTACTAGGGCGTACTCAAGAGAGAAGGTCGGCAGAGGAGTTCGCCCGCAGCCGATGAGGCCGCAACCAAGCCCACCGCCATACAACCCAAGAGCTCGCTCATGAGCCCGTCAGGGAGCTCGCCCATGTCCCGAGGGGGGACCTCGCCGAGGTCCACCATCACATAGCATCCAGAAGCCACGCGAGGCACCGGAACTCGCCCTCGAGCTCGCCCGGGAGCTCGCCTTGTAGCCTGTAGGACCTCGATGGTTGCGCTCTTTTTCCCTCCGTCCGGTTTATCCACAAGGGTGGTTTACAGTGAGGTTTTTAACGAGGTCCATCTAGTCTAAGGCATAGTAGTAGGACGAGGCACGGTATGGGGAGCAATGTGAGGGACTAAGACGAAGGTGTGGAACCTTCGTCAACACCGGAAGCCAAATAGACTCGTAAGGTGCCACCTCACTCTCGCACACCTATAAATAAGACCTCTCTTGTAACTATTACACAATTCTAATACATTCCAATCACAACACTTTCTCTCTCTAAGCTCTCACTCTCTTTCTCTCTACATTGTTCCCCAAGAACACTAAATTCATAGATTATTGTTTGGTAGAATTAAATGATGTGAATGTCCACATAAACAAACACGGTTAATAAATTCTATCAACAATTTGGCGCTAGAAGAAGGGTGGTGGTCGAATCTGAAAAATTAAAAAATTTTCAAGAACAAAAAGTTAGGGTTTGTTTGAAGATTTGAAGGTGTTCTTGATAAAACTCAAGAACACTTGAAGATACACACACATATTCATTCCTTCGAACGAAAACCCAGATTTCCGGACGAAAATCTAAATTTCTGGATTTCCCAAATTCTACCCGGAAAAAGTTTTCAAACGCGCGCGTGTACACGAATAAACCGACTTTCGGATAATTCGTCTCACGCGAGGCTAGACGAAAACTCGAACAAAAACCAACCTGGCCGGAGACCGTGACCTCGGCGAGCTCGGAGACCTACCCCAGCTACCTCGGCGACCTGCTGCAAGTTACCCCCTCCAACACCCAAAAATGGCTAAGAGACAGACCTCTGCAACTGCAGGAAGGTCGAAGGGGGGCGACCAGGACCAGGCCGAGGTGGAGACCTCGCGCCAGGTGGTGGAGACCTCACGCCGACCTCCCCAGAAAAGCACTGCAGCTCCGCGACCTCCGCGAGTTGTGGTGACCCAGGAAGACTTGAGCCCTGTCCTGAGGGACCTGGCTAGCAACCCCGACGAGCTCCAGCGCACCATCGCAACTTTGCAGAGGTTGCAGCAGAGGCAGAACGACGAGCTCGCCCTAGTACCTAGGCGAGCTCCAGCTGCCGAGACCAGGGAGCGGACGAGGCCCACTCAGGGCACCCAGACCCGGGGGGAGTACAGCAACCTTCCCACTGAGCAGGAGGCGAGCTCAGCCCAAGCCTGCCAACACCAAGAACGGACCAGAAAAGCCAAGGTGGTGGAGGAGCCCGCCCCATACACCGAGTGAGCTTCGGCCTACACCGAGGCGTCCGGCACCCACCAATCGACGAGGAGGGAGGTCCTCCAAGACAGACTGGGGCCCTGGTGTGGGGAAAATGAACGAGCAGCCGCCCCGATCACGTCCCACAGGGGAGACTCAGACCTGCAGCCGCGCAGGTCCGCCCATGACCGATTGAGAAGGCCCGCCACCGACAGGTTGGGCCCCCATGGCGGACGTCAATTCCAGCCCATCACTAAGAGGTCACCCCAGAGTGAGGCACCTCGGGGACGTGCGTCCACGAGACGCACGACCTTCGAGCAACCTCCACCGGAGGTGACCCGCGATGACGAGCTAGCCTCGCTGAAAAAAGCCATCGAAATGCTACAAGCCCAAGTAGCTGCCAAGTCTGGCGGACCTAACGCCACCACTCTCCCCACATCCCCATTGGCACCTGCCATCCTCCGAGCACCGGTCCAAAAGAAAATCCAATTCCCGGTGATGTCCGTATACGAGGGAGAGTCCGACCCGAAGGTCCACTTGGCCAAGTATGCGGACTTCATGATCTCGGTCGGCGCCACCGACTCCACTCAGTGCCGAAATTTCCCGCTTACCTTAGGGGACTGAGCTCATCGCTGGTTCTCGTCGCTCGCCCCGGGGTCAATCTACTCATTTGGTCAACTCTCGCGGGAGTTCTTGGCCCACTTCTCCAGGTTCGGGTCCTACCTTACCCAGAAACACAGTCTCGCCAACATCCACCAAGGCGAGAACGAGACCGACCAGCAGTACCTGGAGAGGTTCGATAAAATACTACTGGAAGGAGAGCCAGTGAGCGAGGACACTAAGGTCTTCGCGGTGATGGCCGGGCTCAGGAAGGGCACCGACCTCTGGAAGGAGATGCACCTCGCATGTCCGAACACTTACAATGAATTCCGCCACAAGGCGGGGGTGTTCGTGGCTATGCAGGAGGCACTGCTGAAAGAAGTTGGTGCCCCGGAAGAGAAGAAGCCCTACGGGAAGAAATCTGGGGGCACATACAAGGCCCCCCGGAACTTGAAGGCCTTTGGCGACGGGGACGAGTTCAAGGAGTAGCTCAACCAGGTCCTCACCGTCTCCGTCGACCACGTCTTCACAGCTGTCAAAGACAAGGCCCTGCTGGAGGAGCCGAGGCGGATCCGCTAGGACCGCATGAGGCTCAACCCAAATAAATACTGCGCCTACCACCAGGCCATCGGCCACTTCACCAGCGAGTGCAGAGACCTCCTCAAACAGCTCTGGAAATTCTATGAGGATGGGAAGCGGGCCGAGTTCGTGAAGAAGGCCCCAGCTAAGAGGCCAAGGTTCGAGAGGAGGGCTACCTCCGATGATGAGGATGAGGAAGCGGACCAACCTGGTCCCCAGAACAGACGGAGGGCACCTCCCCAGCCTCAGCAAAACATGGAGCCCACCCGAGAACTCTTGGTTCTCGAGGAGGAGATCGGAGCTGCTGGAGGTCTCCAGGACGGGGGATCCTCCATGTCCAAAAGAAAGAGGAAGGCCGAAATCCAGGCCATAAACCAGGTCCAGGAAGACAGCTCCGATCCCAGGTCCGTCCCGCAGCTTACTGATGAGCTGACATTTTCCTCAGCGGACCTAGAGGGGGTACTGACGCCCCACAATGACTCGTTGGTGATAACCGCCAACATCATGAACGTCTGAGTTCACAGGCTACTTGTGGACACCGGCACATTCACCAACATTCTCTTCAAATCCACCTTAGATGCCTTAGGTGATTTTGAGTCGTACCTGGAACCTAGCAATGCTAGGATAGTGGGGTTCGGAGAGGCTGTAACCGTCCCTCTAGGTAGCATTAGGTTGAGCGTCCAACTTGTATCGGCCGAGGACCCTGAGCGGAGGCTGACTAGGCTCATAGATTTCCTAGTTGTCGACCAGCAGTCCTTCTACAACGGGTTCCTTGGCCGTCCGTTTATTAATGAATTCAAAGTGGTGTGTTCGACCTACTACTACTGTTTGAAATTCCCAACTCCAAAAGGTGCCGGAACCATTAAAGGTGACCAGAAAAAGGCCAGAGAGTGCTTACTCCAAATCAAAGACGGCCTGGTCAAAAAGTCTGTTACGCAGGTCCACATCCTTGAAGAGAATGTACATATTCCAGTAGACGAGCCAAACATCCTAGACGTCATCTCGGTCGAAACTGAGATGATGGAGGTAGGCGATTTGTCGAAAATCGACCAAGGCACAGGACCTGTGCAAGACACACAACCGGCACCAATGGAGGGATTGGAGGAGACCCAAGTGTTGGGACCTGCGCAAGTGTCGGGACCTGCGCAGGAACAGCAACCTGCTCTTATGGAGGTGGTTGATGAAACCCAAGATGGGGGACCTGCGGGAGGTCAAGAACCAACACCAATAGACGTTGACCCAACTCCCCAGGTCACCGCACCATTCCAAGTTGACAAACCAACGGACGTACTGACAGTTGATGAACCCGCCCAAGCTGAAAGCCAACCCGATGACCTCGAACCGCGCATAGGTCACGAACCTGAGCAGATGTCACAAGAGGAGTGGGACGAGTTCATCAGCGACCCGAGGTGGAAAGGTCAAAAGAGGAAAGCCACCCTATGGAAGAACTAACGGCACTCCCTGTGGACCCAGAAAGGGACTTAGAACTTTTCATTGGTTCTGAGTAGAGCTGTTATACGAGCCGAGCGAGCCCGAGTAGTGCCAGGCTCGGCTCGGCTCGTTAAGCTTATCGAGTCGAGCCGAGCGTAGCTCGTTAAGCAAACGAGTATTTTTTTGAGCTCGGTTCGGCTCGTTTAACACTTCGAGTCGAGTCGAGTCGAGCCCTTAACAAGCCGAGCTCACGAGCAGCTCGTTTATTTTAATAACAATAAAGCTAAAAATATCATCAATTCACCAGTATGAGTGATTTGAGAATATGAATTGTATTATTATGTAAAATATTAATATTTTATACCCTAAATTATATAATATTTATAAAATAACCTCTATTTTTCGAGCCTACCGAGTCGAGCCGAGCCGAGCTCATTAAGCAAACGAGTATTTTTTTAGGCTCGGCTCGGCTCGTTTAACATATCGAGCCGAGTCGAGTCGAGCCTTAAATAGCCGAGTCGAGCCGAGCTCACGAGCGGCTCGTTTATTTTAACAGCTCTAATTCTGAGTTACCTGAACCGTACCGGTCGAGGATGGAACTATTCTTGATGTCCAATCTGGACGTATTTGCCTGGTCCCATGAAGACATGACAGGAATCCCTTTGGAGCATGCTTGCCACAGACTTAACATAGATCCTGCAAGGAGACCCGTGCGCCAAAAGCGAAGGAAATATGGACCAGACAAATATGCAGCTCTAACCGTTGAGGTGGAGAAGTTGTTAGACAACAAGCTGATCAAAGAAGCTTTGTGTCCGCAGTGGGTCACGAACTGGCCTGGTGAAGAAACACAACGGGACGTGGAGGCTATGCATCGATTTCACGGACCTGAACAAAGCATGCTCGAAGGACAACTTCCCACTGCCACACATTGATCAGCTGGTAGATAGCACAGCAGGCCATGAGATGATGACATTCATGGATGCTTTTGCGGGCTATCACCAGATAGCTCTGCACCCAGATGACCAGGAACATACGATATTCTACACCAATAAAAACATGTACTGCTGGGAAAAGATGCCGTTCGGACTCATCAACGCCGGAGCAACCTATCAAAGGTTGGTGAATAAAATGTTTGACCAACACCTTGGCGAGTCAATGGAGGTGTACGTGGACGACATAGTTGTCAAGAGTTTGAGAAAGGAGGACCACCTGGACCACCTAAAACAGACCTTCGACATACTGCGCCACTACAACATGAAGTTAATCCCCAAGAAGACCAGCTTCGGCGTACACTCCGGAAAGTTCCTGGGGCACCTAGTTAGCCAGCGTGGAAATGAGGTCAACCCGACGCTGGTCCAATGCATAATCGAAATGGGCGTACCCGATTCCGTGCAAAAAATTCAAAGACTGACTGGGTGCATGGCAGCTCTGAATAGATTCATCTCCAGGTCCGGTGACCGAAACCGTCCGTTCTTCGAAGCAATCAAAGCAAACACGCGAAGGTACAAAGAGGCGACCAAAGCAAACAAGCTCCACCTCAAAAACCACTTCGTGTGGACAAGTGAATGCCAGCTAGCCTTCGAAGGCATCAAAACATACCTGGCAGATACGCAGGTCCTGTCAAAGCCGATACCTGGAGAGAAGTTGTATCTATACCTAGCCGCGTCGGAGGTGGCCATCAGCTCCGTCCTGGTCCGAGAAGAGGCGAAAACACACCTACCAGTGTACTATGTAAGCCAAGTCTTACACGAAGCTGAGTTGCGATACACCCCAATAGAAAAGCTGGCTTATGCACTGGTGATGAGTGTTAGAAAATTGAGGCCTTACTTCTTTGACCACCCGGTAGAAGTGCTGACGACGTTCCCACTACGTCAAATACTACAGCGCCCAGATACCACCGGACGCCTGCTGAAATGGTCACTAGAGATTAGCCAATACGGTATAACCTACGCACCCCGAACAGCGATCAAGGGACAAGCACTTGCCGACTTCATTGTCGAGCTAACTTTCCCACAAGATCCGACGAGGGGGCGTATAGCTCCGTGGAATCTCTACGTTGACGGATCATCAACCATCATAGCAGCGGGCGCCGGCGTAGTCCTGATCAGCCCGGACAAACAAGTCTTCACCTCCGTAATCTGGTTCGACTTTCGAGCGACCAACAACGAGGCGGAGTATGAAGCGTTAATAGCGGGACTTAGGCTATCATTAGCTGTGGGGGCAACCAATCTTCAAGTTTTTGGAGATTCTCAGCTAATAATATCCCAAGTCCGGGGGGAATACGAGGCAAAAGACCCGCAGAAGATTACCTACCAGAAGATAGCTGTGCATCTGATCTCGATGTTCACACGGGTCTACATCAACCAGATACTGCGGCTAGAAAACACACAAGCAGATGCCTTAGCCCGGCTAGCTACCAGTGACGGCGAGGCCGAATTCACGGAGGTTGTAATCACCACGCTGAAAGACCCCTCGACGTCCGATTACAAAATAAATCAGACCTCGAGTGGGGGGCAGGAGGACAGTGAAGATGGTGAAGATTGGTGCACTCCAATCCAAAAATACTTAAAAGATGGAACAACCCCCGCGGATGCCTGGGAAGCTAGCCGGCTAGTAAAGCAAGCTGCCAGATATACGCTGCTGGATGGCCAACTCTACAAACGTGGATTCTCGCTACCCCTACTCAAGTGCCTAACCAAAAAATAGGGGTCTGAGGTGTTAGAAGAAATCCACGAAGGAATTTGTGGGAGTCACGCTGGGGGGCAAGCATTGGCATATAAGACGATCAGGCAGGGATACTACTGGCCCACTCTTCACAAAGATGACATTAGCTTCGCACGAAGGTGTCGAAAGTGTCAACTTTTCACACCAAACATCCACTCCTCAGCCAACAAGCTGAGGTCGGTTTTCAGCCCATGGCCTTTCATGAAATGGGGTATCGACTTGATCGGCCCATTTCCACCTGGTAGAGGTGGTGTAAAGTTTGTTGTTGTAGCAGTAGACTACTACACTAAGTAGGCTGAGGCCGAAGCTCTCACAACAATAACGTAAGAAAGAATGATCGGCTTCATATGGAAGAACCTGATCTGCAGGTTCGGACTTCTGCAGTCGATCATCACAGATAACAGAAGTCAGTTTGACGGTCAAAAGTTGAGAGACTTCTGCAGTTCATGGAACATCAAGAAGCACTACTCAACTCCTTACCATCCACAGTCGAACGGCCAGGTCGAGGCGGTGAACAAAATCCTGAAACACATATTGAAGTTCTGCCTCAAAGAAAAGAAAGGGAGCTGGGCAGACGAACTCCCGGAGGTCCTGTGGTCTTACAGAACTTCCCATAGAGCCAGCACCGGAGAGACCCCGTTTGCCCTAGCCTTCGGAACTGAGGCCGTAGTCCCGGTCGAAGTCCAGAACAAGACTTGAAAGGTGGTAAGATATGACGAAGAAAAGAATGACGAAACCTTGGTAGTAGAGAAAGATCTAATCGAAGAGACAAGAGCTTCGTCAGAATTGAAGAACGCCACCTACAAGCGTAGAGCTGAAAAGTACTATAATTCCCAGATCCGCGACCGAAAGTTCAAAGTCGGGGACCTGGTGCTGAAAAAAAAATTGATGGCCCCACCAGGTGTGTTCGGGTCGAACTGGGAAGGACCGTTCCGGGTTACCGCAGCCTGGCCAAATGGCACCTACGACCTCGAAGACGCAGAAGGCAACGCATCGTCATACACCTGGAGTGCGGCACACCTGAAAAAGTTCTACCAATAGACTAGTCGAAGGTTCGCATCAAAAGAGTTGATAGCAACCGGTGTAAATTATGTTGCTATAAAAAGTTGGCAAATTTGCCAAGTGATTGGACCTGCGTAGCCCGCCAACTAGGCGAGCTACCCCAGGTCGCCCACTGCTCAAGGGAGCTCGCCAACCTCAGCTCGCCAAATGCCAGAAAACTTCGTAACGCGCAAGGACCAAGGTCCCAAACGTTGTAATTAAAATGCTCGAAGGCAAAGGCTAAAGTACCCAAGGTTGCGAAGGTACCCTTCTTAAAGGATTGCCAAGCACCTACTGCCACAAGTTAGAAAAATTCGCGAAAAAGACGAAAAACGTCTAAGGCAAGGTTCATGAAACCCAACTGCCCAACGTGGATTAAACAAAGTACAACTCGCTACCCCAAGTGGTTTAAGACAAGCGATTCGCGGCCCTAAGTGGTGTAAGATTCATAGTCGTAAGTGACGTAAAACGAACGATTCGCTTCTCAAAGTAGAGTAAGACGAACAGTTAAGTGCCCGTAAAATAAATAAAAACGAGCTAAGTAAAATTATAACGTAAAGCGCAAAAATGGAAGTACAAAGAGTTAGACAAAAAATGGCTCAGTTTCTATTCAAAAGACACTTAGGAAATTTTTAAGACAAAAATACTTGAAAATTCCTAAGTGTTCGAAGTGGTGCTGGCCACAAAGGCCGACCAGTTGGCCGTCTTTGAAGTACAAAAGTGTGCTCCTTCTGGGCGAGCTATACAAAGCCCGGCGAGCTCTAACTACTTGAACAAAAATCAAAAACTACAAAACGGAGCTCCTTCTGGGCGAGCTCCGTAACTCGGCGAACTTCTACAATTTGGAAAACAAAAGTTAATCTACGAAAGCAAAGAAAAGGCCTAAGTCTCTGGAGCTGCAGGGGCATCAGGTGGCACCCCGGCGGGGTTGGTAGCAACCTGTTCAACCGGGAGGGCGAGCTCGGCTTCGGAAGTGATGTTGCCAGTGAGCCCGCTAGCATCGAACTCGCCGATGCTCACCATAGCGTCCCCGCAAACCTCTTTCATCTGCTCCATTGTGGGCGGGGTACGCACCTCACCCTCGGCATCCCCGGCGACGTCCCCGGTGGCCTCGGCAGTCAAAACCTCGTAGGTCTGGATGATGTTGAATTTCTCCTTGGCCGCATCGAGACTGATCCCATAGCCGACGAGGTCCCCTATGTTTAGCTCAGTGCCAGGGGGAATCTTAGCCTTCACCAAGCAATCATCGAACTCACTAACAAGAGCCTCCCACTCGCTCTCATTGTTTATCCGCACCCACTGAAAGGAGCGGATAACCTCGGTAAAGCAAAGGACGTAGCCTTTGTTGTGGCGACCATTCGGGCGAGCTCCAGTTCCTCCGCCGTGATAGTGGCATCCGAGCGGCCCCTGAGCTCGGCGACCTCCAGAGCCTTAGCAGCGACCTCCTCGTGGAGCTTTAAACACTCCTCCAAATTTCCTCGGTTTTGCACTTGGAGGATCCTCGCCTCATCCTTGGCCCGGGCGAGCTCCTCGTCCCAGGAGGCGAGCTTGCTCGAGCTCGGCCTGCTGGCGATGGAAATCGGCCTGGATTTTTTCCATCTTTTTTATGGCGCTCTGCTCCGCCACCAGCGAGGCCTTCGCCTTAGCCTCCATCCCAATGAGCTCCTCAACGGCCTTCTTCCGCTCGTCCCCAATCTTGGTAAGCAATTTTTTCGCATCATGGTGAGCTTTGTCGGTGGCGGTGACTTCATCGGTGACGAGCTGGGCGGCCGCCATAGCTGCGCAGGCATAGTGCATCGCCAACCTCGCCTTGTCGGAGGGCTTCTGCCTCTCGATCATCACGAGCTCTGAGGCGGAGAGATATTTGAGGGCCTCAGTGGAAGATTCGGCAGGCTGCCCCCTCAGGAAGGTCCCTCAGCGAGGTCAAGGCCTTGCACCTCTCCGCAGTGTGAAGGGACTCAGGTCGATGCGGGAGCTCGGCGGGGACGTACCTGCGGACGTAAAAAATGTTAGCGAAAATCACAAAAATAGCAACACAAGCTAAATGACTTCCAACTTCAAAGAGAAGCTCGCCCTCTTACCCAAACCTATCAGGGTTGAGCCCAAGTAGGGTGTCATCCTGGATAGGGACCCCGTAGGGAGACGGCGGGGGCGCACTCTGAGGAGTTGGAGGTGCGTGAGTAGAGTGGGGAACGAGAGCTCACCCTGACCCTCCTTGAGTCGACCCAGAACCGCCTCGGTCACTTTGTTCGTAATCCTCATCCCGGAGACCAACCCGAGATCGCTTGTTGGTGCGGGCTTCATCTTCGCTCACCCTGGAGCCATCCAAACGGTAGAGGGCCCGCTTGGGCGGCTGAGGCGGAGGTTGTGAGCCCCGGTCAGATCCCGAACCTCGCCCCGTGCCTTTTTTTTTTGGGCGACCTTCTCTTTGTCTGGCTGAGAGGCCGAGGTCCTCTGCGAGCTGGAGCCCCCAGCCTTGCCCGCACCCTTGGCGACCTCCGCCTTCTTAGTCGCATCCAATACCGCCCAGATGGAACGCCAGCTCAGTTCTGTCGAGGCTTGCCCATTTGTAATTACCGAGCTAGGAAATGGTAAACTTCAGGGACGTCAATAGGTGGGAGGTCGGCGGCGAGTTCCTCACCTACAAAAATCCACTAAGGATCGTTAGCAAGCCGGCGAGCTTCATCGGCGTGCTACCATAACTTAGAAATTTTGAGAGTTAAACCTTGGAAGACAAGGTGGTGGGGCGATGTTATGAGCCCAGCTAGCCTCCGACAATGGTGCTGACACAAGTGATCGATCTCGCGATCTTTCTTCTCCCGCAAGCAACAGATAGCCCGCACAAGGTCGAAACCGATAGAAATGTCGGGCCTCCCCCGGCTCGACTTGTGGTATTTCAGACCTGCAAAAACGAGAGATTAGATTAGTAAATCTAATCCAACCCACGCACACCGAATTATGCCACCTACAGCTGGCTTCTCCGTATGCCTCGGGAGTAGGGATACGTCCCCCTTGCCCGTCCGAAGCTCGCCAGTTGCCGCCGATGAAGAAGAACTGCTCTTTCCAGTCGCGGATCTTCCCGGGGAGAATTCCCAGGATTTTCTCTTTGGGGCGGGCTCTTAGGTAGTAATACCCCTTGCCATCGTTCACCTGCGCAGTCATGTTAAACAGCTCGCCGAGCTCCACATAAGTTAGTCAGTTCTCGTAACCCTCAAGCCCGAAGACGGTCAGCATCGCCAATAAGTTACTCCAAGCGTTCGGGGTGAGCTGCGTGATGGCAAGATTATTGTCTGCCAGGAACCGCCCAATGATGGGGTGCAGTAGTAGGGTGAGCCCGGCCTTCAGGGTGTGAATGTTGATGGCGGTTAACCCCGGAGGAGGGAGGTCGGAGCGCTCTTTCTTCCCGGGGGCATACATGAAGACGTCCACAGGGATGCGATATTTCTCACGGATAGTCGGTAGGACATGTTCGCTGATGTGACTCACGACCTCGCTCGCCTTGAGATCAAATTTTTTGGCGGCATCGAAGAGGTCCCGTTCGGGCAGTGGGAAGCTCGCCGCATACGCCCTCACATATTCCGCCCAGTTGAAGTCATGGATGACCTCGGCGGGGACCTGGTACTCCGGTAGCCGGGGAAATGGGAAATCGATGAAGCGAAGATACTCGTGAGTGATCTCCACCTCACCCTCGTCCTCCTCCTCGTCGAGCTCGTGGACAAGATCGCTTGCTTGGTCGGCACTCTCGGCGACCTCCTCTGGGACCTCGGCGGCCTCCACTTCGTGGATGGCCGCGTCATCGGTGGTTCGGGCGAGGTCCTCCTGAAGCTCGTGGAGATCTGAGGCATCGTCGTCATAATAAAATAATATTTTTATAAAGTAAAATGAGAATAGATTTTTAAAAAATATATAAATACGGATTGGGTATAATTGTAAAAATCAGATTTGTTTACATTTGAAAACTTATGATTTAATTCATAAGTAGCTAAAAACTCATGTGAGTACGTCTTTCTTTGATGACACATTAGTTAGTGTTTGGTTTAGAATTTTTTTAATCGGAAGAAGAATTTTTTTAATCGAAAATATATAGTAATTATAATATGGTTAAAGAGATTACATATATATATATATATATATATATAATATTATTTTTCTTAATAACATAATATATAATTATTATATTTTATTACTCTCTTTTCATCTTATAATCCACCCCCTCAATTAAATAAATAATAAAATATATTAAGTTAATTATTTGCTTATTTCTTTATTTATTTTTAGTATTATTTATTAATCAAGAATTATTTCTAAAAATTTATTTATTTTTAGTATTATTTTTTAAGTTAATTCTTTTATTATTTATTTGTTAACTTAATATATATTATTTAATAAATAAATTATTTTATTATTTATTAAGTTAATTGATAAAAAATACTAAATAAATAAATTTAATAACTTAATTAAAAAATGTTAAATAAATAAATAATAAAAGAATTAACTTATTTGTTTAACATTTTTTAATTTATTTGATTTTTTATATCAACTAAATATTTTTTCTATAGCTTATTTGTATTATTTTTTTATTTGAAATTAGCATTTTTTATAAATTTCAAAATTTTAAATATAAATAGTAAATTTCTAAAAATAATTTTTGATTAATATTGAGATTATTTTATTTATATATTATTATTAACAAAGCACATGTTGACGAGTTAACTTTTAAAATCTGATCTAATTTGAAGATATTCTGATTTTTTTTAACAATTTTTTATATTTTGAATTTTTTAAAAATAATTATAAGAAATTATTTAAACTAATATTGCCCAAAACTCAATCATCAATGTCACTTGTAATAAAAAGTCAAACAAATAACTATATAATCATTGACCGGTTGTGCAACCTGCTATCACAGGTAATATGACCAATTTCAAAATATTTTTAAATTTATAGGACCAAAATCAAAATGAGCAAGTGATTGAGACCAAAATCAAATTGGTGTCAAGTTATTGGGCTTATTAAACTATAATCCCATTTTTTATATATGATTTAATTCGTTTATTTTCATGGTTTGGTAGCAAGTGTTCAGTCTAAAAGGACTATAATTTTGGCTTACTATTTAAAAAATGACAAATTATTTTATAAACTTTTTAATATATCTAAAATTTTGAATTTATAAAGACATGTAAATACTAATATTTAGTTAGTTTTTTAAAAAAGAACAATATTTGGTTATTTGTGTAAACTTTGTTTAGTTGCATATGTAAAAATTGGATGTGAGATTTATATTAATAGAGAAATGATCATATATACGCCAGTGAGCACGAATATATATACCCATCAAGAATGTGATAATAATACATAAATGGGAAATTTATTATTATTTTAATTGATTATTTAAATTTAATTATGTGATATTATCATATTTGTTATGAATATATAAATTTGTACTCAATGATGTACATATTATATATATTTTTTGTATTCTAATAAAGGTAATCTAGATGCTTTATGTAAGTAAAATTGTAAACCTAAAAAAGTAGTGAGTCAAATTATTAAGAAAAAACGTGCGTGATATTCGATGTATTTCTTAGATATCTGAAATCGTGGTCTTTCATCCATTTATTTTTAATTAATTAAAATAATAAGTTGATTTTTTCTTTATCTTTTAAAAGTCAGTGAGTGTATTTCGAGTGCACTTGGCGGGTGCATCCCTGTTGGAGCTCAATTTTAAAATTAATTTTGACCCGCTTAATTCAAAATGAAACCAATTAAAATTAAAATTTAGCTCAGATTCTAAATACACACTATACACTTGGTAAAATTCTAAATACACCTAAAATTTTGTAAAAAAATTCATGTGATGTTACTAAATTAACTCCAACTAAAATTAGAGAAAGTCTTTCAAAAAGAGAGAGAAAGAAAGAAACAGTGACTCCTCGTATGTTTAGATTTTTCAACTATGTAGGGAGGAAATACCAAATTTGATCCATCCACAGTTCATTTATTCATTTTCAACTATGTAAGGAGGAAATACAAAATTTGATCCATCCTCAAATTCATTATGAACTCAATTTTGTCAACTATTATTGTTATGTGTGTATAAATATATAAACTATCACTGTTAGATCATGTGAATTCAAGTTCACAGGAAACCTACCCAAGATATTAATATCATACTGTAAAACTCATCCATCCTATATTAATAACAGACTTCGTGTTTCAAACTTTCAAAGACGCAAAAGAGAATCTGAAGAGAAGAGAAAAGGCTGGGCTTCTGTAGAGAACTAAAAAGAATGATGATATCAGAAGTAACAATTGTTCTTTCATTATACTAAATGAGAGAGACTAATTTTCAAAAAAAAAAAAAAGGAAAACAAACATCACCTCATAAGAACACCACTTAACGACTCTCAAATGACAGATTGACATTAACAAAGGAAAAATGATTTTAAAAGAAAGTCTGAAAGATATACCTAAATGGCACCATTATGAAGAAATGGAGCAATCACTAGAATAAGCAATAGGGTTGTAAGCAAATCCAATAAAAACTCCATGAACAAATCCAAGTAAAGAGGAAATATGGACAACCAAGTAATTTGGTCAAAAATTCGAGGGGGTTCAGGAATCAATACTCCCATTTTTTCAACTCCATGCCATCAGGGGCACTTCCTTCAACCTTCTTCAAACCCACTTCTTTCCAATTTGTTGATAGCACTGTTCCGTTTGACTCGACCTGTTGATTGCCAAGCGATATAACATGTCACTAGCTGCCTACATACTCAATGTGAGAGAGGGGATTTGGGGGTGGGGGGGGATGGGGCTTTTTAGTTCTTACAAAAGATTTGCTCATGGCTCTTCTTGTGTCCTCGTCAGCATCCTTGTATATGTCTCTAAAGAACTTGTTCAAAGCTGCATCACCATCCAGTTTTTCTTCCTTTTCCTGGTATAAGAGTTACGTTAAAAAAAAAAAAAAAAAAGTAAAGAGGAACATCAAGTTACTTTGTGCGCAGGGGTCGAGACATGATCATGACTGCAGCGAAGGAGCACGAATATTAAAAAATGCTGACCTCTTTTTTTACTAGAGCTTCAAGTTTATCCCAGTCTTTTTTGGGTTTGGAGGAAGGATAAGAGGGTGTTTGATTGCCTATTGAACCAAAAGATGACATTAATGCCCTCAATCGAATTTACATAGTATTTAAAACCATGTCATGGATGAGCTCAGTTTGGAATTTGTCAATATAAAAAAGAATAAGCAGCAGTACCTGATGATACAATAGCTTTGGGCACAACTCCCCGTTGATACTCGAGGGATGTCCATTGCACAGCATCTGCTTTGGCAAGACGTATTTCAACTTTTGTAGACATGACTTCGTATTTACATTTTGAAGGAATTATCTGTTCAACAACATAGTTATTTATTAACCTAGCATGAGGCAAGAAAGAAATATAGAAAACCTGTGGATGATTAGTTAACAATAATTTGACTTGGGCAGCAAAAGAAAAGTAAAACAAATTAAAAAAAAAAAAAAACTTATGCAGTAAATTAAGGATTAGAGAGAATATGATAGATCTTAATATACAAAAAGGGAACAACAATAAATGCAACACTCTATTAACAAGAATACCCACTATCAAATTAATGCCTTCATTTCAACTCTCTCGAACACCTTACTGGTGCAAACACAACATATATGTCCTTTAATTTCTGGTGGAAAGGACGTGTGCAAAAATTATTTCAATAAATGTGGAAGCAAGGAATTTACACATCACCTTTCCAAACAACCGAGGTTGAAAATGATAAGCTTCTTCACCAGGCACCTCGATGGAAACGCTAAGCTGAATATCAATCGAGGATAAGAGGTGTTAAGAAGTCGGTGAAGGTCAATTCTACATAGCAAAAACAAAAATCAAGCAGTACTTACTATCTGTTCACCAAAGTCAACCACGACATTTTTTGCTGGTATGCCCTTTGCAAAGATAGTCACCACCACTTCCTCTGGTTTCTGATAAAATTCATGCCTGCCAAGTAGGAAAATGCCCAAGTAAGAAGAGCTCAAATAAAGATCAAACTTAAAATTATATAAGTTCCACCATAAATTTTGTGATCCCTGACAGAAAAGAACCACTATTTTATCGCATGTGATGACTCTCAATGAATTTAGAAGAATGCTTATGATGGACTCCAGGCATTACAACTTTTTTTAAGATTGGACAAAAAATCATGACTGGAACTCATGACCTCACATCATAGGTAGCGAGAATCTAACCACTTGACATATACCTCTTTGACAAAGGCTTTACAACATTGATAAGAGCAATTTACTCGAAATAATATGCATGCACACCCATTATGATGACAAATTAGCTAGTGCGTGAACTCATTAGTACCACATTTAAACTTGGAATGACCTGAATTTTGGCTTAGTGGATGACGCTGCTGTTTCTCCGCTGGATGCTGTTGGCAAATTATTTGAACTAACCACAGCTTTATCAACAAATTGCTTATGCAACTCATCAGCTTCCTCTGAAATTAAAGCGGAAACTAATTCACAACAGGAAAAAATGTACATGTACACATGTTTTTCCATGTAATAGCTAGTAAGGCGTGCAAAATTACTGTCTACAAAAATTAATTTTTGCCCACATTCTATATATCTAATTAAAGTTCATTCTAACACAATCTGTGACACCTAAAACATTTCATAACCGTATTTTAGATGCTGCAAAAATGGCACGGATGATGTTTGTATGTCAGACACTGCAAAAATGTAATGGATGATGTTTTTTTAGTTTTGAACGTTTATATAAAAATATTCAATCACATAAGTGAAAAGATCATGAAAATGGACCAAAAGTTAAATCCGACCATAAGCCCTAAAGCAGTAATCCCCTGGAGATGAGGCAGGACTGAGCATCCCACCTATAAACATACCACATGTAAAAATGAAGAAAAAAGAAAGTCTCGTTATATGGCTCTCATTAAAGAATGGTCTTGACAAGAAAGGGCTGGATAAAAACTGAACTCCAAGTAAGTTTATCAGAAGCAAAGTAAAAGTTTATCATCAAGGACAATACAGTAAAAACACAAACAATAGCCACTATATAAGACACAGAAAACAGCATGGAGTTGTAACTAAAGCACAAGACTCAACTTTACCTGCTATCAGCTGATCACATTCTTTGATCAACTTACTAAACCTGGAATCTCCAGGTGCCAAAGACGCGCCAATTTCCAAGGCTGCCTTGGCAGTCTGGTACTCTTCAAGCTTGATGCACGCCATGCTGTGTGCAGAAGATAGGCAAAATTCAAGAGGCAGAAATAGTAACAGGGAAATTGTATATTTACATAAAGTTAAGTTTATTTTCTATTTCAGTCACTTGTTACTGAATATTATAGCTTTTTTGACTGTTGGAAAAATCAAGATAGGATGTGGGAGAATAAAAAAGAAATGTAATCATGGTTATTAATTTTGTCAATTTGAAGTCGAGCGAATTATTTGTAACAAACTTTAACTAGGAATTTGGATCCGTGACCTAAATCACCCATCCTCCCAAGCAGAGCCTAAAGCCATATCCCTCTACTTTATATGTTTCTAAGATAGTTGTGGTGTAACCCCAATCAAAGTCCATCAATTAGTTGTAAATAATAATGTCTACCATAGCCATCTGTGATAAACTGAGATCTTTAAAATCACAATAAGTTACTTCAACACGCATAGAGCTCACCCTTTACGCAGATATGCTTTTGCCATTGAAGGGTCCAATTGAATTGCTTTGGTCGCGTCGGCAACAGCATCTGCAGATTAAAATTTACAGAATATTAGGAACTACGTAATCAAGCTGTTGAAACACACAAGAAACATAAAGGCATAGAAAATGTTGAGAAATCTTATTTAATTTATTACACTAACAATGTCAGTTGATTTCCACAAAATGATACCATTTCAATCGATCTTTTCAAGCCTAGAACTTAAAATTGGAAATAAAAATTGCCAACTTTGAGCAATTTTTTCTTTTGTCAGTTCCAATTCCAGAAAGTCAATTGTTTAGCAACGTGATAGACTCCAAGTCTCCAACGACTTGAGTGGTTATGTGCAAAACGTGCTTATTGACTTATAATGTTATCTGCAAGTATATTAAAAAAAAAAGTGACTTCGACACATAAATCACCAAAGGCCTAAACATGTGGTTGTGGCCACCGTTTCAGAAGTGGTAAATTTGGATCAAATGATGAGGGTCCTCAATCTAGAACTGATGAAAAACAATTCAAATTATAAAAGCAAAAGCATTTCTGATCCTAGTTCAACACTGAAAGACAAGTCACAACCACCAGAAATCAGAAACACTCTCAAAAACAAATTTATACCAGAAACAACAACAAATAGTAGTACATTAAAACACGAGAACTAGCATCAAGATCAGGTCAGTATTTCCTCTTACCGGTGAAGTTCTGAAGTTTAATATTGGCCTGAGCGCGGTCGAGGAAGAGGTCGGGGGTGTTGGGGCTCAACGCAATGACCTGAGAGTAGAGGTCAACGGCTAGTTCGAAGTCGTCATCTATAAAGGCTTCTTTCGCCCTGGCTTCCAGATCCGAGGCCGCCATTGATGCTTCGCTTGATTCCAATCAATGAATGGCGTTAGTGTATATCGGAGAACACCTGAGAGGCTGAATCGGAGAGCAGGGAAGAAGAGGGCTGGATAGAACAAGCGTTGATCGATGACTTGGGGTTGGGGGGTAATTAATGATTGATTGGTGTTTATAGTCGCATAATAATATTAAAAGAGAAGACCTAGTGCAAGTTGCAATGAGGAAACGACTAGGAAGCAAATAAGAAGATTCTAGATATAATTACCATAACAATTAACAAGATTATATAGTATACAATTTTAATTCCTTATAAAGGTAGTACTATGTATTATATTCTCTTACTTAATTGAATATTGTAGCTTTTTTTTTAATAAATTTTATATGAAAATAACTCATAATAAACTTATCATAAAATTATTTTAAAATATTAAATAATTAATCAAGTGTATCAAAATATTCATCAGGTGTATCAAAAGTTGAGGTATAAAATTTATAACATAATATCATTGATTTTCAACTTTTGATACATTTGATACTTTAAAACTAATTCAAGTTAAGCTTATCATGAATCATTTTCATATAAAATTTTGTTTTTCTTTTAATAGTTTGCATATGGTATCATTGGTAAATATTAATTTAATTTCAAATTTAATATAAATCCATTTTTAAATAGGTTAATATTTAAAATTGTATTGGAATTGAATTAGAATGTAATTGGTCCATTGCACTTAAGAATTTGTCTACTTCTTGTGGGGACATTATGTTAAATTAATAATATTTTTTAATACATTAGTAATTTTTTTAACAATTAATTCATACTTATTGTATGATTAAATAACGAAACATTTACATATTAGTTTGTAATATTTAAATAGATATATAATTTTTTTTATAGAAAGCATAATTTTTTTGTCGAGAATTAATTTAGTGTTATTTTTTGAACTATTTTAGAAAAAAAAAATATAAATAAATTTTGATAATTATTAAAATAATATATAAAATTTTGATTGTAAGATAATATAATATCATTAGTTTAATTATTTGGATACATATTATTTGATTTAATAAATTTATAGAGAAATTTTTGGTCTTCCTAATAAATTACTAAATTAAAATTGGTTTCATTGGTAAAGAATTATAATAAATATGATTATTGCATAATTAATTTTATCATTTTATAATATCAAAAAGTGGTGACATTAATAATAAATGAGTGTTGTGTTGAAGAATAAGTAGAATAATTGAAAATAAATATTTATAAAGTGAATAAATAACTAATAAAAATTTAATAATAACTAACTTATTTATAGTTTTAATTTTATGGAATGATACATTTTAAAACACTATTTTTAAATTGGTATAATATGCAGGAAAAAAAAATTAACTCATAATTACTCTATCATGCAAAAATTTTGTACCAATTTAAAAAAAGTGCTTTAAAAATATATCAATTTGAAATTATTCCCAGTTTTATTACTCTTTGTTAAGTATACCTAGGGGTGGACGATACTGCATACCGAAAAATATCATACCATTGTCATACTGAAAATTTTGGTATACCTAAATTTCGATATCGAAAAAAAATCATATCGTTGCCATACAGAAAATTTTGGTATTTTTAGTATACCGAAAATATGTGGGTATATCACGGTATATCAAGATTTCTATATTTATATATCGTTATTGCACCGAAATTTTCGATATAATATCATACTGTAACAGGAATTTATATTTTTCGGTACGATAAGCGCAGTATATCAATATTTTTAATATTTCTTTCACGACTAAGTATACCTTCGTGTATTCTCAATAGCCACCTTAAAGAATTTTGAATTTTGTTTTAAAAGGGTGCTACTAATTATGGTGGCATTGGCAATAAGTATGATATAATTTTATTTTATTTTACTTTTTTGAAAATCAATAAGTAGAAACAATTTTTTATTTTATTTTTTTGAAAAATCAATAAGTATGAAACATGCCTTAAACTCAACGCAACAATTCGGGCTGTTTCTTCATGGATCTGCGATACCTTACTCTACATAGTAATAAACCCTGGCTCAAAAGTGATGCATTATGCTGCGTCCAAAAAGTTAATCTATGTCTCCTATATCAATATTAAAAAAATATAAAGAAATATGGAATTTTGAATTATTTATTAAATCATTTTTCACACTTGATTTTTTTTTTTTACCCATCGTGGCATTAGAGACGTATAAAAATGAGGAAGAAAGAGAAATATATAAGAATAATATAAAATAATTCAAATAATAATAATAATAATTACAAATTTATTTTGTATAAAAAAATTGTGTTCATGTGCAAAATAAATTTATACATATATACAAATATATTGAATTAATTTATAAATATAGTTACTTTTTTTAAACTAATAAAAAATGCCCCAAATGAGAACTCTAAACTTCCAATTTGACATGAAATGAGAGAATTTGAGAGATGGAGAAGTAGAAGTAAAAATAAGTGTAAATGGGTGTAAACGAAGAAAGATGGAATTGTCAAATGTGGATAGTACGAGTGGTTAGAGCTTCACTATCTAAAATGTTGAGGTCTTGAGTTTGTTGTCCCCCTCCTGTGGTGGTTGTAGTTTCGGTCTATAGCGAGACGAAATGATATATCATATACTCTATCTTAGAAGAAAATTATTGTAATTGATTATCTTTAAAAAATTATTGTAATTGATTACCTTTAAAAAATTATCAAATTTAAGTGAATTAATAAAAATTTATCTTTTTGTGCGATTATTGGCGAAATATAATGTAATTTTAAAAAAAATTATAAAGAATGAACAGTAAATTGTGCAAAGAGTATGGCACACAAAATATTTTTGGAAAATGTGTTTTTCGAAGAGAGCTTCGATTTGATATTATTTGTCTAATTATGAATTTAGGTAAATGAGAAATTATATTTTAAATATTATTGTAACAAATGAGAAATGAAATAACAAAGTTATAGACTCTTGTTTCAGATTGAAAATAATTATTGAGCAAGTGGTATATAAGTAGTAACCTATGATACACGGATTTTTCTAAAAATATTATAATGCAGTATCGAATTCGCACCTGCACCCTAAAAGGGGTAAGATTCTTGAATTCTCGTGTCGAATTCTCCACGTGGCGAATCCAGGTTACGGATTCTCGAATCCACTGCACGAATCCTATTATAAGCATTAAATATATTATTTAAATTGAATTTTATTATTTCGTATAATTTAAATTGATAGTGTGACATTTGTTTTAGATTGAATTTATTACTATGATTTGTGTATTAAACTAATGTAACTCGGATTGATTTTTTTTTTTACATAATTATATTATATTATTTCATATAATCAAAATTTAGGTGATAAAAAATAAATGATTTATAATTTTTTTTATAAAAAATATACTTTTTAGATATTATATATAATAAAATATAAATAAATAGACGAATTCTTAACGAATCGCACCCTAATTTTTTTAAAAACTCGTATCCCTGAACTCGTACCATATCGCATCTGCATCTACGTATCCATACCCGTGCAACATAGGTAGTAACACACGTGTGGTTTAAAAAAAATTTGAAAATATTAATTCGCACTATACGCATGCATGCAGGGATGGTGCAAATTATGACCGAATTTGGTTTATAAAACTTGAACTTATGTGTTAGCACAACCTGCGTACATTAATGTCTCATTGATTTAGTGGTGCCTTGACAAACTAATTTTTGTCTTAATTTTATTTTCCAATTGGTTGTAAGGTTTACAGCTGTACGAAACAAATCTATAGATGCAAGGTTGAAACCTACCACTTAGAGTTTACAGCTGTAAAAGTTGAAACCTACAATTGTAAGATAGAAGTCTGCAGCTGGGACGAAAATTGCAGCTGTAAGGTCGAAATTTACAACTGCAAACTTTAAAGTCTGCAACTATAGTTATAACACATTTTGATTTTAAAATCCTAAATTAATGGGCATTGTTCAGGTATTTTTTTTATTACGGTCAGAAGCCATTAGTGGCTCATTATGACCACGCTCCAAATTTTTTTTTTTTTTTTGCAAGCTACAAAGTAGCATTATGTGTTGTTCAACACATGACAACATACACATACCAAATACTTTGAGTAGAAAATAATATAGATATTCTTCTGGTAATAACCATATTCTTAAGCTTTATTTTTGCTTCAAATTTATTCATACTTCGGTGATATTTCAGGCAACTCCTCAATTCGTCTCAAGCAAGATATTGTGATATATTGTTGCTCTTAAATTTTTGTATCCTGAGAAATAAGTGTCAAACGATTCACTAGCATCGAGAGAAAGAAACATTATTTATTTTACGAATATCGTTGTCAGCCAAAATCGTGTATGACTTCCACACAAGTGAACGTGGTCGTTGTTGTCGCGGCAAGTTAACCAAGTTAAATATCGAACACAGGGAAACGATGCGATATCAAGCTAGTATTGAATGTTCACAAAGATGGATAGCTAGGAAAGCAAGAAAACAATCTTGGATTCTATCTACTAATCAAGCAAGAATAGTAAATCATAACTATCACCTCAAAGAAGTGAGCAAGTGTGAAGTGTACATGGAAGTAATCCTACTATGGTTCCTCTAGAATCTTATCCATCCTAGCATGCAAAAGGTCTCTTGGTGTCTTAGTTAAGCCAACTAGTGTCTAGATCTCTCTACAACACAAGGTAAGGGCTCTATTGGATGTCTAGATCTCTCTACAACTTCCAATACTCCAATTAAGAGGTCTAGGCTAATATGCAATTCTCATTGATCATACAAGCAATATATCAAACACTTGGCATGCATAAAGTTCTTATAGCTCAATTCTCATTTCATTGCTAAAACATATAAGCCATACAATCCAATTTAACATCCCAAGCATTCATACAAGTCATTAATAAGAGAACTAATCCAACAAGATCACTAATTCATGCATAGGATTAACAAGAGACTAAATTCA